>CM077233.1:20937854-21362854 GCA_039654775.1 Spinibarbus caldwelli | reverse complement strand
TCATATCGTTAAAATAAAAATAATTTCCATTGAATAAATACTGCTCCTTAGTAAAAGAGTTCATTTGTACCATTTGACACATGTATTGTCACTCCACTCATGCATTAACCTGAATCTGTTCAGCCCTGATGCATCTGAGCAGCTTTAATCAGGGCAAAGGTCAAAGCATATGGTCAGGGGTCATATTCAGGATCACTCAGGAGTCAGGAGTGTTAACCCATGAGGTTTATTCTGACAGGCATTCTCCTGCTATTTCTGCCCCAGTGATTCATGGGCCATTTAATGCAATCTGTCACACTCCAGCATCATCCTGAACTCTACACTAGCTGACACTTCAGAGACAGCTCTGATAAATGGGGCTGTAGTCTCTAAGGAGGACATTTTGGATTCGAGTCATGGCTAATCTTAAAGCAAACATTGCAATAATTATATCTAAATGATCTCAGTTTAGCTGCCATGTCATGTATAGATTTGCTTGTTTTATCAAGTGACAGTTTGTCTACCAACTTCATTGATATCTTATTAAATGAAATTAAGGATTTTTTTTTTTTTTTTTTACTCAGTAAACATATATAAAGAAAGAAAACCCTGTGATTTCTTTAATAGTTCCACATAATTGTAAAATAATATAAATAGTGGTACACCAAGCATAAACAACAACAAATAGCATCTTGTTTTCACAGTAGTGGGTGGAGTTTGGGAAAATAGCATTTGTCAACAAGCTTGGTCTTTTTCACTCAGTGTAAATAGAAACTGCCTATCAAGGGTTCTTGAATGGTTCTTCTTTGTAGAACCTTTCAGCAAATCACCCTCTTGAGTTGTCTGAATGGTCCTTTGGAGATTAAAAAAAAAGCTCTTGTGCTATTCTTTAGATCAATGTATTAGTTTCATATGTTTTCTTTTAAAGTTTGTGTAATCAAAATGAAAGTCATTATCATTTAATATATAATATTTGATTAGAACAGTTGGGGCATCTGGTAGGAGATTTAAGATTTTAATTAACGCTGCTTAAAAGCGAACAGAGCTGATTCTTATTGTGTAAACAGAGAGTGAATGAAAACAATTATAGTAATAAAAATAACTGACTCATAAGCAAATAAAAAAGCAGCTAATAAGCATCTGATCGCTTGCTTAACGCATGCTATGAGTTTGTAGAGCTCTGTTCGTTCGTGTGCCTGACATTTTAATCCTCTTTGAGCCTAAGAGAGCTGTAGTCGTGCAACTAATGTCTGCTGGATCACAGTCTTGGGTTTCAAACGCTTAGCAAAGAAAGGGGACTACATTCAAGATACGTATATCCCAGAAGGCATCACTTTAATGAGGTCTCCGCCCCTTTTTCAGGGTCGCAGCCTACGTACTTCAAATATACGTCGATATTCATTTTAGTATAAGCTTAAATGGGATATTCTCAGGGATTTGAATGAAATGGCTGTTTCTGGAGCTAATGTATATGCAAGTGAGCAGCACTGTCCCAACCCTGCAGTGATGAGAGGAGAAAGAGGTGAGAGGACAGGCACATATTCTGGGATGTAGCTCCAATGTGTTCAGACTCGCAGGGGCTTTGGTGCATTATATGAAAAGCCAGAGTTAATTTAATTTCTATATTAATCTCACTCAAAGAAAAGTCACCTGCTCTCATATTACCTGTATAAAGATGTTCAAAGGCAAGAGGTCCAGGAGGACACCCATTCATTTCTACAAGAAAAAGGAAGAGCATGCCCTTCAGCTGAGTTATTTTAGAATCATCCACCTGGACTTTCTTCGAGGAACAGGAGAGGACAGATGAGAGAGAGATCGGGCCTCCCAGTGCAGTTTCTGGGACAGTTCCCCTGACCACAGATGACTGAGAAAAGAATGGCATGCGTGAAGGAAGAACGAAGGCAGAGGTAAAGGAAAAGCAGCAGCATGGAAGAGCAGTCAGCCGTTGTGTCTCGTGGGGCTGAATCTTTTGGAGGGGATTTGCGAGTGTGGTTTTTGTAAGGACAGAGATTATTGAGATGAAGTTAGATGCCCTTTTCAACATGCCACCCACCGTAATCCTGCAGCGTGCCGTGATAGCACAGTCGCCGCTGACTTTTTAAGGACGCTGTGACACTATCAGAATTCTGCAGACACAATGACATCGCCACCCTTTCGCAGGCTGCATGACATCATCAAAACCCTCCCAGGCATGATGTCATCACGCACCCTACACTGACAGTTACACCGCTGACCCTAGAGGGTGGTATAGTATGATCAAAAACTATATGGGACTATGAGAAATATTATATAATTCAATATTACTGTATTAAATAAGAATGTGGTAATGCCTATTTTTGGAAAATACAGTGAATTACATATTATATGAAATGTAGCCCATTTCATTTGATTGTATTCTCTTTTTTTCTTTGGAACATAATAGAAGCAAACCAAATTATAGGTTAAAGTGATTCAGTGTCAACAAAGGTTTTAACAACACATATGAATGATACAGTGACAGATACTTGGCAGGCAAAACATCCATAGAACGGCGGCATATAGCACATTTTACGTCTATTTTAAGCCATGAAAAAAACAAAACAAAAAAAACAAAACAAAGATATGTGAACAAACTGCAAGTTTGGGCACGATGATCCATATATATATATACACAACTCACGTTTAAGGTGAAAAACGCTTGATGAGGCTTAATGTACTAAGCAAGTCAAATTTTTCAGTAGGCCTATTGGTGATGCATACCCTAGTAAAAAAGTAATATATTTAAAATACATTTATTTCATATAGTTCAGATCTATTAACATATTAACTGACATATTCCTCGAGACTTACTGATATAAAAATTATAAGTAAACTGTATTTGGAGTACTATTTGTGCACAATGCACATTTCTTAATATTAAGCCTAAATGTGTTTTAATGTCACTATTAATGAGGATTGTACGATCTTTGAATAATATTGGTCTTTAAATGCAAAATATTTAAAGTGTACTTACAGTATAGGCTACTTCAATAGTTCCTCTTTAGCACAATCAAATGTACTTCAGTAGCTATATCTTATTTGGACTTCAGCACAACTTTTTCACAATTAAAGTGCATTAAGTACAAAATTAAATGTTCCAATTTAGCAGACTTTAAGTAGGCTGAAGGCCTACCTGTTTAGTACCAAAAGTACAATTGCAGCATTTTTTTAATTAAGTACATAAATATGTAAATGTATTTGTCGAATACTTAGCATGAAATAAATGTGTTTCAAATACATTTTATTTATTTTTAACTAGGGTAGCCTACTACAGGCAAGCAGATACATTTAGTATGAAGGCAAAGTGTTAAATTGCACACAAATGTTTTCTATATTTGGTTTTCTATATGAAATCACTTAACATGAAACTTTGCGTGTTCCCTTTATTTTGTGTACACGTGCTTGCCAAATAATTTCAAATAATTTCAAATCTCTTATTTAAAGGTTGACGCACAAAACCGCCCACTTCGAAGCTGGATATCTCTGAATGTTTTGGAAGCACATGGGTAAAGGAAATAAATAAACTTTGACTCACAGTTAGTCACAGTTCAAAAGTTTGGAAAATAAAATTATTTGCAAATATTAATTTATTAGTGCGTTTCCCGCAGCGGCGTCCTCGCACACCGCCGCACATTTGATTCATCGGCGACAGATTCACGGAATCGCGTGAAGTTATGGGTGAGTTTTTTTCAAACGGCTTTCTGTGCTTAATAACTTTGCTTTCCTTTTTAACTTCTGCTGCTATTTGTTTGTCTGCTCATTGAAAAAGGTCTGTTCATCTGTTAAAAGCTTTTTATTTACTGACTTAAAGTTGTAGGCCTTTTGCCATATGTGGTCCTTGATATTTTTATGATAAATAGTTTATAGTTGATTATCTATTTTGGATAATTGTCATTTTGTTTTTAATTATTGAGTTTATTTTAGCTAGCATTGCACAACCAGTACCTTAGGCACTTTTCTGTCAGATGAGTGGGAGAGTAAACATTGTTTAGCATTACATTATTATTACATTGAAAACCTGATAGCCTATATGCCTAAATATAGCAATAGCCTACCCACACACTTTTTCATGCAAAAGTAATGCAACAGTGATTTATGGGCTTCTTTTTTAAAATAAAAATTATAACGTAATAATGAAACAGATGAATTACTTTTTACAAGGAGTAACACAATACTGTAACCCATTGCTTTCTAACAGTGGTCTCCATTGATAAAATGAAATCTCACAGATGCAGTGACATCTCAGGGTTTCCATGGTGACGCTGTCACAGCCACATCATTAACTGCCCACTTTCACAACGACAGTAACAACCCTCTGTTATGACCTCACTATAGCTCAACAGGCACAAAATCAGCATCTTTTGATGGTTGGATAACCAAAACACTATCATAAAATCATCCCATCGGACAGGATGACATGATGTCTTTTTTTATCTTTTAAATAAGCAAGTGACTTCAAACGCATGAAGTGTTATGCATTTCAAATGGAATAAGCTATCGTGAACTTACATCAGTGAAGTACATCACCTCTTATCTTGCATGCTGCAGTGTGGCGCAGCTCTAAAGTGTATATATTTGTGCAAATCTTGATATATGCATGCTTTCCAGTAGTTCATCCTTATTAAGATAGCTTATATGTTTGTGAATTGGATATTGCAGTGGGTCTGTAAAGGATCTGTCCCTTTTAACATTTCACAAAGTCAATATTCTAGTATTCACACTGTGAAACAGAAACTGGGCCCATTCCATCACTGTGAATCTGACAACTGCTATTCTGCTGACGGACCCCACTTGTAACTGGGTTATTCACTGGACTTCATAGATGTGATAAATGCATTTTGATCTATTATTTAGATTGCTGTAACATGAGCATTATTTGAATGTTAAATGGGCACCATCTCACTCTGATTGGAGTTATCAAAGCTTCTGGAACGATCTGTGGAAATGAGTTTGAGAGCAACAGCTGATTTGTCACGCCTCTTCCCATGTCCCCCCTCAGTAAATCATGCCAATTAAACCCTCATGTGTCAATTATTGTGTTTATCGGGAGTTGGTTGCTGATGAATTATGGGTATATTTGTGTGAAAGTAACCTCAGCTGATGCCTAGTAATAGGCAAAGTAACAAAAAATGCACTTCTGCATAAAACAGATTCTCCTTAATACATTGTTAATGGTTTTATCTGAATATTCCCTTTCTATCCATAATGATCTAATTGAAATTTGGATTAAAAATGTATGCAAGTTAAGTGTTTTCAAGTCTGCAGTACTAGTCTAGCAGCCAATGAGTGCCTTCATACTTCACATTGTTAGTGTCATGAATCAGACCTCTGTGGCTCTCTCCGATGGCCACCGGAGGGCACCCTCACCTGAGTACTGAGTTTCCCGGACTCCAGTTCCCATACATCCCGTACCTGGACTAATCACCTGCACAGGTGTTCCCCATTAACTGCCCTACTTAAGCAGCGTTCATTCTCACACTCATTGCGAAGTCTTGTTTTGCTCTGGCTGACATCTCTGAGCGGTATTTCTGTATTCTGTGAGCTTCCCGTGTATGACCCTGGACTGTTTACCTCTGTGGATTCTCTGCTGCCTATCCTTGTGATATTGCTCTTTGGAACTCCGATTGTGTTGCTGCCTGCCCTGACTCCTGCCCGGTATTGTTTACGTCTCTGCCTTGCCTCTGATATTCAAGTTTATTAAAGTGAGATTGCAAATGGATCCACACGCCTCAGACCCTTCATTACAGAAGACTTCGCCACTTGCGGATCCAGCAGCCGTTTATCAACTCCCTTCCGAAATTTCCGCTCAAGCTGCCATGTTAACGTCACACCAACTTCAGCTTCAACGACTCATGTCTGTCACGGAAGAGCTGGTGAAAACACTGCAAGCGCTTCAACTGACTGCTCCATCAGTGGTCACACCAGCACCAGAGCCTCAGGCCATCAGCTCTAATATGAACCTTTCCACGACGAACCCTTGACTATCCTTTCCTGAGAAATTTGATGGATCACCTGACAAATGTAAGGGATTTCTGTTGCAATGTTCTCTGTTTATGGATCAGCAGCCAATGTTATATCCCAAAGACAAGAGCCGCGTATCATTTATCTGTTCCCTGTTAACCGGTCGAGCCTTAGATTGGGCTACTGCTGTATGGGAGGGAGGTAGCATGTCATTCCCTTCATACACTGACTTCCTGAGGCAATTTCGAGAAGTATTTGAGCACACGGCTGGCGGCAAAGAAGCAGGCGAACAACTTCTCGTGCTCCGTCAAGGTAAAGACACGGCAGCTGACTACTCTCTCACTTTCCGCACTCTCGCAGCCCAGACCAGTTGGGAAAACAGTCCCTTAAAACTGCTATATCGCAAGGGCTTATCGACTGAACTCCAAACTGAGTTGGCTTGTCGTGATGAAGGGAGAACGTTGGAGCAGTTCATCGATCTTGCCATACGCCTCTATAATTTACTGCGTTCACGGCATTCCCTTCTTCAAACACCCGCCTTTGCGAGTGCTCCAGAATCTGAACCCATGCAAGTAGGAGTCACTCATTTATCATCAGAGGAAAGAGAACGCAGAGTGCGTAACCACCTCTGCCTTTACTGCGGGTTATCTGGTCATCTCAGAGCCACCTGTCCTACTCGACCGTTCATCAAAGATACCACAGCGGTGAGTGCTTCTCCAAATACTTTAAATATATGCCAGTTCATCTCCCTAACTAATAAGGATGTTATGGTTGAGACAATGGCATTAATTGACTCTGGGGCTGCGGGCAACTTCACTGACATTAATTTTGCTAATCTTTCACGAACTTCCTCTCCTTTCATGTGAATCCCGGCTGACAGTGGCGGCGCTAGACGGACGGCCGTTGGGCACAGGAAGGATCAAATTTACCACCCAAGACCTCATCCTAAAAGTCGGCTCTCTCCACACCGAATCCATACGTTTCTTCACCATTGACTCACCACAGAACCCAGTCATTCTCGGTCTACCCTGGCTGGAGAAACACAATCCTCGTATTTCCTGGACCAGTAAACCGATTCAACAATGGTCAGATCACCGTCATAAGGAATGCCTGCAGCTCAAATCTCACGCTACCACTCCCGAATCTCCCACGTCATCAGAAATCACAGTTATGTCAGACCTACCAGCAGAGTACCAAGATCTCTCTGAGGCTTTCAGCAGGTCTAGAGCTTCTCAACTTCCACCTCATCGATCCAGCTATTGTGCCATCGACCTGCTCCCTGGAGTCACACCGACAAGAGGTAGAGTGTTCCCCCTTTCACAACCTGAATCTGAGGCCATGAAAGCATACATTGATGAAGAACTGGCTAAGGGCTTTATTAGACCTTCCACCTCTCCTGCATCAGCCGGGTTCTTTTTTGTCAAGAAAAAGGACGGGGGTCTCCGACCATGCATAGATTACAGAAGTCTCAACGAAATCACTGTAAGTTTCCGTTATCCTCTGCCTCTGGTTCCAGCTGCCCTAGAACAACTTCGTATGGCCAAGTACTTCACTAAGCTTGACCTCCGTAGTGCCTATAATCTAATCCGCATCCGGGAGGGAGATGAATGGAAGACTGCTTTCTCAACGACCACTGGGCACTATGAATATCTCGTTATGCCGTTCGGCCTTTCCAACAGTCCATCTGTTGGAAAGCCTACATCAATGATGTTTTCCGGGATATGCTCAATCGCTGGGTTATAGTATACATCAATGACATACTAATTTACTCTGACTCTCTGGAAGCACACATTCACCACGTTCGGGCAGTTCTAAAGCGTCTTATCGAGCACCAGATTTACGCCAAGAAGAAATGTTAGTTCCATTAAAACGAGTGTCCTTCCTGGGTTACATCATCAGCGCCAACGGGGTTGCTATGGACAACAGCAAGGTACAATCAGTGCTGAATTGGCCTCAACCCACGACAGTGAAAGAACTGCAACAATTTCTGGGCTTTGCCAACTTCTACAGGCGATTCATACGCAACTTCAGCACCATAGCAGCTCCACTCACCTCGCTGCTTAAGGGAGGGAGACAGCGCTTGGACTGGTCACCATCAGCTCAGAACGCATTCCCACAACTCAAGAACCGTTTCACCACAGCTCCCATCCTCCATCACCCAGATCCAGATCAAGAATTCATAGTTGAAGTCGACGCTTCCAATATCGGTATAGGAGCCATCCTCTCTCAACGCCAGGGCAATCCTCCCAAACTGTTTCCATGTGCTTATTCACGCAAGTTGAACTCGGCAGAGAGAAACTATGATGTTGGAGATCGTGAATTGCTTGCAATGAAGGCAGCCTTTGAAGAATGGCGACATTGGTTAGAGGGGGCTAAAACTCCCTTCACTGTTCTCACAGATCACCGTAACCTAGAATATATCCACTCAGCCAAACGACTTAATCCCCGGCAGGCCAGATGGTCATTGTTTTTCTCACGTTTCGAATTTAAAGTCACCTATAGACCCGGGTCCAAGAATTGCAAAGCCGACGCCCTGTCAAGATTACATGACTCCTCAACCCCTCAGAGCAACAACAATGAACCCATTATTCCCTCTACGTTAATCATAGCCCCTGTTCAATGGGATATTCTCACTGAGATCACCGAAGCTCAAGCCAATGATCCCATTCCACCAAACTGCCCCAACGATTGAACTTTTGTTCCTCACAATCTCCGTCAACGAGTCTTACATCTCGTGCATGACTCCCCAAGCTCTGGTCACCCCGGAATTACAACATCTCTCCAACTGGTATCCGAACGCTTCTGGTGGCCATCACTTCAAACCAACACAATCACATTTGTCCAGCAATGTCCAACCTGCATCATGACCAAATCATCTCACCAACGCCCTGCTGGGCTATTACAACCCCTGCTGGTTCCTCAGCGCCCATGGTCTCATATTGCCATTGACTTTGTCACTGACCTCCCCAATTCCAAGAACTATACCACCATTCTGACTATTATTGACCGTTTCTCCAAAGCATGCCGTCTCATACCCTTGCCCAAGTTACCCACAGCTTTCGAGACTGCTGAGATCAAGGATGAGTGTTGCAATATCTGGTCGATTGGGAAGGATATGGCCCAGATGAAAGATCCTGGGTAAATGCCAATGACATCTTGGATCCCACCTTAACCACTGAATTTCACCAAGCTCACCCAGATAGACCTGCACCTCGTGCTCGTGGACTACCTCGACGTCGCACTGCCCCTCGCGTCCGGAGCCGCTCGCAGGGGAGGGGCTCTGTCATGAATCAGACCTCTGTGGCTCTCTCCGATGGCCACCGGAGGGCACCCTCACCTGAGTACTGACTTTCCTGGACTCCAGTTCCCATACATCCCGTACCTGGACTAATCACCTGCACAGGTGTTCCCCATTAACTGCCCTACTTAAGCAGCGTTCATTCTCACACTCATTGCGAAGTCTTGTTTTGCCCTGGCTGACATCTCTGAGCGTTATTTCTGTATTCTGTGATCTTCCCGTGTATGACCCTAGACTGTTTACCTCTGTGGATTCTCTGCTGCCTACCCTTGTGATATTGCTCTTTGGAACTCCGATTGTGTTGCTGCCTGCCCTAACTCCTGCCCGGTATTCTTTACGTCTCTGCCTTGCCTCTGATATTCCTGACGCTGTTGTTAGATCACTGCCTGTTTGACCCTGTCTAAGTTTATTAAAGTGAGATTGCAAATGGATCCACACGCCTCAGACCCTTCATTACAGTTAGAAAGATTAAACATAGAAACTTTGATTTTCTGAGCAAGTTAATCGAAGTTATGTTAAAATATTTTGCATGTAGGCCTGTTAACTTTTTAAACTGTAGAATCCAAAGGGAGAAGTAGCTCCTCTAGCTAAACAGATGCTGTAAGTATTCAAGCAATGGAAAGAGTAACTGTTCGGCACTTTGTAGAAGTACAAGCTATGCTTAATTTACCAAATATTCAAAATGCAGCAAGTTCTTTTGTAAGTCTCACGGTTTCGTGCTTATAATGAGCACTTTTTGTTTTTTTTCTCCGTACGTTTTTAGAAAATGCCACTCTGACAGAATGTTCCAACTAACCAGATTTATTTATTTATTATTTTAAATGTATTTCCCATCATGAATGTAAATGTCAGGTTAAAGTAAATTTGGCTAGTCATATAACAGCATTCCTCTCATTAAGCTGACCTTTGTCATCAGGTTCTGTATTAAACTCAGTATGATTCTCCACAGATTCGACCATTCTAGCAGAAAATTAAATTAACATAAAATCAATTAATACATTAATTAGTCTGGTTTAATCACATCATTCCAAGTCTACTTGGAGACTAATTATTTATTTCATAATTAATGGAGGGTGATTAATTGTGAGGTTTAGAATGAGTATACGCCTTATGTCAGTCCAGCACAAAAGGTTTAGATAAATGCAGACCAGGTGCTGCTGTTTTACATTTTATTATTGTGTTATCACTTTTAGATCTGTGTTAGTGTAGTATGAATTGAGAATAGTCTATATATACCATGTGATCAGGACACAAATAAGTTAAGTGACTTACACAACACTGCTGTGCAGGTGATATCTTTTTTTTAACGGTACACTTATTACAGGAACAATCCCACTGGAATAACCTGAAGTTATCAAGGACACAGTGGTGAAGGTTCAGTAGAAAGAAATATGTTTAATTTCTTTGATATCTCCATCATTTCTTCTACACGACAATGGGGTTTAAATGGAGAGCAAATAGATTCTCAGATTTTTCTTTTGCGAAAAAACCCCAATAATCTCATAAGTGTCTTTTCTGGAGTCAGAAGAGATCAAATAATGAATCGATTTGTGCTCAGATTTGCCAAGATATCAAAGTCTACAATCAAAAGTCAGAGATTTTCATGCAAATACAAACATTTCTCATCAAATTCTTCAAAGACAAAATATCTGAGCTATGCTGTAAAAATTAAAAGATACTTGATACTTGAGGTTCCTCGGATCACATGGTGGCCTTTTAATATTCACAGTCTGAGTACCCTTACATCTACATTTATTCGTTTAGCAGAGGCTTTTATCCAAAGCGACTTACAAATGAGGAATACAACATAAGTGAGGCAGTGACATAAGAAGTGCTGCAATATGAAGTTCCAGCAAAGTAAAACAGAGATGACACTGAGAAAAGTATAAGTTTAAGAGTTTTTTTTTTTTTTTTTTTACACTAAGTGCATTAACAGGATTCAGTAAAATGCTTACTGAACAGATGTGTCTCTTCTCGAGGTGACTCAAATATTCTACAGTATACTCAAGAAAATCCAATATACTTCAAGTGTCTCCAACAGGGACACGGGCTCCCATCGAAAAAGTGTTCCCATGTTTTGATATATCATTTTTAATCCTGTTATGGACATATAAATTGCCTATACCTGCAGCACGGAGTCGTTCATAAGTCACGCAAAATAAAGATCTGCTCTATTGCTGAAAATAATTAGAAGTTTTGTTTTCTAAAGTGGATTATAAGTGCACCTCATCAGGCACTCTTTTTGTTTTTTGTCTTAAAGTATCCCATTGCGATTTCTATTTGAGAAACTGCTGCAAATCAAAAAGAGTGATAAAATTGCGAGTCTGGCATTCTTAACAGCTGATAGAAAAAACATGACATGACTCATGCCCCAGTAAAAAGGGTCTTGTGACACCGCTAGTCTCCGAGCATTTCCCTTATGATGGTGTACTGCCGTTAATAGTCTTTAGGGTTTAGAGTTTTTGCAGGAGCTTCTGGCTTATGTTTTGTTAGTAATGGTGCAATCCTTCAATTTTTATGGTAACACTAGTCCCACTAATTTTATAGCTGTGCTCTTTGTCAACATGTTTCATTTTGTGTCCTTTTTAGTTCCCAAAGGACCTTTAGAAGAAGCATCTCAGTTTCATTAAAGTTGTGTTGAAATAGAAATAGTGACGGACCTTTTCTTCCATATTGTGAAGTACATCCGAGTGAAATGTTTTATTGATAAAGAATAAAAGTGGGTATTGGTGGTTAATTGGATGGAGTCAGGTCTGAATGCGAGCTTTTACGAGGCTTATAATGAAGAAAGTCACCAGAAGATCCAGTTATGACATTTTGATTAAAAATGTAGAAAAATAAAACATTTTTAATTTCATGTTGATTTTAAATGACACAAATGTAACACAAAAAGTGCTTCACTAATTATCCTGAGCTGAGGGTTTTCACACTGCAGCCTAAAGACCTGCAGGGAGTTCAAGAGGGTGCTAGAGGGTCTGTGGAAAAAGAGAGAGAGAGAGAGAGAGAGAGAGAGAGAGAGAGAGAGAATTTATTTATACACTGAACAAAATTATAAATGCAACACTTTTGTTTTTGCCCCCATTTTTCATGAGCTGAACTCAAAGATCTAAGACTTTTTCTATGTACACAAAAGGCCTATTTCTCTCAAATATTGTTCACAAATCTATCTAAATCTGTGTTAGTGAGCACTTCTCCTTTGCCGAGATAATCCATCCACCTCACAGGTGTGGCATATCAAGATGCTGATTAGACAGCATGATTATTGCACAGGTGTGCCTTAGGCTGGCCACAATAAAAGGCCACTCTAAAATGTACAGTTTTATCACAGCACAATGCCACAGATGTCGCACGTTTTGAGGGAGCGTGCAATTGGCATGCTGACTGCAGGAATGTCCACTGGAGCTGTTTCCCGTGAATTGAATGTTCATTTCTCTACCATAAGCCGTCTCCAAAGGCGTTTCAGAGAATTTGGCAGTACATCCAACCGGCCTCACAACCGCAGACCACGTGTAACCACACCAGCCCAGGACATCCACATCCAGCATCTTCACCACCAAGATCGTCTGAGACCAGCCACCCAGACAGCTGTTGCAACAATCGGTTTGCATAACCAAAGAATTTCTGCACAAACTGTCAGAAACCATCTCAGGGAAGCTCATCTGCATGCTCGTCGTCCTCATTGGGGTCTCGACCTGACTGCAGTTCGTTGTCGTAACCGACTTGAGTGGGCAAATGCTCACATTCGATGGCGTCTGGCACTTTGGAGAGGTGTTCTCTTCACGGATGAATCCCGGTTTTCACTGTGCAGGGCAGATGGCAGACAGCGTGTATGCCGTCATGTGGGTGAGCGGTTTGCTGATGTCAACGATGTGGATCGAGTGGCCCATGGTGGCGGTGGGGTTATGGTATGGGCAGGCGTATGTTATGGACAACGAACACAGGTGCATTTTATTGATGCCATTTTGAATGCACAGAGATACTGTGATGAGATCCTGAGGCCCATTGTTGTGCCATTCGTCCACAACCATCACCTCATGTTGCAGCGTGATAATGCACGGCCCCATGTTGCAAGGATCTGTACACAATTCCTGGAAGCTGAAAACATCCCAGTTCTTGCATGGCCAGCATACTCACCGGACATGTCACCCATTGAGCATGTTTGGGATGCTCTGGATCGGCGTATACGACAGCGTGTTCCAGTTCCTGCCAATATCCAGCAACTTTGCACAGCCATTGAAGAGGAGTGGACCAACATTCCACAGGCCACAATCAACAACCTGATCAACTCTGTAAAGGAGATGTATTGCACTGCGTGAGACAAATGGTGGTCCCACCAGATACTGACTGGTTTTCGGACCCCCCCCAATACAGTAAAACTGCACATTTTAGAGTGGCCTTTTATTGTGGCCAGCCTAAGGCACACCTGTGCAATAATCATGCTGTCTAATCAACATCTTGATATGCCACACCTGTGAGGTGGATGGATTATCTCGGCAAAGGAGAAGTGCTCACTAACACAGATTTAGACAGATTTGTGAACAATATTTGAGAGAAATAGGCCTTTTGTGTACATAGAAAAAGTCTTAGATCTTTGAGTTCAGCTCATGAAAAATGGGGGCAAACACAAAAGTGTTGCGTTTATAATTTTGTTCAGTGTATTTATTTGTTTGTTTTTACACAATGTATTTTTTAGCCCAGTCCAATCTCATTTTTAAAGTTAAGTGTTTAACAAAGTGATTTTTGAAATAAATTAACCAAATTTGATATTAATACTGCTTAATTTTTATTTCTCAGTTCTCAGATTAATCTAAGTACAAGCTCTAGTTTAAGCTAAATGTGTCCTAACATTTCGATGCACAATGTTATATAATTTGCCGCGATATACTGTGGGACAAATGTCCTGTTCTCTGGGCTCATATCACTTCTACATCCTAACGAGACTCCCATCAGATGGCTTCTAGCAGTCACACACCTGCTAGCTGAGTGTGTGTGTGTGTGTGTGTGTGTTCAGGGTGAACTTCCTCCTAATTAGCTGTCATTTGCTCTGTGCCCATATCAGGGGGTCATGTTATCATTGGGGCTGATGTATTCTCTGTAAAACCACACCACTCCTCCAAAGGGTACGTTTGAGGGGGTGGAGGGAGGCAACGTGAACTTGGAGAGTTAATGAGGAATCAGACATAATTTAAATGCAGATGCGTGTCATTAATCTTGGTGTCCTCCCTCACTCTTACGGCGTTTTATTCACTCGCTCTCCGAGTCTTCTGGAATGGAGCTAGCCTGATGTAATTTGGGGATAAAAGAATATTACACAATACATGATGCATTTACGATGCCTCTCTGACCACCGGGGATCTCTGCTGAAACGCAGCGCGTGTAACCTTACCGCTACTTCCCGTTTAGCTCCTGTGCAAACTTTTCGTCAGTTCTGTTTCTCGTCCAAGCTTGCGAACTTCTCTGAGCCCACCTACACAAGCTTGTATGGCTCACAGATGAGAGTCGAGATAAATGCGCAGTCAGCTGGGCTCACATCCCAGAATAGACCGGTAACTACGGCGACTGTACGTTGGAGCGAGTGTACAGGAGTTAATGTAACCACCCCTCCTGCGCTCCACTCTCTCTTTCACGCTCTCTCAGAGTAATTGCGCGTAATTGGCAGTCCGCTGAGACGGCCCTTCCACTGCGTGTCCGTCCCTTGTCTTTCTTTGATTGTGAAGTGGATTGCTCGGGTTGTGTCACTGATAAGGCATGTGTTTAATCGATGTTGAGAGGTAGCCGTGGTGATGACATGACCCTCTCGACGGCGTACCATAATTATGCCCACCCCCGGCATGCGGCGCTTGATCGCAAACAATGTTTGATTTTTCCCCCCACCTCTTAATTATTTTTTAATTAGCAGCCTCTACACAAGAGAGAGTTGGAAACGCTAAGCACCGGAGATCATTCCGTAGTTAATTACCACACACACACACACACACCCACACCCACATCGTATGGATTTTCCACGTATTGTGTTAAATATCAATATGATATGCATTACTTTGCATATGTCATCTTGTTTGTCGGTTGCAATAACACAAGCGTTCCCTTATCGGAGTGAATCGACGCACATTTCGGTCTTTAATCAGGCATTTGAAAATCAGAGAGCAAGAAATGAAAGGAATAACAGAGAGGCTTGTCTGCAGAAGATTGTATCTTATGATTCTAGATCTCCATAATCACACTCTTTATGAGGCACTGGTTGGGTGATTGTTATAGTGTCTGTCCTTCTGTAGGTGTTTGTGTGGTGATTAAGATCACCATGACAACAACGAGCAGCTGGGCCAGTGCTCAGAGCCTGCAACACATTACCTGTTTCATATTGAAACTCATTTCAAGAGAAATAGATGTGCAATTATTCTGATTCTCTGAGTTACCTAATTGCAAACAACGGGTGTATATCATGTATGATGTAAGGGCAAACATCAGTAAATATCATGATTTTCAATATATCAATAATGCCTGTCAATTGTAGCACAGTTTTGTTTAGTTATTTCTTTTTTGTTCACAGTTTTTTTTCTAACCCAGACTAATTGGAAAAGGGTGCATGTGTTAACATTTCTGCAAAATGATATTACATTGCTTCTTGCATGTTTTGTGACATGTTCAAAGTGAAATGTCTGTTGAGTGGTGTTAAAAGTGTGTTATCCAAAACAGATGAACGTGAATCTGACAACATTTTATTACGTTGGTTGTTGTATGTGTTGTGGCGGTTTGTAACTGAAATATACGTTGAGTAGCTCTCTCTGATGCTTTTGAAAATAATGTATCACCTACACTAAACTTTTCCCTATACTTAACTGACAGTGTTAACATAAGCAAACATGAGATTAAAAAAAACAAAAAACAAAAAAACTCACATTTGAAGTAACCATGCCATTTTGGCTTGCTGATACAAGTTTTTATCGTGTTTCACTGACTGTACCAGGTGAGCTAGTTTGGTTATGTGATGCAAATATCAGTAGGCCTATTAGTTTACAAATCATGGGGTGGACGATATGACCAAAATCTTATTTGACTAAAATTTTAATTTCACGATAATTATATATGTCTCGATTTTATTTTATTTTATTTTTGTTATTAAAATAAGAAAAAGAAGCATATTACAAGCACAATAGAACAAATAAATATGAAATAAACTTTTAATTTATTCAGTAGGCTAGGTTTATTTAACATGTAGTAAAAAATATTACAGAAATGGAATAAAGTGTAATAAAACACTGCATAGTCTTCAGTGTATCAATCAAACATGAACTGATTCTTATTAAATATCCAAAAGTAATTCAGTCAAGTGCAGTGAGTGATTAATATTATTAATGATAGACAGTAGCAGGTAAACTAGGCTGCTGTCCCTTTAAGACCAACTGCATGGATCCGGTATACTGATACATATCCATTTTTCACCCAACTGTTTTTTATTTAACACATAACCGACTGTGTTGACATGAATACTCCACATGACAGGCTTTTTGACATTATTCTGTGCGTATCTGACTATTCAAGCAAAATAAAACACTAAAGAGATCTGTTTTCCCAATTACATGCAGTCTGAGAGAGGGGCTTTCAGTGTGCGTGCTTTGGCTGTGTCAGTCGCTGCACAAGCAGCGGATTGAATTGTTTTTCACTGCTTATTGCACTTAATAAATTTATTTAACATCATGCACGTCCCAAATTCGCGATCGCATGCTGTCTGAAAGAGGTGCTTTCTGAGTGTGTGCTTTGTGTGTGTGTGTCAGTCAGCGCAAGCACTGCATTGAGTTCTTTTTCACTGTTACTTTCACTTCATAACTCTATCAGGTGCGTCCCATTCTTTTTCCCATTCATGCATGTTTCCTTATCACTCAAAGGTGTATGTGACTTTTAGGCAGTACTGTGTTACGCAGATATATTTGCATACTCCAGAAATACACGATATAGCAAAATCTCTAACGATAGATACTTTATTCTGCAGTAACGATATACCGTCATACTGCCCAGCCCTATTTTATCTATTTTAAAGGCATGTATGCAGGGGCGGATCTACCGGGGTGGCATGGGGTGGCAACTGCCACCCTAAGAAAAAGCTGTGCCACCCCACCTGCCACCCCAGAATTATCACAGAATAAAATATAAATGTAAGCAGTGTTTTATGTGCTACTTTTCAGCTGCGGCGATGACAGCGTAACGGAAAATAATGGGGAAAAAAACAAGTCTTTCACTAAACTGTGCACAATGGTTGCACGCGCACGCAACGCGTCCAGTGTAGTCGGCTTCATTAACAAATGACTCTTATGAACCGGTTCTTTTTGAGTTAAAACCACAAAGCGCAGCCTGTTCACTAACGAATTGTTTTTACATTTGTTCGTAAATCAGATACTGCTTCTCGGTTTATTCAGAAGTCCTCTGAGAAATCTAATCCCGTCTTGATATGTCTGAGATTCATCCCGTAATTGTTTGATCCGATTCTCCGACCGCTCGCTCCACTTTCATCATGGATATAGGCCTTTCTGCCATATCGGACGAAACAATAACATGAAACCAATAAGAAGATGCCGATCACGAAAACTAATAGCAGAGTTAGGTAAGAATCTTGTATTGCAGTTTTCTCGATTGTTAACATAATATAGCTGATTTTAGTTGGCCCATTTTCCCAAAACATTAATTCAGTTCTCAAAACAAAGACACGTTTCTCAAAAAGTTTAACAATAAGTAAGTGAAACATTAGGTAGCAAAACTGATGACACCAATCAGAATCTCTGCATCCTAACAACGGAGAGAGGAGAGAGCTGAACAAATAATATACATGGGTTTTATACTTACACATTCAGTATAATTACAGTACAGTAACAGTACATTAGATTATGGAAATTTCACTATTCTATATGTACAGTAAACTGTAGCACATGTTGTACACCTTCAAACGTGAGACTGTCAAATTTTGTTTGTAACAATTTTTTGTGTGTACTGCATGTTTGCACAACAGAGAAATGACTGCCTAGAGACATAGCTAGTCTTGTGTCAGGAGACCAGGAAACTGCTATAGTACTGTATACCGTAATGAAATTTGACCAAATGTGCAGAGGATGCTGAACTTACCGTTTTTTTTTTTTTTTTTTGATGTTTTATTTTTTTTTTTTACTGTACTATATTGTGGTGCATACAAGTTCATATACAATTCTTTGGTATTTGAACTTTTCTAGTGTTTTTCATCTACTGCAAGATTACTTTACAGTAGTAAAATGAAAAATTATCTGTTCCCAAAAGTTCATTGCGGAATTATTATTATTATCTGTAATTTAATTTATGTTGTATACTGTAATAGACACTGAGCTGCAAAAATAATTCCTGAATCTTACTAAGAGTTTTTTGTTAAGTGTTATTGATCTCATGAGTTTTCACTGAGCAGGAAAGTCGTCTGTGTTATTTGAATTTTGTGTAAGCATTTAAGAATACCTGTAATTTCTAGATTGAAAAGTTTGAAAGACAAATTTATGCTGGCTTGTCTTAAAGTCTTGTTGGTAGCACTTTAGAATACTGTTCCTTCATTAATGAATAACTACAGGAACAAGTGACTAATGCACTATTAACACTGTAGTAACTACTATTACCTAACAAGAAATTCTGATTAATGATTTAGTATGTAATAGCGCTCAGTTGAAACTGGTAGTTCACTATTATCTAATCAATAACTACTATGTGTGTGTGTATATATATATATATATATATATATATATATATATATATATATATATATATATATATATATATATATATATATATATATCCTGGAGAACTACTAAGAACTACTGTATGTATACAAGTTCTTTATTAATGTGAATTATGCATAATGTACAATTAATTCTAAAATGAAGATCATGGTAACCCACTAGTAATGACTCAAGAATTACTAAATCCTTCTAAAGGAACTACTAATTACTTGGATCAGTATTCTAAAGTGAAAAGCATCATAACTTCCTAATACTGACTGACGTCCTTGTAAGCTTTTGAGGTATATGTAAGGTTTTGGATAGTAATGACTCAAGTGTTACTTCATCCTTCTGAAGAAATTACTAATTATTTGGATCAGTATTCTAAAGTGAAGATCACGGTAACCCACTAGTAATGATTTAAGTGTTACCAATTCTAACAAAATGGATTACCAACCAAAACCTTACAAAAACCTCAAAAGTTTACAATGTCTTCAGTAATTACTAGGGAGTTATCACGATCTTCACTTTAGAATACTGATCCAAAAAATGAGTAATTCCTTTAGAAGGATGTAATACCACCTGAATACTTATTATCCAGTACTTTACAAAACTCTCAAAAGCTTACAATGATTTCAGTCATTACTAGGGAGTTATCATGATCTTCATTTTAGAATACTGATCCAAATAATTAGTAATTCCTTCTGAGGAATTTCATAATACTTGAGTCATTACTAGTGGGTTACCATGACCTTTACTTTAGAAGTAATTGTACATTATGTATTATTCATATTAATTATGAACCTGCATACAGTAGTTCTTAGGGAGGTATGAAAAAATAATAGTTACTAGTAGTTACTAGAGTGCTAATATTGTGTTACTCATGTGTTCTTGTGTAGTTATTCATTAATGATGGAACAGTATTCTAAAGTGTTACCGTCTTGTTTAAGAAACATAAATAGTTTGGTCAGTTAGATGTTCTAGATGTTTGCTAAAGTGTTTCTAGTTGGTTGCTAGGATATTCTGGGTGGTTGCTAGGCTCTTGCTATGCAGTTGCTGGGGTGTTGCTAGACTATTGATAGTGTGTTCTGGGTGATTACAGACATTCCCACCACTGGTAATAACAGAAAATGAAACATTGTTTTCAAAACTGATCCAGTTTCAATACTTTGATATTATTGTATTTCTTTCTAATGTAAATTCAAAAGTGTTACTCTTAAACTTGCTCTTAAACTTGCACTAAAACGTGATTTATACCATCTAAGTAGCCTATGTAATATTAATAGAACCACATGTCTTCTTTAATGATACAACCTCAGAAACATTTATAACCTGTTGAAGTTTTTTATATAGTATTGACTTGGTGCCATGATGGATATTGAAATGTTGTTATTTATTTATTTATGTTATTTTTTATTATAACAGTATGGATGATTACTTAATGGTAAGGCAATATTTGTGAACACAACTGTGCATGTCAGACAATAAATCTCCAAAAACTATGCATGGGGGCTTGTTTTGGTGTTGCCACCCCTCGTAGACCCCATGCCACCCCTTTGCCACCCTAAAAATTATTTTCTAGATCCGCCCCTGCATGTATGGTATGTTTTTGCCGCTAGACCCTAGTGAAAAAATAGTATACTTAAGTACAATTTATTCATATGTACTTTAATATAACTAAATATATTTGTGGCACACTATAAATTGGTATACTTAAAGTCTGCTAAATTGGAACAACTAATTTTGTACTAAATGCATTTTTGTTGTGCAAAAGCAGTACTGAAGTTCAACTAAAGTTGTAATAAATATACTTGTTTGTGCTAAAGTGGAACTATTCCAAGTATACTTAAGTACACTTTAAGTATCCACTCTTTTATTTAATTTTTGAAATGCAGAATTCATACAGCATAAACTTCAAATGTATTTTGGTGACATTACAATTGCAATTCAAATACACTGTATAAGAGTGCTGAACACACATTAATATTATACTAATAACAAACGGAGGTCATACTATCCCTTACTTTTAGTGATTTTAAAATGCATTGCAATGGCATTCCAAGTATACTTGAAGTGTGCTAATGGCACAATTATTGTGTTTTTAATGTAATAAATTAACCTTTATAAATAATGGCACAGCAAACTGCCTTTTACTAAGACCCCCAGCATATCAGTCAACTCAATTATCCAGAGAACATCAGTGGAACATTGGACACAAACATTTGAACATTGGCTGAAGAAAATATTGCGGATTAGATTCGAACTCGGGTCGCTGCTACACACGTGCATTCGCGTTACCAGATGCGCCACCAAAGCAGGCATAAACTGTAGTAAACTGCGGTTTCTTTGTAGTCTTTCTATACTGTTACAAATACTACTATAAGTAAACAGCTTTTTTTTCCATCAATGACGGCACAAATTATATGTATTTAAAGACTGCGAATCGCTGAAAAGTCTTAAAATAGGCGCAGTAAGCGGTGCGTGAAAATAAACGTGAAACGACCTGTATAGAACACGAAAGTGCGTTAAACCTGAAGCTGTTAGAGTCAGCGGACACAATACATTAAATATCATCTGCATAATGTTCTGCTTCCCTTTTACCTGACATGATCTGTCATTAACGCTGCAGGAAACAATTGGATAATCCAGAATAACATTAGTTTTATTCTTGTACATGCAATAAAACAGACAGTTCTGTTAGTTAGTGGAAGATTGTGAACGTACTGCTTATGTTTCAGTGCATGCGGAAGGAATAAACCCATCCTTAACATCTCAGCCCGTTGTCTCTGCACGCTTCAACTCTCAATGCACTGCCCAAATGTAATGTAAAATGCAATGAAATGTTTTGACGGTTTGACGGTCTCGCAGTAACTTATGCAGTAGTTTATATGTGAATTGAAATTATTTTAATACATTTTGTTGCTTTTCATGTAGTTAACGTCTATTAATTTATTTGACATTTTAACTTTTTGTGTAGTTTCAAGGGCTGGCCAGGATAATTTTAATAATTCGCTTAATAATTAATTGACAGCCCAAAGAGCTGCAGTCCACATTTCCAAGTGCAACTTTGTCGTTGTCCGTACGGGACAGAACCATTTAGGGCTGCAACAACTAATCGATAAAATCGATTATTATCGATAAAGAAAATCATCGACAACGATTCTCATTATCTATTAGTCGGGTCTGCCCACAGTGCACGTCCAACTTCAGCCGGTCGCGTCAAATTAACTTTACAGCACTGAATAACACATTTCTATGGCCAAAATGCATCTAAAAATATTGGAGGAAACAGAATGAGATGCTGCGGGAGAAGTACGTGATCCAAGCTGCACAAAACATGAGAATTCTTTATTTTAAGCTTTAAGTTAATGCTTTAGCGTAATGGCTTGCCCTGTCAGGCGCTTTGACAGATGCGTGTGCGTCCTCAGCGCAAAAACGTTCAGTTTACGGTCATATCCTTATCTGTAAATGTCACAAATTCACCCGAGCATTTCCATTTTTGCATAAAGTTCCGTCCTGGCAATCTGCAGTAAGTTTAAATCTTTACTGAATGAGCGACGGGCGCGTTAACGCGCGTCAGAGAGGATTAATATTCAGCGCAAAAACATTCATTGTGCTGAAATATCTGTTGTTGAACGTTAAATTAAGGTTTAAAAGTCAACAGGTAGTGCACGTATTTTATGAGAGTAGGAACTGTAAAGGAATAACCGCGTATAGTTGTCTGAATATAAATATCAGACGCTTCATAGCCGCCTTTTACAGGATAAAGAAATTACAGTAAACGTGACTGTGATCAAAAAGTTGGTTAACACTGAGTTTGTGTTTTTATTCGTCTTTATTATCTTTATTATTATCTTAATTTTTGATGAAGAGATTTAAACTATAGGCCTGTAACAAATTTATTAAAACAAATGTATTTAAGGTTTATAACAAATAATGTAAGCTTTGTGCCACTGCTGCTCTAAACTAACAGTATTGGTGTTTACTAAAATAATTGTTTGCTATCTGTAATGGTTAGTCCTTCAATATGCGTAAGGTCTTCAGTAACAGTAGGCTATTTCTAATGCTATAATATAATTATTGCTGTTATCTATGAAAGAATGAAGATCTAGATCTATGAAAGATTTTTTCACATACCCAATTACAGTCAAAAAGTAGCTAAACAATGCCAGCAAGAATGCATGCTGTTATGAAAGGCAGGAGGCTATTTTTTCATTATGTGAATAAATATTTAGTTGTTTCAGTTTGTTATTTGCCCAATAAATGACAATAACATTTTTAGGTTTAAACAATTCTTTGACAGATTCCTAAAATATTTGTGTTTTCTCTTTATTATGACAGGTGGTCTAATAAATTGTTAAGCATTGTATGTTTTCATAGCATTCAGTTGGCACGTTTGTTTGAAGGACATTGGGCAGAATGTGGAAGTGTTTTTGTCAATAAAATAAAAAAAGAAGAACATTTAGCTTTTTTTTAAAAAAATCCGATTAATCAATTAATCGAAAAAATAATCAGCCAACTAATCGATTATCAAAATAATCGTTAGTTGCAGCCCTAGAACCATTAATGGAAAAAAGTGTTGGTGCAGGTGCACTGGAGTGTTTTGGGAATAAACCTTCAAATCAAGTTTGTGAATTTCTTTCACAATCTCAAATCCATGACTATATGTTGTTTACATACTTTTGTAACTACTTTCTATATGTGACCATGGACCACAAAACCAGTCATAAGGGTCCATTCTTTTAAATGAGATGTATGAGATTTATACGTCTTCTGAAATCTGAATAAATAAGCTTTGTTAGACAACATTTGACCAAGATACAACTATTTGAAAATCTGGAATCTGAGGGTGCAAAAAAATAAATAAATAAATAAATAATTTAAAAAAAAAAAAAATCTAAATATTGAGAAAATTGCCTTTAAAGTTGTCCAAATGAAGTCCTTAGCAATGCATATTACTAATCAAAATTAAATATGTGTATATGTATATATGTGTGTGTGTGTGTGTGTGTGTGTATCCACAGTAGGAAGTTTACAAAATATCTTCATGGAACATGATCTTTACTATATCCTAATGATTTTTGGCATAAAAGAAAAATCGATAATTTTGACCCATACAATGTATTTTTGGTTATTGCTACATACCCGTGCTACTTATGACTGATTTTGTGCTCCAGGGTCACATATGTATGTAAAGCTGCTTTGCAACCATGCACAATTGTGAAAAGCACTATTTAAAGTGTGGTTAAATTACTGAAAAGTTAAAGTTCATAACTATACAAAGTACTGCATCATTATGAATTATTATTAAAACTTTTTGCAACTCAAAACATTTCTTTTTATCTATACTATTTTTATACTCAACAAGTAGAACCCAAATACGGTGTGTTGTATGGTACATTTAATCATAACAGGTCAACAGAGGATTCAACTAAGATAAATTACTGAAGGATTACTTCAATATTTAACAAATTAAATAGTTTTATTTGCAAATCCCCCATTCTTACATTTGCGCTGTAGGCAAAGGTTGTGTTTGGAAACTCTGCCCTTAAAGCACCTGTTAGCAGAAATATACTGGATTTTTCAATTCATGCCTCACATTTTCTTTGGTTTGCCCAAAAAGAAAGTCTCATCTTAAAAATAAAAAAAAATAATAAATAAAAAAAATATATATATATACATATGTATATTAGTGCTGTGTTCGAAATATCGATACGACGATGTATCGTCCCAGAGATTTGACGATACGATTATCGATACAGCTGGCCCTGTATCGATATTGTGGCACGTGTTCAGCAGTGGACCGCGCTTAATTTGAATACAAGAACACCTTTTAAAATGGAGTAGAAAAGTGCAAGGTTTCTAAAAAATAATGCATAGAGCATAATACAGGCTACAACAAGGTTTAATCTGGCCGCAAAGGAACACAACGGGGGTTGCCTGATATAAAGAGACGAATCCCCGAAACAGAGCTTCACATTTGCGCAATACGGAAATATCTGCTTAGTGTGTTACTTGTCTTTATCAATCTGGCAACCATGTGCACGCGCTCTCACGCCACTGTGGATAAACGCGCTTGCTTTCTGAAAACATAGTTTGCAGTTTAGCGATCTCTACTTCAATAATCTATTATCAGAAAAGTGTAATTTATCAAGAGAGAGAGGCTGTGTATGTAAGAATTACCACCGTTTTGCCGTGTTTCTCTATTAACAGTGAAGCTGTATATTTAATTCGCGCGCTCGTATTACATGAATGCGCTCTCGCCTTGTAATAATGCGCACGCGACATTTGTCATTAAAATAAAGCCATAAATTTTATTGATAAAATTACGGGGCAGCCTAAAAGAATGTCTGTGTGGGCGCGCAACATGATCTGTGTGTGAGTGAGATACAGTGACGACAGGGCATTAGTTTAGAACTCTTCTAGTTTTTATTTATTTATTTTTTTAACGTAGAGAGTGTGTTGATTTGTGCAATGATAACCTACCAGCAATGTTAAGATGATTTTAATATATTAGAATGAGTACATTACAATATAAATTTATTAGAACGAGTAGGCCTACATTCTTATTTATGGGCTTAAAAACAAGATGCAAACAATCAGAATATTGTACCTGGTGGAGAGTGCCCAATGTAAACATGAAACATATGCCATTACCTATATTGTACTGTGGTACAGTTATGGAGGCCCTTCATAATGCAGAGGTCAACTGTTCAGTTAGCAATGGCCCTATATGCAGTGTTTCATAAACAGTTGTTTTATTAAATTCGTCAGAGGTGAAATTCAGTGCAGTCCTGTATCGTGATACGTATCGTATCGTGGCCTCTGTATCGTGATACATATCGTATCGTGACTTTGCTGGTTATACACAGCCCTAATATATATATATATATATATATATATATACACACACACAGCATTATCTTAAAATAATTCCATCATTCTCAGATTTGAAATACATGGTGAGACTTGTGTCTTTAGCTGCATTTAGTTTTTAGACTCAAAAGGTTTCTTCTGAAAAATGTGCCAAATCTGCATGTATGTATATGTGAAAATCACTTTTAACAAGTTTCAAACATGTTGTAGATGGAATTAAGAACTTAGAACTTAGCCAGTGTACTTTCTTTATGATGAATATATATATATATATATATATATATATATATATATATATATATATATATATATATATATATATATATTCCATCCTTCCCCAAATGCATTTGTAAAAAGTACAGTATTTTACAAATGAATTTGTAGTGCACTAAGTTTGTGCTTGGTGAAAGCATGAAATAACTACATTTAGAATAGACATCCCAATCTATTTTTAGTATATTTATCATAAAATAAATATATTTTAAATACAATTAAGTATATTTATTTTTCACTAGGGGAGGTCGCATTTTCAAAACAATACCAAAGGTTCACGGATGAGGTAATTAACTATTTTTTTTTTTTATTATTACCTGGACCTTCCACAGTTATTTAAACAGCGAATAAATTATACAGTAGGGGTGTGCGATATGACGATTTTTTTTTTTATCGTGGACGATAAAAATGTCTCCACGATCTGCTTTTGAAGAAATATCGTAGTATAGTGCTACAGCGTATATTCTATCAGCTGCAGTTCTGGCGCCTCCGTCATATACTGTACAACGCCACATACATTCACATCAGTGTTAACTCAGAGGTAGAGTTACTCTTACAGGACACTGCACTTATTCGCAATCACAAAAGTACATTATTTGCATGTGTTTTTAAATGTTTCATTCGCGCGCTGGTCTGACATGCGCTTTTTTTTCTGAGCGCATACACCCGAAGCGCGCGCACTAAAAAGCCTGTCAAACAGCGCCTGGTTACTGAACTAAGTTATCTTTTGCGCTAATACTGTCAAAACACACAGGGTTTACATATAGACTTGGTTATGTCTAAAATGAAAGTAAACAGTTGAGAGAAAAACGGATACGTGCCTGTATATTAGATGCGTGCAGGTCTTAAAGGGACAGTATTAAACATGCAGCCGACTGTCATTAAAGGGATAGTTCAACCTAAAACTTAATTTCTGTCATTATTTACTCACTCACATGTTCTCCCAAACCTGTATTAATTTCTTTCTTGTGCTGAACACAAAAGAAGATATTTTGAAGAACGTGGGTAACCAAACAGTTGCTGGTCCACACTGAATTTGATAGAAGAAAAAAATACTATGGAAGTTGCTGTGGACCAGCAACAGTTTGGTTTTCCACGTTCTTCAAAATAGCATTTTTGTTCAGCAGAAGAAAGAAACTCATTCAGGTTTAAAACAACTTTTGAGTGAGTAAATGGTAGTATAAAATAAAACACTATGACAGAATTGACAGACAGATGAGAGAATTTTTATTTTTGGGTGAACTATTCCTTTAACGTTAATAAAACAACAAAACACAAAGAGAACAATCTCTCACTATTCTTGACTGAAGAACTTTAGTACAGTTGCTTTAGGAATCAGTCTATATAGTGTTTTATTTTTATATTTGTTCATTCAATTTCTTGAATGCTCCTGCTAAATACACCTATTGTACCTGAAAATAAAGCATGGTTTGTTTTATTTGTATATTATGTATAGTTGTAATGTGTATCTTTGTTCTTATTTTTTAATAACAAAGATAAAATAATGACAAAGGTTTTTATCTTCACCCACTTTGGCCTAAATATCTGCCATTCTTTTTTTTTCACCTTGAAAGGCTTTGTCTTTATAATAAGGAAATAAGTTTGGCTGTAATGCTCAGACAACTTGCAAAATAGTAAAACCAACATGACAAAGAATCGTGATAAAATTGTGAATCGTGATATTTCTAAAAAAAATTGTGATATGATATTTTTTCCATATCGCCCACCCCTATTATACAGAGAAAACAAGCAAAGAACATTTACATTGTCAAAGAACATTATGACTGACTTCGGTCTAGCGCAAGTTTAAGCACTCTCAACAAACTCCCCTTATAATCAGTAAAGCTGTCTATACACGGTTTTATGAATGAATCTCTTACATCATATGTACATCTGCACTTTGTTGTTTATGATGAGAGAATTCGCGTAAGAGCAGAAATCAGTCAGTGAAGGCGTGCAGTGAAGAAAAAAACTCATCTGAACGCCTCTGATTGGCCATTGCATTCATAAGCTCAACAGACTCGTGCGTGATTGGTTATAATGTGCAACACTGTAAAAAAGTGTTACAAAAATCATGGCGCAACACTGAGCAGATCTAAATTTAATGCTGCGGTCAACACTTTTCATTTTCAGTTTCAATTTATTCGTGATAGCAGTAATGGATTTAGTTTAACTGTACTGCATCAATTGTGTCCGTGTGTTGCCTACAAGCGGAAACTGGGGATATGCGGATATTACGTCATTGATAGGTGACAATGACCAGTGACGAGTCATTATTTAAAATTAGAATTTCTATGGATTTACAAATCCTTGGGAACTTTTGGGATAACGTAAGTACACAACTGCATGAAATCACACTGTGCAAGAAGTTTTTGGATATTTTATTATGAAAATCTTACATATTGTGCCTTTAACTATGGTAAAATAGTTTTGATGTCATAATGTATTGTGCAAGGAACCACACAAAACACATTAATTTATTAATCAGTCATCTGCTCTTGTAATCATAATCTGTGTGAACAGGAATAGAATTGTAAATGTTTTACTGCCACTACATTTCAGCTGGAAACTGCAGGAAATTGTGTATTGGTAGATTTTTGAAGTTTTGCAGAAATGTTGCCACAGGCAAGTTTTTCCAGTGAGCCTGCAGCAGTTTGTTTTGGGGGTTTTTCAGATATGTTCAGAATGGTATATTACCACACTTTTTAAACTATATTGCAGAACCCAGTACATATACTGCACACTAGGCATATTTTCTGTTTGCATGCTCAGATGCCAAAATACTGTACGTCACATTGCTGCGTGCTCGACCTTCCTTCTCCATGACAAATCAACCATGATTTTTTGACACTTTTCATTCCAAACAGAATAAATAGAAGTGTGGAAAAAATGTCCAAACAAGCAATGAATGCTGGAGGAATAAAACACACCGAGATGAACTGGAGCTCTCAGAGTGAGGACAAAGGCTGAAAAACAGCACAGCTTCAAATTTTGAGTTGACTGAATTAAAAAAGCATGTTTTAAAGTATTTTTAACAGTGTTATGTTAAAAAAAATGGCACTAATATTATTATATCTAATATTTTTTGCTGAATGAAATATGCCACATAGCAACGATATGTGACAACAGTCGCATATTAATGTCTGAAATATTTATGCCAGCATAATGCACAGTACGTATTATAAGTATGCAAGTATTTCATTTTTAACATAGGCTTTATTTGCTAGATTTAAGTCTGTGATCTGCGTTGTTTGTGCAGTTATCTTCCTGTTGTTTTCCTCTTCAGGATCTGTTTTTCTTTGGAGCAGCTGTTGAATTCATTGTTTTAGCATTCACATATTCGAGTACATGAGCCAGGCCATATGGTGGCAAATCACTGAGCCAGGACTGGAGAGATAGATAAAGATAGAGAAAAGCACACAAAAAAATTCTTTACTTGCCCTCTCGCTCTCTTTTTCGTCTTATCATTAGCACTGTTATTAGTCATATGGTTGTTTAAAGTGAAGGTTGATTGCTTTCGGAGCGTATTTATGCCCCACAGTGCCGAGAGTGTAGGCAGGATTGAGTGTGTGTGGACAGGCACATTTTTCACCTGTTCACCTCCTCTTATCCGGGCTGCCGTTCAAGGTCTCGGGTTCTTACAATGGTCCAGACACAAATGCAGCCACCCAAAGAGTGAAATGACACGGCAATTTCAACATCCATCTCACTGCATATATTGACTATACACGAGAGAAGTGCTCCCGCTAGAAAGCTATTTGTGCGCTTTGAAATCCAGAAAGGCTAACAATGACCTTATTTGTACTGCAAAAAGTCTGTTTGAGGAATGATATAGGCAGCTGTGAACCTTGAGTTCCGTGAAAAAAATAGAGACAGGCTGCACCATAAATCGATAGGTGTGTGTTTATCTGTTTACATGTATTTGTGTGTTTTTAGTGATTTATTTGTGTTAAATAACAATACACTTCCGTCTTTGATAGCAGCAAGAGTGGCATACTTTGACAAAAGAGTAACTATAGCAACCTTCCTCCTTTGCTTCATTGACAGAGTGACGGTTTTAATGTTTCTGAATGAAATGTGGCCAATGAACTTTCTGAATAAGTCTGGATGCCAGTTATGAGCCAAATCTGGGCTCGGGGAAGGAGTTATGGAGCCATAACCAAGGGCATGGATCAGAGGGGTCGTCTATCTCCGGTACCTGTTTTCCAAGGCGGACGGGCCCTTGCCTCCGGTGTGTTTATTATAGCCTGTATATTATCAGACACTGTGGATTCCACTGGTAGTCACTGAAAAACTTTATGAGTTCCCTTTATAGAATACATAGAGAAATTCATTGCATATCATTGTCTAAACCTCAGAGCCAAAAAAAGCAATCTAACAGTATTTAACTGCTACCAGCAGTAATATAACTGTGCTTAATATAGTAACATTAAGTTAACTAGTTTTAATAAAGACAAAGTGTTTAATTAATGTGATTAAATTTATTTTTTTATTAATTAATACATTTTAATTAATTAATTAATTGTTTATTCTAAATCCTTTAATTTTTTAATTATTAAAAAATTGAAGGTAGGGCCAGTACAAAATTATTCTTAGATGAAACTGGAAGCCTATAAAACCTGTATTATGGAATTATAGCACATGCTAATTTGTTTTTCAGGTCCCTAGAAAGCCTTTTTTGAGGAACATGAAATTACCACTTTTTACAGTGGGGTTTCATTTATGAAAGTTATGATATCATTATATTTGACAAGCATATTTGCAATAATCTGACTAGATTTCTCCACATGTGGTTTGGCTGTTTAATACAAGAAAAGCTCTACAGGAAGAGGTCTGTTCAGCCAAATGTATGAGAATTTTGGACTGTATGAGAATTTAAAAAATGAAATGATAAAATCTAACTAGCGTCTGCCTATTTTTATTAAGTGGTTTAAAGCAGGACCCCATTAGGAGTCTCTGTGGTTTGTCTCTCCCCCTCCCTCTCTCCTCTCTTTCTGTGTGAAATGCTTATTATAAATGTTCCATATGTTCTACATTAGAGCTGAGCTCAAGTGTAGTGTAGATAGATGCTAATATAATCAACTAGCCCCACTTACATATACACTCCCTCAGGACTACAAACACCCCCCACACCCCACACATTATATATATATATTATCTCCTGCCTAGTCATTAATCAAATATTCTACAAACTGTTTTAGCTGGTTTGAGAGGCACTTTGCTGTGTTTAGACAATATTGCATCAGGAATTCAATTGATCAGAATGTTCATAATGAAAATACAGCTCTTGTGAAACTGGTGTAACTTTATTTTGATTTGATTTTTTTCTTATATTTTAAAAATTAAAGAATTTTTTTATTTAGTTTATTTAATAGCTTATTTAATATTAAAAAAAAAAGCGTGAGATTTGGGGTTATACTCTAAACTTACAATTTTCTCATAATAATATCCAAAGGAGTTATTTACACAAGGCCTTCTGCCAATCTCCTCCTCAGATGTCGCTGTATGCCGTAGCATTGAGATTCATCCTCGCTAGAGTTGCTGCTTAGCTGTTAATAGTTAATTAGCAGCAACTGTCCACATACATTTGGCCATTTGTGTCTGGTTTCCCTCTGTATATTTCTTGTCAGCAGTACTTGTGTAGGTTTAAATGTCGTGTGTCATCAGGGCAAGTAGTATTATGGATTGTTGAGTGATTGATTCCACTCTTTTCCTGAGAGATTTCTTGTAATGCAGATTTTAAAATAGCTCACCTTTCCATATTGGCTTTTTATGCCGATTCTGAGGATGCAACAATCGAGTGTTACACTTATCTTCCCCCGACTGAAACGCATAATGTATCGTTTTTATGGATTGCTATGACAGCGCTCGTAAGAGAGCAACGACAGAGTCGGCATTCATTAGTACCTTGAGGATGTGACAATCGAAATTAGATCCCTGTTATGCACCAGTCCATATTTCATCTCAAACCTGGAGGCCTTTCGCTGCTTACATCCTGCGTTAGGTAACCCATGCTTCATGCAAAATGCCACTGTCAGAGTGTTCTAGCGTGGATTAATGTGATATTCTGCACATTCGATTTGTGCTTCTGCTGTTTTCTTGGCTTTTTCCCAGGGTTTTACCTCACCCTGTCCCTGCTCTCCGTTCTGGGTCAGCGAGTGTGTGTCAGTGTGAAAGGACGGCTTGTTCATTTGGTGTCACCCTGCTGTTAACCAGATACAGTTACTGAGGTTAAACCTTGTCATCTACCACTGCCACGATCTAACTGGGCCAAGCCTGTGGTTTGTGCACAGGAGTGCTGTTAAACTAAAGGACATGCCAAAAGTGCCACACACAAGCGCACACACTGGGCATCGATGGTAAAGACTCATCTGGAAGAAAAACAGACTGTGAGTGTAGTCAAGCAAGTCTGCACCAGCTGATCAGTGTGTGTTTGTGTGTGTGTGTGTGTACTTGGAGAAAAAGCAAAGAAACATAGTCAATTTACTCATCAAACCAAAATGTTGAAACTTCGAATCCTTTGTCCACTAATGTGACTCAAATCAATAAACTACCCGTGATGTCGATAGGCCGAGTGCTCGTTCTGAAACTCATCTCACAGCTTGCAGCTTCATTACTAAATGCACAGCTTTAAGCGGCCAATATTAAGACACCCGGCATGCATTTTTCTACACAGTAGTAGTTATACATACATACGGCTGTCTAAACACCATCTGCGATGTTCAGAGAAGTCGTAAATGCTGCAGAAATGCAGAAATAACCTAGAACAAATCTATAAATGTCTTAGATTTCATTTTTCTTGCATTGATTCACTATCAAAAATACAGACGGACAGTGTTTAAACATTTACAAACTTATTTCCAAACTGATGAATTTTGAATTTGAGAACCCAATGCAAAAAACTATGATGATTACATAGCCTACTTGCATTAAAAGTCATCAGTCCTGTCTGTACTATTAATTTTACTTTTGAAGACAGAAATTGTTGCTAAAGGATTAGTTCTCTACTATAATCATCATTTACCATTATTTAGCTTGTCATTTCTTTCTTGTCATTCGTTTTCTTCTATCGGACACAAAAGCAGATGTTTGGCAGAATGTTCATGCTAATCTTTTCTATACAATGAAAGTAAATAGGGACTGAAACTTCAATAATGTAAAAATAGGCTTCCAATTATTGAGCCACGCTAATTACAATTAATCACATTATATCGATATTTGTTTAGAGCAGCCCCAAGAAGAAGATGATTCAAGCACATTGTTGTGGCAGACGAGTAAATCAATAAATGGACATTAACAAGTGGCTTAGGAAGTCAATATATAGTTTTATTTTCACATAACTTCACAGCAGTCCATACTGCAATCAAGCTGTCAGTCTGAGGTATATTTAGAGACTATTCGCACAGAAAGTACTATGTCGGTGCTATTTCTTAAATTTTCGTCTGTGTATACATGCAGATTTTGTATACATGGAGTTTTGGTCGTTGTGTTTCATTTTATGGTTTTCAGCATCTCATGCCCTGTTTTTAAGTTGCATTGTCAAGTTCAATTTTAAAAAGCGTGTTTCAAGACCCTTGTGTTTAGTACCATTCCGTTCTGCTCCAGCTGTTTTTTGAACAGAAAAATGTATGCAGCTTCTCTGTTTCTGTGCCATCTGATAGTTTGGTGAGACCTGCAAAAATATGCTGATATTATAACATACAGCTTGAATTGCTCTGATGGTAGGAAAATTTCATTAAGGAATTTATGTAAGGGGACATGATAATTGTGTTCATTTGAAATATATTTATAATTAATGATTAAATGCACTTTTTAAATCAGTTTTTTAATAATTGTTTTATCATGTATTGCTTTTTCATCTTTTTATACTTAATGACTAATTATATACATTTTAATTTTATTTTTTATAGTTCATCATGCTAAACTAACATGTTAAATTGACAGCCCTACAGAAAGATTAATTTTGTAAATTTTTTATAATTTTTTTAATGCATTGAGAAATGGTATAATTGGTTAAATGTTTTTTATAATTAATGATTGTGTTCATTTTTTAAAAACATTTTTATACGAATTGACTAAATTTGCGCTTTGTTTTGTTATTTTTTAGTAGTTAACCATACTAAGTGAACTGTTCCTTTAAAAGTCTCTTCTTTGACACACACATAATTACATTAACACTGTGCCATTCTATCCCTGGCACGCTGAAAGTTCTGGAATCCATCGGACACTCAACTCAAGTTTGGCAAGAGCTGAGGGGTTTTATATAGACTCACATTAATCTTGTGGCCTTCAGAAAAAAAAGCCTTATTAACCCACATAACCAGAATAAGATAATTACCTTTGTTACTCCTCTTCTGTGTTTAATTCTCGGTGGGGGTTGTGATGTGTGTGTGTGTGCGCATGTGTATAGGAGGGATACTATAATCTATGAATTATTAATACATTATTATCTCTTAATTAAGACTTATAATTTTTCTGACATTTTAATATTACAGATGCCTAGGAACTGTTGTTTTTTTTCTTTTTTAAGCCCGTGGGGTGTCATGTTAGCAAAAACATAATATAGTCACAATATGGGCGAGAAACCGTTCAACTGCAAGCTGCACGTGAGGAATACAGAAATGTGTTAAAAGAAATCCCAATATATAAACCTCTGTGTATTAAGCTTGCTGTTCAAAACAGGGTTGAGGAGAACAGTCTCCTTCACTATAAAGGAAATGCAAAGTAGGATGCGCTGAGACCCAGCCAATCAATGCAGATTACAGCAGTGAAGGGATGGACTCAAACGATGACATGTATTCCATTTTGGAAGCCACGTGCGAACACGTAACACACATCAAAGTGACTTTGATCATTGCAAACACAAACACACTGTTGCAGGTAAACAGGGCAGAGAAGGAGAATAGCTCTTTAGAATGGAATACTAACACAGGCTGCTGCTTACTGCATATGTTTTTATCAACTGTTTGACTTCTTATTCTGATGGCACCCATTCACTGCAGAGGATCCATTGGTGAGCAAGTGATGTAATTTCTCCAAATCTGTTCCGATGAAGAAACAAACTCATACTTGGATGGCCTGAGGGTGAGTACATTTTTACAAATGTTCATTTTTGGGAGAACTACTCCTTTAATTTAGCAAGTGCAGTCTATTTATCTCAGAAATAAATGTGGTTATTTAAATCCAGGTTTGAGTAAAAATGTCACGTAATTGTAGCAGCTCAAAATATGTTTCTTAGGAACTGAGTGCCTGAGAGCAAAGATGGCAGGTTGCAGGTTGTGTATTTCAGAGGCTGAATACACCAGCTGAGCATCTGCTATTGAGATGAATGGGAATGCTAACGTGCTCTCCAGGTATTCAGACCTCCTTGGGTGTAACTTATGTGTTGAGCATCAGGGTTGAAATCACATTTAAATGTCAAATTTCATTATGGTGTTCACTGTATCTTATCCCCATGGATACAATTGCACAATTGCATTAAAATGATTGGCACCAGTCAAACATTATCAAATCAGAGCATGCAAATCTGTCACTGGTGTTTTATCCTTTCAAAAGATACTAACATGTACCATTTAGGCACTAAAATATACATTTAAGGTGCTAATATGCACCCCTTAGGGGTCTTTTGAAACGGTACCAGCTCAGTGTCAGCTTTTGTACCTTTTTTCCTGAGAGTGTGCTTTAGTGCTGAAATCTGCTACTATACTGTACCTTCATTTGATTTTCAGTCACATTATATGTTTGGATATAGTTATAGCATTTGAAATAGTAACAAAAACCACACAATTCTTCCTCTGTTGTGAGTTTCAGCACAGGGTTAGTATCGTTAACAAAACTAAAACTAAAACCATAAAAAATGTCACTTAAAATAAAATAAACATAAAATAAACATTATTACTGAAATAAAATAAAACATAAAAAGCATTTTACATATTTAATTTACATTTTTCAGCTACTTGCTGTGGCAACTTTATTTTTGTTTTGTTTAGATTAGTTTAAATTGTGGTAATAAAATAGCATAAAATCATTAAAAAACAAATAAATAATTAAATAAATAAAAGAATAAACTAAAAGTAGTATATAAAAATGAATAAATACTATAGTCAGACAAAACAAAAACTAAAAAATGACAAACAACAAAATTATTAAAACTTTAAGTAAAATTAAAGTGAAAACAGAAAATATAAAAATACAAACTAATTGAAATTGTTAACAAGTATAGAAGTATATCAATGACACTAAAATAATACAGGTTCAGCAACATTATGTTGTGCACCTATCAGCTTAAAGGTCATTTGAACTAATTAGGCTAATATTTTTCTTGTATTTTTGCCATGTGTTATTGTAGTACATTATAAAGCCATGTGATAGCTTTCCTGTAGCTCAAATAGTAGAGCATGGCGCTAGCAATGCCAAGATCATGGGTTAGATTCCCAGGGAAAGCAAGAGCTGATAAAATGTAAAAAGCTGTAACTTGAATGCAATGTAAGTTGCTTTGGATAAAAGCGTCTGCTAAATGTAAATGTGATGAAATTTTCTCAGTTCTTCATATTTCACTCAACAGTCATAAAATCATCTTCTATGCAGTTACAGGATTTACGTATAGTAATAGTGTTTTATCTTAATTTAAAATGTTTTGTTTTAATTTTATTCTTATGTCTATCCCAGCATATGAATCTTTTATCTCGGCTTATTATGCAGAAACAAATATAAGTAACCAATTCCTATGATTTCCCTAAATGGCACAAGTTTGTAGGCGGGACTATCTGTTTGCTGACCAATGACAGATGACTGTTTTGAAACCTGTTTGAAAACAGTCATTATTTATGCAATTCCAGTTGGTTGTACAGTGGCACAGAAATGTTGCTATTCAATTTTGTTTTCCTATAGATTTTTGTAATGTCTTTAGGTTTTTGTCATGTCTTACATTTTTGTCATGTATTTTTTTCTTTCTTTAAAAAATCTTCCACTGCAAAACATTGAAGCTATTGCAGACATGTTCTCATTTATGCTATTTGAACCTGTTCTGCATTGTGTCTGTCCTTGCCTCCTCACTTCCTGCATTTATTCAACTACAAACCTGATGAAATGACAAAAGACCTTTTAAGAGTCCTGAAAAAATCACCTACTGTATGAAAAATGAATACTCTCTGTTGGGGGAAGGCTTAAAATAGCTGCTAATACCTCTTGTGACATTTTCCTTTCCGTTCTAATTTCTGTTAAAATTATATTAGACCCAGACACTATGACAGACAGATGGAAACACAACGAGGCAGACAGATAAACAGATCAGCCGACTAACTGCAAGGCCATGGAAAGAGACCTTTTTGTTGTTTATTCTAAAGTATGCTACAGTGTATGTTTTTAACATCATTTAGAGAGACATTTAATCACAGGGAGGTTGTTTAAACGTCCACTAAAATGATTTTGAGACTGCTGGTTAAAAGTAATTGTAAAATCCTTCAAAAAATTCAGAGAAAATATCTAGCATCATCAGTTTGCGGATTAAAATATTTTTATACAGTATGTAAAAATCAGGTTTAAAATACTTTTTCAGGCTACTGTATTGGATTTTGTAACAACACTGTAAAAAATGGCCATGAATTTAATGGTAAAAGACTGTAAAAATGCTACTGTAAAAACCTGTTAAATGGTTAACGGTAAGTTCCCCTACTGTATACAGTGAAAAATTGTATTGGACATTACATGTAATTGTACGGTAGTATACCGTTTTTGGAAGTGGAAAAAGAATGTATTTAGTGAATAACAGTAAATTGACATTCCCAGAATTCCCTGCATTACATTTCAAATTTGATTTTTTGAAATAGCTATGTTTCTTCTTAGTTTTTTCTGATCAGTTTTGTACATTAGGGTTGTATGTTATATCTAATGTTGTTAAATTAATGTTTATTGCATCATTTCAGTTTTATGTGTGTTACCATGTTGGTGTTTAGTGTGTGTGAATGACACTGTTCACCTTTTATATATGTTAATTAGGGGTGTAACAATACAGGTATTCGTATTGAACCGTTCGGTACGCATTACAAACCGAACGTTTCGTTGCACTAATCCTATTACGTTTGGAAAATAAAAGAACTTAAAATGTGGTAAAGCGTGCTGTGTGCCCCGCGATAACCTCTCCTTACTGGGGTACGTCGAAAGACGATGATCTTGTATCGACGATAGCCAGAGATATTGTCAAAAACATCAATTATTGGCACAATTAAGATAATTTCTCATTTCCTCTTAATGTATACCTGTTACATTCTTATTTTTATTAGGCCTATTATTATTATTATGAAGTTACTTTTATTAAATTAAAATTACAATTAATTTGCACCGCAGTAATTACCACATAACTGACGCGCTGTGAGGATAACAAAAGATTAGGCTATTTACTCCTCAATTAAAACGTTAAAAAAAGGTCTTTTAAAACAGGTCTATTATACAATGAATTATACCAAACTGAATAAAAAACTCCATAAATGTTGCAATATCTCAGACCATTCAAAGTACATTTACTTTGTGGTTTGGGGTATTGCAGCATTCATGAAATGAGCTCATTTGTAGGGGTTTTGCAAAGATTTTATCCAGTTTGATTAATGCATTTATTATGATTTAAAAGTGGACACTTTCAGCAAATCCATTATTTATTAAATTAATATTTTCAGAATATTTTTTGGGGTGTGCATTTGTTTTTCATGGTCGACCAGCCTCAAAACGAAACAGTGTAAGTTTCCAGTCTCTGGATCCAGGTTTTCGAGTCCAGTGTGTGGAGAGAGATTACTGTAGATGTGCAGTTCAGAATCAGCCTTACAAGAGATTGAGCTGTATGACATCAGCAGAGTGGGCAGCAGATACTGGAAGTTATAAAAACACGTGGACAGTAACTGCAGGAGAGAACACTCTCCCTTGGGCAGGAGGAATATACAGAGAGAAATGTGTGTGGTTTTATGGATGAGAGAGGGAGAGAGAGGTAAAGAAACAGGCAAAACCAGAGAAAGAGTGTGTGTTTGTGTGTTTGTGTTCTGAGTGGGCTTTTCTTCTGCTGTGAACCTCTTCATTGTTATGCAACTCACAGAGTGAGAGACTCACCCTGGACAGGACAGCAAAGTGTTTTGGAAAAGACTCTCTCTCTCCCTCTCTCTCTCCCACTCTCACACACACACACACACATACATACACACCAGTGCACACACCTGGGTCTCAAGGCTGTCTCTTTTCAGAACGCATGTATAATATGCACACACATACACACACTCTCTATAAGTTTAAAGAAATAATTCACCTAAAAATTATTTTGTCATCATTCACTCACCTTTCTGTTGTTCCAAACCTGACTTTCATTCTTAAACATAAACATAAAAATAATTGTTCCATAATGTCCTGGTTTGCTGTTTAACATGCAATGATGTGATTTGTGCCAGTTGTAAATAAATTATGATTTATTTAATGTAGATTTATTGTTATAATGTACCATTTTCTCCTCTACTTTTTCTCTTTTTTTGACAGCTTGTGCCATACATGTATATGGTCATTTTTAATATGTAAATGTGTGTGTGTGTGTGTGTGTGTGTATACACACACACACACACACACACACATATATACTTTTATATATCTTTTATCAGTTGATCTTGAACAGGCTTCTTTAAAAAAGCACCTTAAAAGTGCTGTAAGTGTAGTACATGACTTCTGGCTATATCAAGTTTTCAGAAGTCATGCAATAACTTTTCAGACTGAAATTGAATTTGTTATTCACGAGCAGCTTTCCTTCTGCAGTAGCTGTCAAATCTCATTTGCATTCATATGCATTCAGATATGACCAGTGGCTATGTTTACATGTACACCAATAGTCTGATTATTGGCAATAATCAGAGAGCAAAAAAAAAAAAAAAAAGAGTACGTCTACATCTACAATGCCATTTACCCCTACCCAAAACACAAAATGTTCATTCAAAAATTTCAAAAAGAGTAGGTCTGTTTGTTGCAGCTATTTATTTGCCTGCTTCAATTGCAGAATGCTTTGTATTTGGAAGGGATTCTTTTATTTAGTGTTTTTTTTTTTTTTACCCTACATATACCCCGTGTCTTAATTTTTAGTGTTTCCTACCATCGGTAAAACACATGTTCATGTCACATAAAGCTGTAAAAATAAACTTTTTATTGTCGTCCCCAAAAGAGTGGCTTCTCATAGCTGTCACTGAAATTCACAGGGCTTCAGGCAACATTTTTATTAGTGGACCCCTTTTCCTTAGGCCAGATGAGTAGGCTATACCATAAAGGACCCAGGTGGGGCCCCCTGATCACATGGCCCTGGACAGCATTCTCAGTTGCTGGCGGCCATGTGGCTTTTTCTATTCTGCTATGATTTCAGACCTGTTCATGAGTGTAACACGGCAACACTAGTACATGGTGGAATAAATGCAATTAAAGCATAAACATGCTTGTGTACTGCACATTTTACTGTGATTATGGTTACTCTAATCATAAGCATAATCACATTAGCATAATTACAGTATTCTGTTTCCATGAGTTCCAGCTTAACCACAGTATTGCTTTAAAGGAATACTAAATGAAAATGTGCTGAAAATGTGCTCAGCCTCAGGCCATCCGAGATGTAGATGAGTTTGTTTATTTAGCACAACAGATTTGGAGAAATGTAGCATTACATCACTTGCTGACCGATCTGCAGTGAATGGGTGCCATCAGAATGAGAGTCCAAACCGCTAATCCACTTTAAAGCACACGAGTCCAGTCCATCAATTAATATCTTGCGAAGCTGCGTGTTTGTAATTAAACTGTCATTAAGTTGAAATGTCGCTTCTGACCAAAATATGAGTCAATAATTCATGAAAACATTTTCTCTTGTAAACTGTGCTTGATCCATATGTATTTAACTCCTCAAGAAAGCAATATTAGGGACAGACGACTCATATTTTAGCCGGAAGCAACATTTTGAGTTTAAAATGTCTCAGTGATTTATTACAGACATTCAGCTTTTCACTCCACAAGATGTTAATCGATGGACTGGAGACATGATGATTACTTGGATGGACTGAGGGTCAGTAGATTAAACAAATGTTCATTTTGGGTGAAATATTCCTTTAATGACATTTAAAAGGTGTAAGATTTTCAGTTAATTATAGCATAAATCTCCTTAGCACAAAACTGTAATTTCACTTCAGTTGCTTTTTGGCGCCTGAAATCCACTGGTCACATATAGTCACATGCTTTAATTGTGTGAGGGAAAAAAGCAATAACCATTCTGCCTTTTGCAGAAGAAAGAAAGTAAAGTTCTGGAGCAATGTGAGGGTGAGTAAATGATGACAGAATGTTTATTTTTGGGGGGGTGAGCTATTTCTTTAACTGAAGATGTTCCTAAATACACGCAGCCCACCACAGTCGTTAGGCTTGGTTTTTGGGGCGGACTTTAGGACCATGGAGTGTTCACCCACAGCAGCGAGCGCACAGAGCCCGTCTTGAAGAGGAAACCCCCACAGGAGCTCTAGCTGCCGGATACCTGAGACATCTCAAATCATCCCTCTGACCGACGAGCGCACGGCGCGCCACGAAATGCGCAGGAGCGACCGACTGTCCGCTGGACGAGGGCGCACGGTCAAGCCATGGGTCCTTCTTCAGCAGCTTTGAGTTCTTAATGCATTATGATGTCCTAAAGTCATAGAGAGCCCTGGAAATCCTTTGAATTCTCCTTAAGACAGCGTCTGTATTGGAATAAACTATCAGCTGGTGAATTTTTCTGTACGGATGGATGATTTGGACAGATTCCTCATTCATCGTGATGCGCGTTCATTCCGTTTTCAATTGTCTTATTGACTGACCGCGGATCAATTTTTGGACGTGGGCTGACGGTAAGCTCGCGCTCTGTTTTAGTTACCCATGCGAAGTTTGAAGTGTGTGTTTTTGGAGAGGTTTCATTGTGATGCGGGGGCGGCGAGTTGATTTGCTTCGGCTCGTGAAGATGCCTATGTACTCTAACCTTTACATAGTATCGAAATCGTGTAAATGTTTAGTTTGATGCTTAAATAATGACAACTCATTTTCATCAAGGCAGAATTGCAGAGTGAGACCCGTCAGCAACATGTCCGGATCAAATTTCACCTAAATTTAATAAAATAAGTAGGCAATTATGTTTTGTGAAAGAAGACAATGAGCCATATATTTTGTATCAGTAGGATCTGATTGTTTTGTGACATTATTTTCATGACTACTTCACGACTATTCAGCACCCCCCCCCCCCCCCCCCCCCCCCCCCCCCCTTATTATTATTAATGCGAAAACATATATTACATCTATTGGCTATAGATGTAATTATATAAAAGTAAAGTGTGGTCTTTTGCTGTCCTACTTTTATGCTACTTATTTTTCAAAATCAAGGTGTCTGGCCAGGATGTTTCTCATTAGGCTACTGTATTACAGTAATGCGACTCCAATAAGAATCTTCATTGATACTTATGAGAATTTTAAACAAACTAATAAGTAAAACATCCGATATGAGGGCGAACATATGCATCACTGACATAAAAAAATAATGGCACGATATAGAAGTGTCTTAATGTTTCTACAAGTACGCAAATATCTATAGTTTTTTTCTTTCTCAATTTATGGTACAATATAGCACGTAAATTTGTTCTTCGGATTTACCCACACCTAAAAGCAGCATTTCAGGTGGGAATCATTTAAGATCTCAGTGAGAACCGCGGACTTTGCATAAGCGCAAAAACAAGACAAGGTCTTAATCGTGGTGTTTTTATTACTGACAAAATGAAGGGTTTAACATTTTATTCCAGTTGTGCGATCTATTGGCAAACCACTGTTATATATATAATCTCGTTTTGGTTTTGTTTGACTCCTAATAAATTTAGAAAACGCGACGTGATGTGCGGCATCGTTTGAGATGGCTTGTTTAAAGGCGGTGTTTGCGGGAGTATTGCACCCTCCTGCGATGGTACGGACAGAACACACGCACACACACACACACACACACACACTGCAGTGGCGTCTGATCATAGTCTGCAAGAGAGAGTGCGCAGGAGAATCTGTGCCGACACCGGCTGGTACACAGTAGACCTCTCGTGGGCTTTTCACACTTGAAATCGTAAACCCAGGGTCATTTTTATTCCAGGGTTAACTGAGTCCCTGCTGTGTTATCTTGTTCACTGTTTCCCACTGCCAATTCACTGCCTTGGGTTAGTCATTAGTCTCAGTTTACGAAATTTCACTCTTCACATTTTGTGAACAGCGGATTATCGTTCTTATTTGCATATTTATGAGGTCAGTAACATTGACTGGACAAATACTGCACGCGTCCTGTCGTGTATGGACTTTTCGGACCAATGTTGTAAATAAAAAAAAAATAAATAAAAAAAACGGTCTCTTCCTCACTTTTTGAGTCACTGCACAACCTTTTAAATATTTTCAACATTTTCTCCTCAGACGCTAAAATTAAGTGTGTGCAAGTTTATGTTTCATTAATATTTAATGAGGCAGGCAATTGCTTAATTTATGATTGGTTGACTTATGCTAAACAATTTACCGGAGCGTTCTAATACCGCATTATTGGGCTTTCCATGCTTGAAATTGTTATCCCAGGGTCATTCCTAATATTGGCTAAACGTTAAACTGGGTTATTCCCCTGTAAATTTTTAAACGATGAGTCGACGTATTTATTTGCATATTTATGAGGTTAGTAACATTGATTGGACAACTACAGCGCGTGTAGTGTAAATGTTGCTATGTAGATCCGCTCTGGCTGTTTTAAGCCTTATAAAGCGTACAGCAAAACAATACTTTAATACTGTCTTATTATCACCGGTTAATGCATTTGTGTCGCTGTTCTATATTTTCCCCTCATTTTCCCCTCTGGAGACTAAACACAACATGAAAGTTTATGCAACATACAAAGCTCATGAATACTTAATAAGGTAAGCCCTGTTCGTTTTATAATTGGTTCTCTGTTGCTAAACAACTCACTGTAATATTTCAGCAAAACATCATTTCTCACTGTACACCAGTTTATTAAATGTTAGCACTGCAAAGCCTAAAGCAGGGCTTCATAACCCAGGGTTAAAAGCCTTACTAACACTATTTCGAAATAAGTGTGAAAGTTGCTTAACCCAGGGTTAAAACTGGCCTTAACCCAGTTAAGCGTAGCATGAAAAGCCTTTTGCCTGGCCTAGTGTTGCTGTTACAATCTAAGGCTCATGTGAGAACACACCCAAGGCATGAGGATTACGCTCGTCATGGATGCAGATTCCTAAATTCACATTGCCCTCTTTTACCTTGTGCCACATGCAAAAATTCTCATCCGAACACATAGACTTCCTCCATTTGATGCATTATCAGCATAAACAAGCCAATATCCTAATGCTAATGATTACTTTAGCTTATTCCCTCAAATGTGTGCATAGAATACACAGATGAAATGTTGGCGAAAATTGTCTCTGACAGCGCCATTGACTCCTCTTAAAGGGACTGTCACTCAGGTTTGAACGTGGTATGGGGCACAGCCCGGGTTTATTGTGTCTTTGTGTGTGCGGTTTAAAAAGAATGCATGGAGTCCCATGGTGGGGCTCCTATTGCCTAGGGTGAGTTTGAAGATGGACCCACACACACTTCCCTACTTAAGTTTCCAAAGAGATCTGGCTATAGCGCATGCCATTACCGGCAGCGTTTGGATGGCCTATTAATAAACAAGGCATGTTCTGTCATGGGCTTTACTGAATGGCCAGGGGCATCAGTTAGCCACTTGTCGATAAAATCTGTGAAGTAGAATCTGCACAAGAACCAATATATGTTAAAATGCACTTTGATGTGTTGTGGCTATTTGACTGTGAGTGGTGCTGAAAGAACAGCTCCCTTTTTCAGTGAACTACAACACATCTGTCAGAACCTTCTCTGCCGTGATATATCAGCAGGTCAACTCCCGTATCACTAAAATGACAAAACCGCTATGACTGATGCCCCTGATCTGTTGGAAGCTAAAAGTCACGTCTGTGGCATTCTGATAAAAGCATGCATCTGTAATTTAAAGCCTGCGTCGCAGAATCCACACTCAAATTGGAATCCATATTGCAGTTGAGTTCTGAGTCTGTTGCGCTTTTGAATTTGAGTGGAATTGGTGCATGTTGCAGAGTCAGTCGTTGCTGTTAAATGGCTCAAAATCTTGGATGGGGTTAACTGTGGAAGTTCATAGGCTTCCTGAGTGTTTACATGTATGAAATATAGTTGTATTGTTTTCCCGGCAAATAAAACGCACTCATGAGACCCCCCTCCCGGTTTCTTAGGGACCACTTTACTGGGCACAATATCAATAAGAAGCTTGTCGCTATCTGTGTGTATGTGTGTGTTTGTGTGCATAATGAGTAGAGTATGCTGTGGGAAAGCCCTCATTATAAAACAGTTTGTGCTCTCAGGCCATTAAAGTCAAGTACAGCGAGTCAGGAAGCTAGTAGAGGATGCTCAGGTGGATTGCTAGATGATTGAAACAATAAGCTCATTCTCTATTGTCTTGTCGGTAATGGCTACTATTGGAATCTGTTGGGTTGAGGGCTCTTGTCAGCTCTCGTCCTGGTGATGGTTGTGACCTGCGGTCCAAGCTGATTGACTGGGTCTCAAAAGAATAGTGATTGATTAGTAATAGGAGAAGAGAATTCATTGATTTGGGTTGGTGAGAAGTTGTTGGTCTTTTGGGGAAGTCCACCGTGGTTTCCTGACCTTGATGGTGTATTTTACATTTGGAGCGCACCTGTGGTGAGGTGAAGCGTCACGCAACAGAGATCTAGCATCCCATATTTTCATAACACGTAGGGAATTTCAGTTTGAAGGACGTACAAACAATACATGCACGCAAATAAATAAATACAATGAGTTCATTTATTCGTATATTTGTGTGCGTAGAATATGCAAGTCGAGTCGCATTGACGCATGCACGCAAACTCATTTACTGCTGGTTTTCCTGTTGCTGATGAAGTCTGACATGTAATCTTTCCTTGTTTTTTTTTTCTCTAGCTCTCTCCCTCTCTATTACTGTCACTTTCTCTCTCCCTTAAGACTGTCAAACTGTCAGAATCCTCACTGATTCTCACCGAATAGTACTGAAACCTGCAGTGTGTGAATCTGTATGAGTGTGTGTTTGTGTAGACCCAATTTAGTCTCGTATATAACAGGGCGTTTGCAGTGCAACTAGAGTTTTCAGTTTTAATAGCACTTCCTACACTGATTTTACTCATAAAACTGCTCTGAATGTTTCTGAAACACCAATGTTCGGTCATTTATTCATTATTGATTTCAGGCCGATGGTAAAATTCAACACCTGATCTCTGTTTATGGCCTCAAAGTTTCTTGATTTTATTAATTTGGCTTATAGTGGCCGCAGTTTGAGAGAAGCCTCATTTTGATTCTCTTTCACCGTTTAACCTTGGAGTATAAGCTCATGACAAACGAAGTGGATTCTTGGGCGGACAACCTTTGATGGAATTGGGAATCTGCCTCAATTTTCAGCCCTCTCCTTGTAAATGAGATGGTGCAGTCATTTACATTAGCGAAACTACGTCAGGAACCTAGACATCGGTTACAAAAGTAGTCCCATAATGACAATCACAGTAATTCTGAAAGCACTGGTCAGGATGAAAATTTGGAGTGAGCTAGAATACTAATTTCCCAGAGGAAAACACAGGGAAAAAGACAGATTTAAACACACTGTACAGTGGGGTTCTCAGTCAGACCACTAGTGGAAATTCAATGCAGTACTTTTCAATTCAAATTATAGTAGAATAGCATTTTGAGGGGAAAATTTAATTGGAAAATTAATGACATGCAGAATGTCTCAGTATTTGGTTTGTTCTCCTTTAATGACAGCAGCACTTGAGCTGACATGAACTCCACAAGAAAAAAGCTGATGATCAGCATGATTTGAGAATATACGAAAGAACATCTTGTGCTTAAATGCAAGAACATTTTTACCTTTTGAACAAAGGAATTCACATTCACAATTTGCTCAGTAGTGACTTAATATTTATCATTCAAAAAGATTTCCGATGTGATCTCAGACCCCACAGTATATAATCATTTTTTAATGAATCAATTACAGCCTTTAAATAGTGATAGGATATAATTGCAGTGATTTTTGAACGAAGCAATTGTTTCACGTGACAAACTAAATGCATTAGCTCAACCACACTGTTCAATAAAATTAGCCAAAGAATATGAACATGTCAGACCTTTTGGCTATGAGATTCAAGTATGTCCTTCTGGAGCTGAAATTATTGCTGTACTTTGATACCTACTTCAAAACACGGGCAGAGGGTATTACTAGGATTTAATTGGAAGTTAGGTGTGTTAAAAATGTAACATACTGTTATAGGTTTTTTGGAATTAGGTTGGTTGGGACACTGGAATACTGCAGTATTTGCTGAGTAATGGCATTGATAATGCTGTGTACTGCTAGACATTATTGGACTTTTTGTCTTTGTGAGGTTTTTCTCTTAATGATACCCTAAATGTTCACAGAAGTTATTGAGTCGTCTTTTCTCTCTTCAATTTCATTGTATTCACATGAGGTATATTCAAATAGGCTTTATGACCATAAAATGTTACTGTTCAGAAGCAGTTTTTTATAACTCTTCAAACTTAATGGAGTTTTCAATTATTTTTCATGTAATCTTAAATTTCACCTTAGATGTTTCTTAAAATTTGACAAAAGACAATTGTTCACATATACAATAATAATACAGAGCTATAGTATTAATATGAATGACAAGGCTCAGATAATTTGGCAAGAATTAAATGAGAAAGTTTGAGTTCATATTGAAATCTCTGACGTTTCATTGCAGTAACTAAGCAAGTCGTGCTGTTTGAGAAGCCGTTGAGAGCCTCTTCTGAAATTCAAGAGGGAATACTTGTGAGATTACTGGGGTCTTTTCAGCAGACAAGTCTGAGAAGCAGGAGACTGAAACAGCTCAGCCAACAATAATATTCTCAATTGTATATTAACTCAAACAGTAAACTAGAATGTACTGATTGAAAATGATAATTAACATACAAATTGCTATGGCCCCATGACTCACTTCTTAAGCAATTGTGCTTGACAGAAAATTTCAGTTACAAAAAACTCATGTCATGTTTTTGTGACACAACTTGCCTCAGCCTTTTTATGTATGTGCACCAGTGATTAGAAACAGTCTTAGAAGGAATTAAAATGTAAACAAATCTATGAAACATCAGTCATAGTTAAAAAAAGTAGACCTATACATAATTGAATACGCAAATAAAATGTTAGGTCACAACAGCATCTGTTTCTGAATAAATTCAGAATTCATTTATTTGGCATAATTGTTGTTTAATTTCAAAGCTTATTAGCTCAGTCTACTCTACTAGAATGGTAACATTCTTTTATATATTCTAACAAGTTATATCATTCTAATCAAGACCGTGGCTTGCTGGAGTCAGAATGTAAAAATACTACTCAGGAATTAAAAACATTATGCTGGCTTGTACACATTGTATATTTGTTCTATCATCATCCATGCAGTTAACTAGTATAAATTCATACATATCTGTAATTTTTCATGCATTGGAGGATAGTTTGGTTTTGCATAAATAGCTCATTTGACTAATTTATCCATTCATGATGTGCCAGTGGCAGGTTTCTCACTCATGAAAAACCAGAGAATTATAAAATGGTGATTTCCAGGCTTGTAAAAGTCATGGAAGTCAATTAAATCTCAAAAGTCATTGAAGGTTCTATAGTGAGCATAAAAATCATTCTATAAATATCATTATCTCCTTCTGTAGCCAATGTGAGAGTAGCGGCCTTCAAATCTCACAGACAAGAATATGTCGAATCAGCAATGTTTTTCGAGCTTCAAAAACAACTGCGGTAGTCAGTAGGAGAGAGGGAGCCCTGCAGATATATACACCTTTCATCATGTAAAGTCATGTCAGACGTAATTTAAATTGAAAACCTTAAGTTTCCTGCACATAGCTCTTTTCTTCTCTCCCATTGCTATCCATTATCTTTGCTAGCCCTTTGACCACCTATTATCTTGTCTTTTTTTTAACTCCTGACTGAGAATGAGTGTGTCTTGTAAGGGGATTAGCGGTGCTGTGTCTGGAGGTGGTGTAGGAGAGCAGTAATACTCAATAATTAATCACCATCAGCAGCGCAGAGCATGGAAGAGTACTCAGGGGTCCCTTGTTAGCTGGGGCCGATCAGTGAAGTGTGAACAGTCTGCAAGCCTCTTAAACCACATACATACCTGATCAATATTCTGAATTTCAATTCATGCTAAGGGCATGGAAAGACCGTTACATGTGTGTTCTCTGACTTTTTCATGGCTGTGACGTATGGTGAGGGTAGAGCACCTATAGTCAAGGTTACATGTGCACTAACAAGTCAGTGTCATAAAAAAAAATCTTTCAGGAGTCCATATTTGAGTCTATATTTATTGTTTCTCATTTCCTGCTTTCACACTCAGTCACGCACACACACACTTTATGCCCCCGAGCGTGTTCGACTTCTACTCTGATATTTGGCTGGCACGAGAAAGCTGGAACTGCCACAATAAATAATGGAGTCCACAAAGACCGGCGTGGTCTTTATCTTTTTCCCCCCTCGTTCTTTTACAAATACAAACCCACACCTACAATAACACAACACACACACATGCACACACGTCTATTTGGCTCTCTTGTGAACGGTCATATATGTACTGTCTGAATATAGATGTGGCTCAGGTTGTCCTTGAGTCATTCGTTCTGCTGTCTCGTAAGTGTGAGTCTGTGTGTGGGTTTTTAACGGTGTGTATCTCTGTTCATAACGCAGCACTCTTCCTCCAGGGGCACTGTTATATTTACCGCATGGTAAATGTGTTGACTGTCAGGCCTGGAGATGTGGAGAGTTTAAATTGGATTAAATCATAAAATCACCACATCAATCATTCACAGCTGGGCCCGCCGCCACACGCCTGTCCGTGTGCATGTGTGTGAGCGACCGTACATGTGTATGTGGATATTAGCTGCAATGAGAAATGAGGAAGATTTTCTGTGTACGCCTCTAACTGGACTGTGATTGAATTGCCAATTGTGAGTGGGGAAAAAAAGCAGCGCTCATTTGGATTGATTTGATCTTAAAAGTGTTCAGTCTGGCAGATGATTAGGTGACTGTGTGATTTAATAGGTGACTGAATGATTGGGGATGATTAGTGTTATTTGCTAAGTCAAGCATCTCTAGCATCACTTTTTAAAAAAGCGTTAACCCTAAGGCTGGAAATATGGCACATAACTCATCCCACGTTGTTTGTTTGTACTACCTTGAATCATGCGGCTTGTTGAGGAGAGGCGTGTGTGTTACTTTTCTAAGCAAACGAACTTGAGAATATCAAAACAACAAATTACATAAAATGTAGTAAATGGAATTATATATTTTATAAATGCATAATATATATTATTTACCTTTTTTTCTTATTTGCTCATTTATTTTTTGCACTAAAATTGGATGAAAAATCTTGTTGAAGCTATATATTTATATTAAGGGATAGTGTTCTGAGTGACACTACATGTCACTCAGGACACCTTAGTAACCACATAGCAACACCCTGGCAACCACCCACTACAGTCTAGTATCATTGCAGCAAGTTTTGCATGGGAAGGCACTACTTAATAATCAACAATATCTCATGGCAGTTCATAACTGTTTTACATTTTGCTGAACTGTTTGCAAATTCATATGAATTTGTATGATCTTGTTCCTATGTTTTCGTACGATCTGCTACTAAAAAGTAGGGGTGGGAGAAAATATTGATTCTTCTATGCATCGGGATTCTGTCTTCAGCGATTCTGAATCTGTGATGATCTTGCCATGTGCAGTAATATTGAATATTGAAGATGCAACACATTGTGATGCACTGTGATATCGAACTGAATTGAATCATTGACATGATAATTGTAATCAAATCGAATTGTGAAACCAGTGAAGATTCACACCCCTACTAAAAATGTACATTTTCAGATGATTCACATTATACAATTTCATCTGAAATCAACATATTAACATTTTTCTGTGAAATCTGGTTGGCCATAATTCATTTTATGTAGTAATTTAAAGGAATAGTTTGTTATTTATGTACTCTTATGACATAGCAAGCTTGTAAGACTTTCTTTGTTTCTTGCACTGGTTGCTGTTTTCAATGCAATTATAATGAATGTGGACTGGAGCATTTTTTTTGTTATGTTTTTTTTTTTTTTTTAAGTTTGTGTGAGGAACAGATTGAAGTCATTGTTCACTGATAATTTTCTCCTCCCTGTTATTTGTTGTGATTCACTGAGAGAGCTGAACTGACCATATTAGTCAGATTTGTGAACCAATCATTCACATTTAGTGAACTGAATTAACAATTCATTGAAGAGATCTGACTTGGAAAACGATCAATTCACAATTTAGACATTGCTGCTTCTTGGATGAAAACATCAGAAGGCGGATATCAAGATTTTCAGTTAATAATTGCCTAAATGGGTCTGTTCCAGAACAGTCCTATAAAATGTCCCTTTTATGTTTCACCGAGGAAAGAAAGTCGTTTGGGTTTGAAACAGCATGAGGATGAGTAAATGTTGGCGGAATTTTCATTTGTGGTTGAACTATCCCTTTAATTAAAGCCGTAATAAGTGATCTCATACGCATTAACTGGTGGCTGTGAAAATGTGAAATCTTTATATTCTACCTTTTCAAAAAAAAAATTTCTCTCTGTCTCTCTCTCCTCTCTCAGAACCCTGAGATTATGTGTGGGAGAGGGATGATAAGCCCTTTAAAGAGATCACAAGAGCACTCTCTCTCTTTCGCCCCTTTGCCTTTTTAACGCACACACACACGGACACACAAACACTCCCACACACACACAAAATAAAGTCTATTAACCTCTCAAATGCTACTGTTCCTGATGGGATTTAGGCCTTCCAGTGTCTGAATTTGGCATGCAATTCATCATCAGTAGAATGTTATTGTAAGATAATTACAGATGAAGAGGAAGGGTTTGCACACACTTATTAAGTTTACATTAATTATTTGAAAAAAGACGGGAAGCAGGGAATATAGGTGTTATTTGATTAGATATAACAAGTCTTGGAGGGAATTCCAAGAATACCGTATAGCTGCAGGGAGTAATTTAGAGGTCTGCGTTAAAGTGACAGAAGCAGTGCATCATGGGGGAGTCATGTGACAGGACTGTGAAATGAATGATGAACCTGAAATGATGTTAAGGTGCTTTAGCAGCTGGAGACTTCAAATAAAACTGTAAACAGTGGAGATTATGGGTGGTTGACATGTATATGTAGTACTTGTGTTTTGAGAAATGTATTTTTCACACTGTATTTAGAGATATTTATATTAAAAAAAAGCTAAAAGCTTTATATTAGCAAAAAGCTAAACGTTTGTTAAAAATGGTGACAAACAATTAAAATATACCCTTTGCCTTATCCTTTAATGTATTATTTACCTAAAATCTTGAAAAATGTTCATGTTACTTGTTAACCATTCATATATATATTTGCCGTTGAATCCAGTTACCAAACTCTGTGCCTCTTTATTAATGAATATTTCAGTCAAATTTGGGTTCAGTAGACTTCAGAGGATTGCGCATATAGGATTCAGAAATCTAGTTGGCCTCTCTGATCGCTCTCATCATTTGTTCTTACACTTTAAAGGGAGATGATACACTTAATCATTACTGCATATCTTTTTTTCTGACCTCTTTGTTAACGAGTTTGTTAATTAATTCTCTTAAAATGTCACACACCCAGAGTTCTTTTTAATAATCGTGGGTGTCCTACATTACTCAAACATTTAAGAAACACCCATTCAAGGAGAGAGGACAAAGAAATCAGTGTTTGCTTATTCTGCAATGGAAATGGGTTGGATCCCCTCTGAAAACAGGCTTCTATAACCTCTCAGATGGGAGAATTGTGTGCACGTTGTGCACAGACAGCAAACGGAGATTAAAATAGATTTCAAATATGAACACAGAACGCAGGTGATTGAGTGGCTTCTTGGGAAGGCAGAGAAATCAGATAAAATATGAAGAAGTCATACTTTAATATGATTTGACCAAGAAAGAAATGCTTAAAGATTGTATCTCTCTTAGCTTTGTATCACACATATACATATATATGGAGAAAGTAAGAAAGCAAAAATGTCTGAATTCCAGAGAAATTCAATTTTGCAGACTTCACACATTATTACTGGAACTTTGTACATAGAGAAGTATAAGGAGAGCAGAAAGTTATTATAAATGCATGTGTTTGGGGGCCATTTGCCATTTCTATTATGAAAAATTATGTATTGCTCTGATTAGTATATTCAGATATGATTTAATTATTCATACATATATTCATGAAATATTATTTTTTTATTTTACAGTGTGGTTGTATTATATTAATGCAGATTATGATGATGATGATGATGATTATTATTGTTATTATTACTATATAATCCCCATCAGAGCTCCTCACACATGATGTGAAGAATCTGAGGCAACAGAGTTTCAGTTGATTAGAAAATAATCAAAATTAAATTAACTTGGATACTGTTCAAATTATATGGCCTTAATGTGGTGATTTTTCCCCTCATGGTATCAAAAATTGTCAAATATCAAGTTAGAAATTTTAGTTTCGTAACAAGTCACTATGAACAACTACAATAGATTGTATGTTTCTGCTTCTTGAAGGTTTGTACTACCTCTACACTAAAGACACAAATTGAATTTGTATCATTTTCATAACAAATGCCAGAGCTAGGCAAAATAGTAAATAATTAGTAGTGTCATTTGTCATGTTTACTGAATGCAAGTTGTTAAGGTATTCTGAGTAATTTTAGTGCGTTGAAATCATATTTACCAATTCAGTCATATTATTAAAGGTGGCTTTGTTGCAGCTAAGGTATTCTAAGCAACATTTACTCTTGAGTGTTGCTATGTGGCCAGTATGACCAACTAGATTTGTACATTTCTGAATAAATTGTTAGTGAGTGGTTGCTATTCTTGAGTGTTTTTAGTATGATGCTATGTGGTTGCTAAGGCATACTGAGGGGTGTTTTAAAGCAACAAGCCTCAAGAATCCATGGTTTACAGTGATTTTTAGAACAGCTAAGGGACATTGTTATACCTGGCAAGGTCTCATAAAATGTATTTTTACATTGTAGATTACATGTAATTTAAAGCAACAAAAATGAATTAATTTATTGGTAGCAAATAACCATTTTTCCACCAAGATCTTCAGCAATGTCTAGCAGCAACACAGAGACTCAGTAACGAAGTAATACCGATGTAATGACACAGGTGTTTGTTTATAGAGTATCCATTTTTTTTTAATTATCCATTTTACATACTATATTAAAAACCATCATATTAAAGATTGCTAATCGGATGGTAATGTATGTGTTTTTGGCATGGTGCTTTGGTGTTCTGGGTGGTTGCTTACTAGTCCAGATCAAAATAGCCTGGCAAATCTCTATAGTATTTCTTAATGTAAGTCTACGGCTTTTTTCCAGCAGTATTATCACTCAAAAACAGTCAGTCCAGTCATTTAAAAAAATATACTGTAAACCAGTAGGGAACTGCAATAATAATGACGTTTTCAAATAGATCATTTCTCAAAAACGCTCTTCTGTTGTTCCAGTAAAGTAGTCCTGCCCCAAATTTACGCCATTGGTTGAGTCAGAAGTTAAAATGTCGGGCTGCTCAAACAAACAGAGCAGTGTTTGACAGCGTCACCATATTTACCCACTTCACGAAGTCAGCCTACTGGGTTTTAACATCGACAAAATTACACACTTCACCTTTAAATCTTGTGTTTGGCGGAAAAGCAAATGCAGGTCTGGACGTGGGTAGCTTGTGCTTGTATGTTGCCTGTATGACATGTGAGGTTTCTCTCTGTGTCTCTGTCAGGCTGGAGAGGAAGATGACAGCTCTCAACCCAGTGCTGTTCCTGCTCTGCGGTGTCTCTGTGTCTCTGACTCTGAAGGTGTTGTCAAAGAGAGGCTCAGGTATGTTCAATTTCTGTCTCTCTCTCTCTCTCTCTCTCTCTCTCATTACTCACAGAGGGCTTGCTCTTCGCATTAAAGTGTAACATCAAATATTATTTCATGGTGTAATGAAAGCTGCTATGCTAAACCGCTCTCACCGGCCATGTGACTGTACATATTAAAGCTTAATTTAATGCAGCATTGATTGTGAAGGTCATTCTTGTGTGCTGAGACAGTGAGTGTGTATGTGTGCTTTCCTTTACGCACAAGTAGGCAAGTACATAATCACCAAACTGCACACACACACAAATGGGAACACGTGTAAATACACACATACATTTTGCAACAGAGAACAGGTTGGGAAGAGAGCAGTGCCAGCCCATCTGTCAGAGGTGATACTCTAATGTGTGTGAGGGAGGGTGTGTGTGTGGGGGGGTGTGGGTGTTTAAGGGAGCGAGAAAATGTGTGTGTGTGTGGCTGACTGGGAAAAAGAGCATAAAATTTGAGCCAAGACCACCATGTACTCCAGATAATTAGGTGCAGGGAGGTGTTATGAGTTAAGCTGCAGTTTGATGTTCCTCAGGACCAAAATTTGTATTTCCTGATACCTCCGTTTTCTCCTGTAGCATAATGACAACACAAAAAAACAGTTACTCAATTACTGAAACTCAAGGCGTTCACTGAAAATGATCTAAAAATATGAACCCTATTTCAGCGTTGGCTGAAGAAACAGTTATTATGTACAGTCTGATGGAAACTGGCGGGAGTCTTTTGAGGACAACTTCAGTATCTTGCCTTAAAGTCAGCATGAAATGGCATTCGCAAACCATTATACTTCCATAAGTAGCCATATTTTTGATTGAAACAGAATATTCAAGCGGAAAAAAATGTAGAATGGGAGTTGATTTTATCTGTAAGCACTTGATTGGATTGTGAAAAGTGTTCGTTATGTACCAGAATAGAGCCAGATCTGCATGGGTGTTTGCTAAAACAGTTCTTAAATTGCTATTTGGTTTTCGGTTATCCATTTCAATCCAAAATCAAGCAACAAGGAAAGTCAATTCAGAGATGATGAAAAATTTTTTTTTTTAGAATGACATTCTTGTTTTTTTTCTTTTTGACCCATCAGAATGCCATAACTTGATCTTCTTCACTGCTGTGTGGACTTCCAATCATTTAGTCCACTTAAACCTCTATCCATTTTTGCAATCGACTGCAAGCTTACATTCAGATCTGCTATTTTAAGAAACCAGCACTAGTTTATGTTGCACTGGTTGTCTTGGACTAAAATTGGCATAGTGGCATAGATAAGTTTTGATTCCATTGTTGAAATGTGCTATTCGCAGTCAGCCACCATTGATTCATTGCATATACAAAGGTTATCTGATGACAAAAGATAATGAGGAGTATGTGGTTGGTCATGTGCCCTCAACTTATAGTGACCACCATATGTAGAATAAAACAGCTTTTATAAGGCAAATGAAATCTCATGTTAGTGTCCATGATTTTAAACTGCTCACTAAAGAAGTAATATTCTTTTCTGCTGGGGTAAAACTTTTAATGTTAAGGAATGTTAAGAATGTGCAATGTTAAGAAAGTAAATAGAGTCCATTTTGATTTCATGGTGACTTTAAAAGCATGTTTCAAAGCACAGTCATCTTGAGAAGGCACTTCAATCCAGCCTTGAAAAGACACTCGAAATTCACACATTTGAGATCACTTAAAGCACAGCCTTACAGAGACTTTTGACCATGGGGGTGTTGAAGACACACTACTTTAAAGGTTTTTTGAAGGCACTCTAAAATTACAGTGGTGCACGACTGCCACCGACCGCTGTGTGATGAAAGCATGCCAGATGTAATGTCTACAAAGATGTACTTAGATTTGTACATGCTGGCTTTCCTCTTATAGGAATGACTGAGGACAACGTCTGTTGCTTGCTGTTGATTACCAAAAATAATATTTTTGATGCACTCCTCTGTAAAAAAAACGAATGGGAATTTAGTTTACAGTAATACACTGACTATAGCAACCATTGCAGAGCGTTTTCTCCTTAAAAGTGCAGTGTATCAAAGACAGTCTTAAAATGTGGTTTAAAACCACCCTTGTTCCCTACCGTCACGAACATGTAACCAATCTTGTCAACTTGCAGGGTGGGGCTTTTCATATCATTTCCTGTCTGGGATGGCAAACGGGAACATGGTTTGTGTAACTTTAGCAACACATTATTAGCTGTTTGATAACGTAGTCAAGCCAAAGGCTAATGATATCAATTTTCTTTACGTGTTGTAGAGAGCGATACATAAAATGCATTACCATTCTTATACATCGACTTGTAGATGACCCAGTATGATTTGCTCTTCATTTTCTTTGGAATCAGTTTCTGGTTCTAACTTATATAAAGCTGAATGAAGCTAATATTGCCACTTTACCATTTACTATTTACTACTTCAGTTTACCATTTACTACTTCAGTTAACCAAGTGAAATAAAAAAAATGGAAGAAATTATTTTTACATTTAAACATTTAAATATGTCATTTTGATTATCAAAGATGAGTTTTAAGGGATAAAATTACTGATTTTAAAATAAACATGTTGACTTTTGCTTGGTATCTCAATTTGACCTTCCATGTATAACCAGATGTAATATTGGCTCATTTTTTTGAACGTGCTGGCCAGATTCACACATTTTTTTACTCAAAAGTGTAAATTAATCCACTCGCTGAAGCAATGTAATAATGTCATGTGACACTGTTGCATACAGCATTCTGTTTCATGTACTTAAAAAGATTCGTATGCAGTACAGTACATATTATGCAGTATGCAATACACTAGTTTTCCATTCCAAGCAACTGTTAAGAACTGCACTCACAGAAGTTTCATCACTTATGCATGACCAGAAGTTCGTCCACCCGGAAAAGTAGTCCCACCTCAACGGGACGATTCAGACAATTTCACAACTCAGGTAACACACAGAATTCTTATAACAGATTTACTAAAAACACAAGCTTCATATTTTCCAAATTTTTATATGTGGCAATTGACATGCTGTTCTCCAAGACCGAAAGTAGCCTGTAATATTCCTTTAATGAAATGGGGAAGTGTGTTGAAACCAGCAAGAGAGTTTTATTGGACGGTTCGTATACTCTGCACTGCTCAGCTCAGTGACGCTTCTGACTGTATTGCGGCAGAATCAAAGCTTCAAAGACACTATTAAATGTCAGACACATCAACATCACTCTCTATGTTGAAAATGAAATAATAACTCTTTCCCTTTCCATCTGATCATCTCAGCAGAGGCCCAAGGCATGGCCCAGACATCAGTATGTGTGCGTGAATGTGTGTGTGTTCGTGTCTTTGAGCGACACAAACACACATCTCATCAGCACAGCATGCATTCCTCTTGATGTGTTTTAAAGAACTTCACAGCTGTAATTGAACAAGGACACGTTCTGATTGGTTATGAAATATCAAGCTCTAATTGTCTTTTGCATTATGGATTATGAAGATGCTGAAATTTGAATGCAGATTCATGAAAAGAGATTTGAGAAATGAGAGGAAAAAATGTCATCCTTAGAGACGAAGAGGGACGGTTCTTTTCTAAAGAAATGATTTAAGTTGATTTGAAGCTGATTCATTGGTGCATTTTACAAGATTTTTGCTGATGATATTCATATTAGGCTTGTAAAAAACATTTGGTGATTTCAAGGAAGGGCAAGACCTCATAAAACAAAAATATCTTGCAGATGGACTAGTCAAGGTAGACACCATGTTTAATTTGACGTGAACAAAACCAAGGCTGTGAAGAGCAGACGTACAGTTAGTTTAATGAATTGTACAGTGTTAGGTGAAGTCAAATTTTTCACAATCCAACCCATAACCCAACACTTTTTGGATTTTTTTTTTTTGTACACTAAAATTTTTGAAAAGCCATATTTCATCGACTAACAGCAATCGCACAGACTGTAAATCTATCCCTTACAGCCTCTTTTTGATTTAAGTCAAATAAATATAGCATTTGTCTTTACTAGATCCCTTCTCAATTATTGTCTTATTATTTGTTATCCTTGAAATTCAAGAAAATTAAATGATTTGTTCAAGTCCTCCTGGGAAGTTTTTTTTTTTATTTATGTGTTGGGATGTCATCATTACAACATTAGGTGCCTTCAAATCAATTTGGCTGGAGCAAGATGCTGATGTACTTTTTATACTTTTTTTTTTTTTTTTTCATTTGTGATGGTGCTGTAAACATAATTATCATGCATTACATTCCATTGTAACTATTATTGTAGTTTGTACATGCAATTTAGCTAATTTTTTAATATTTATAGATATTTTTTATATATTCTGTCAATAATAAAAAATAATGATTTCAAACATTTCAGCAAATTTACTGTCAAGCTGTATCCATTGCATCCACCATGTTTTCGTAAACTCAGAATCTCAAGGTTCAAAGAAAATCCACAATTGCCCACTTGCAATTACAACATTGTGGTGGCAGTGCACATGCATTCAACTTGTTACACAATCTTTCCAACATGACTTGAATGCAACCAAAAGATAACTTTCATATTTTGATGCATCTTTTATGTTGCACTTTTTATACTGACACCTAGTGGTGTGGATGGAACATAACGCAAACTGCAAATGTCAGGTATTAATGCGAGTGTGTAAATGCATTCAAAATCAGCCTTCATTCATTTATTCAGCAATGAAAAATGTCCAGTGTTATGGAGATTACCTAGATGAAGATAGTAGAATTCAGCTGGTCATGTGATCTCATTATGACAGCTCCCATGAGGCGACCCATTTCATGTAGAATAAAACTGCTTTTATTAAGCTACTGATATGACTTGATATGCAAGAATTATATGTCAAAAGCACTTTTACTTTACATATGAGGGAATCTTAATGAGGAAAAACTTTTTGAGTTAAGGGGTGATACAGCATGTGTGAGCTAGAGATGTTTGTATCTGAATATCCAATGATGGAAATCTGTGTGTTTATACAGTGAACGGGAAAATTTGACTTTGTAAATGACAGAAACTCCAATTAAAACAAACCAACACAACTCCGACATGCACAAACACACATGCACACACGCTCAAAGTGTCAGTTCATCCTGTCTCATTAAGCACACTATAGTTCCCTCGCTCTCTCTCAATCTATGTCTTTTTTTTAAATGCTAATAATGGATTAGCCCGTGCTCTGGCTTCAGGATTTTCTCTCTTTATTCCCATGTTTGTTTCAGTTCTCTCTCTCAGGTCTTTCTCTTTTCTCTCGCTGTCATGTTACCGTGACCCGCTGACCCTCTCTCTTTATGCGAGCCAATAAAAGGCCTCCAACGACAGAAAAGACTTCAATCCCTCTTTTCTCAATCTTAGTCGACTAAAGGAATTTTTCCATTATTCCTCTCAGCGCTGTGAGAAAATCCCTCTCTCCCATTGGTTAACAGGCCACCTGCTCACCCGGCGAACCTGCTCGACCTCCGTCACCATGGCGAGCCAGAGGCGGAGGTGAGCGGATGAGAGGTATGGGAAAAGATCAGGGACGAACAGTCGCATTATTGTCCGACAGAGACCTGTTCGAGGTTGGCGGAAACTCGGAAAGGTCAGTGCGTGGTCGAGGAAAGGTCAAAACGAGGGGCGGGGAGGAAGACACTCGTTCGGCACAGCGTGTCGTCATGGAAATGTCCTCAATTTGCTCGATGCATTCTGACTAAGACAAATTAGAGGCGAACAAAGCGATTTTTGCGATCGCTGATCTGAGAGACTCCATGGGAACAGTAAATAAGACCAGCAGTGCATTGTGGGAGATTAAAATCACTTGTTTGGCCCAAAACACATCAGCTTAGAAATATGGGGTAATAATATGATATGAATATGAACATAATGAGTTTATATGAATATACATACTCAAAACAGCTATAACCATAAAGCACGGAGAAGCAAAGGAACCCCGTTCCACCTCTTCCTCTCGCTCTCTCTTTCTATCTCTACAGAGAGCAGTAGGAAATGGAAATGCACACTTTATGGGTCTGGGTGATTGGATTTGCATGGCGTCAAGCCAGCACAAACACACACTCGCAAACACACACACACTAAGACACAAAGTGTCTGAGAGAGCAGTGGTAACTCAAAGTCAACATGACAGTTTTACTGGGGTGCAGTTGCTCTCAGTGTCTAAAGCAAACAGCCATTTACTGTTGCACTAAATACCGACTAGCATTTGCCCTCAATATCAGAGAGAGAAATTACCAGCTCAAATTCAAGCAGGGAATGGAAAATTAGAAACCAGCGTTCGAGTTTCCTCTTAAAAGAATGGCCGTTAATGCGCGGGTGCGTCGAAAGAGCCAATCGAGATTGTCAAAATGAATTTTCGATTCCTCCGAGCATGATTATATACCGTATCTCTCAATTACAAATAACTGTTTCATCTTTGAAACTCTCGTTCTCTCGTTTAATGGAAAATAGGACTTGCAGTCCGCTTGGTTTTTCCATCCAGACTCTTGTATTTATTTCTGAATGCAGTGAATTGATCATAATTACGGCTGAGAAGCCAGTTTTAGTCTCTCGTGTTCAGAAGTGCTTGCTTTATGTTTAAACTGCAACACTTCAAATTGGCTTTAGACGCATTTCAGGTTTCTTTTCATTGTGAGTAAAAGCTTCTGGAAAGCGTCTCGAGTCTGTCGCTAGCCCACCTGTGGCAGCATGACAGCGTGTGGCGTACTTCTGCTTATTGCATTTGATCAGAGGCCTTCGCCAAGACTTATTAAGAAGTTCCAGTTTAAGTAAGCGCAAGATATCCTATATCCTTAAATGGCTCTTTGTTAAACCAGAACATTTGAATTAAATGAGATACAATGGTTAATTTAATATTACTGTAATTGACTCCAGTGGTCGGGCAATCCATGGTAATATCACAGAGGAGGACTGCCTTCTGGTTGAAAGAGAGCGAGAGAGACGGGAGGAGAGAGTAAGAGTGACAAAGATAGAGAGTGAATGTTAGGAGACCTCGAGGGATGAGGTGACCTACAATTAGTGACAGTAACATGATAACTCAAGGCCAACAGCAGTCCATTAGCATATTTCATAATTGATTACAGAATATCTTCGGAGGACGAATATTTATTCAGACCTAGTTAGGGCCAATTTAAGGGTGAATTAATGAGGAAACGAGGCTTAAAACGAGACCTGTGCTTTCTCTTTCTTCCCTTTTCTGTTAGATGTTGAATTATGCAATTATGTAAATTCAAGGTTGATGGCTGCAGAGGAAAACAAATTTCATAACAAATATTCATCCCATGTGACCATGATGGAGATCTGTTCAGTCCAGTTCCATGATTGTTCTTGTTCTTAACTGTTATGAAAAAAAACTTGTCATGTGTCTTGTATGTGTATCTCTCTACATTTTCAAATTCTTGTTAGCCTGTGATTCTGACATTTCAAATAGATTTTATTCTAAATGAAATTCTGTTCTATAAAAGAATAGTTCTCAGAAGAACTCAGAAGTTGTTGTTGGTTTGTGGGACACTAGGAATTCTGCAGAATGTCCAAGATGCTCTTGCAGACAGTTACTGGTGTTTTTTTAACAGTAAATATTTTTTTGTATTTTCCTCACATATAACATAAAAATGTTCTTCATGTGGTAACATCTGATTTCATTTTATATAATCAAAGTAAAAAATTTAATTATTTATTTAAATAAAATTATAAAATTGTAAAATGTAACCATTAAAATAACCTAAATATTATGTTTCACCAACAAAACTAAATGTAAGGTTTAGATCAGGTGGAACAGTACATAGGACTATCACATTTACTTCAGAAGATGTGAAATATAGCTTCATTGTGCTTTTTCTTGTTTTAGAATTTCTTGAGTTCAAAGGCATCAGTCACATTTTACTCGGAAAGCAGCAGCATGAATATCCTAAACATCTCTATGTGCTGTTGCAATGAAGAAAACAATCAATCAGGTTTGGAACAACATGATGGTGACAGAATTATTCTTTTTGCATGAAAATATCCATTTAAGAATACACACTGAAAAAAAAGATACTAAATTTTTTTTAAGGTAAGTGGTTGCAAACAATTTATTTTAGCTACATTTAAATAAAAGAATGTTGAAAGTTAGTCAAATAAATTAGTTTATTTAAATGTAGCTAAAATAAATTGATTGCAACCACTTACCTTAAAAAAAATTGTGAATTAAATTAATCATTTTTTTTTTTTCAGTGCATTTTGTTATATTCTTTTTTCTTTTTTCTACATGTAGCCATTTTATTCTAGGGAGCGAAACACCAATCTGATGTGTTAATCATGACCTTGCTGCTTGGAAATGTGTCTGTAGTTATGGAAACTCTGTAGTGAAGCATTTTAACAAGGTTTTTATCTAAGCAACATAAGCCCACTTAAACTAATTCTCCACCTCCATCCTCCCAACCACACACACACACACACACACACACACACACACAGAGCTCCCTTGAAGATGAGTGATTCCCTCAAACTTAAGAAACAAGAACACAGAGAGAAGATTGCATGAGTATCAAGTAAGATTATCTCTCTTTATTTACTCCTATATTTTATTTTTAAAGCATTTAGTTTAATAATAGTAACAAAACTCTCCATTCATTTTGTGAGCATTTGACAGGTCATTACTATGCGGTCACTAAGGTCTCTATTGCATTCTGGTCTCTAGATATGACTCAGCACCCTCCTTCATTGATCTGTGGGATTTTTTTTCCATGTTTATTTATAATAATAAAGTTTAGTTGCTTAGAAAATATATTAGGTAATAACACACCTCTACTCAATAATCTGCACAATTTATGTCCACAGCACAAATGGATGAGTTACGTGCCAAAGTTTGATACTTTGTTTAGTAGTAACAAAGTTAAATCGTTTAGAACAGAGCCCTAGTGCCCTAAGTTATATTAATAATGATTTGGGCTTTGGACATTGAAAGCTATTCAGCATGATCAGTAATGGCAACATCAACATGTTTTTTTCTTCACATTTGTTATCCTCTTCCCTCTTTAATCCTTCCTCACAGGTAAAGGCAGTCATGCATTGTTGTGAACAGGGAATACCACTATCATTTGGTTCTATATGCACTTTCATTTGTGTGTGTGCATTATGTTTCCCATGAGGACTGTAGAGGGGAGAGAAGGAGAGGGAGTTGTTTGATCTTTAACAGGATTATTCATCCTCTTTCCCTTTTATTTATTTAATATCCTTCCTTTATGTGGAGAGCATCTGGGCAGCATTTAAAACATTAAACCACACACATCTCACTAGAGGCCCGTTTTGTATGTTGTGTGTTTGTGGTGTGTGTGGAGGCGGAATTCCTTGATCTGACAGTCCTGTAGCATGATCGATACTGCGTTGAATTACACACGAGTCTGCAAGCCACACATTTCCAAATCCTCCTCTTCCTTTAAAATCTCTCGCTCGCCTTTGGACACACATAAACGTACATGCAGAGGTCAGCCCTATAACTGCAGTTTGAATTGACAGCCGTACAAGATGTTTGCACTGTACGTACTGTACGTCATCATGATTTAATTTAAATGTCAGCAGTTCATTTTCTTTGTTAAAAGGCAAAGGGAATCTTACAGATTCAATAGAAGTTAAGCGCTATTGACAGAATCTGTGAGATGCAGTTGGATACCACAGAAATTAATTTAGACTCTTCTCTTGGTTCTCAAAACCAAAAAAAAAAAAAAAACCCTGCAGTAATGCAGTTACAATGCAGTTCTATGAAGAAAGAGATTTTAAAAGGTTTTACAATCCAATTGTGAATTTTGAAGTTGTTTTATTATTTTTTCCATACAATAATGTTTGTTATTATTGTATTTTCAGACCAAACATATTACTATAATTTTAATATGAAGCAATATCAATATGAATATATGTGTCTTTATATGTGTGTTTATAATTATTAGTGTGCGTTCATAATTATTAAAATATTTTTTAATATGAATCATTAAATTTATAGTTGAATCATATAATTAATAGTACTTAAATTAATTTATAATTATATCTGTGTGTATATGTATGTAAATCTAAGTATATGCAGATTGATTCACATGAAAGTGACTCAGATCATAAAGTATTTTTGTTTTGTTGTTGTATTTCTGTACCATAATGTTTGTTATTTTTTTTGCATTAAAATAGTTCCTGTATTGACAAATCTCTGAGAGTTTAGCATGGTAATATATATGACAATGTTAATGTGTTTGGACTTGGCAGAATAGATCTGCTACACTGCTGCTGCTGCAGAACGAGTACTGAGACTGGCTAATTCCAGTATATTTACAGACATGCTGCTGTGAGCACGGAGGAAATACTGCTGCTGCACATATAACATTTTTGAAATAACCCCCATATATAACATACATGAAATCACTCTATAGCAGATCTATACAGGTGGAGCTGGGGAAGGTGGAGGGTTTCTGAAGCGCGCTGCAACTGCTACAGCAAGCACTAGCTGAGTATTTGAATGTTGAACAGCAAGCTCATTGGCTGCTGATGGAAAAGAAACCAATCAGCTGAGCCATGTGAATAATGATGTCATTATGTCAGATAATGAGATAATGAACCTATCGGCATGCGCCATCTAGAGTTTCATGACAGAAATTTGGATTTTAAATCAGTCTTTTCACCCTGTTTTAGAGTATGAATTTGTGGTTATATGCTGCTTATGAAAGCCCTTTGGATGGATTTTTCTATATACTGTATATGCAAACAGTCTTTTATTGTATCGTTGGATGTATGTTAACATGTTTAACATTTAATTACTGTGCTGTTCTTTACCGCTATTTTAACGTTTTCTTCCGGTGTAGTGCCTTGCATCGTAGACTTCCATTGTTGTATGGTTGCACATGTCGTAATGCCCTATGTGTGAAAACCTCTATATTTGCCAATGTGTAAGCATTCAAGGGTCTTGTGCAGAGCGAGGTGATTGTTGTTGGTGTGTATGCATTGAGAGGTTATGCATAGAGAGGTTATTGTTGGTGTGTGTGTCGAGGCGTTGGATCATGGTGGATTAGCAGTAATCTTGGCCAGTGACACTCCCCGGTGGTCGGATCACTAAGCACGCAGCCTCTCAGTCTTTCTGCTCAACACATCTCACACAGAAAGAAGCCAAACAACCTTTTTGCGGCAGCTACAAGCTTTAAACTCATTGAGGTTTGGGTGATTGACTCACATTTGCGTGCACACAGACATGGGATTGCTCAAGACAGTTGGCGTCTTAAACTCTCAAGTGATCATTAGTACCTTACTTAGGGGACACACATGAACAAATAAAAACCTCTTAGAGTAAGCACACAGTGAGGGAACACTAATCTCTTTGTATTCAGCTTCATTTTAATAAACCAAGCATTTTAATGTAAAAATTCCTCATCACAAATGGCTCATTTTTACTAATGACCCTTCAGAGGAACAAAACCTCAACTGGACTAAAAATTTAATATCTGTCTCAGGGCCAGAGCCGTGATTCACCCTCCCTAAAATGTTTTCACGGTTTCAAAGCAGCGCTTTACTTTTACTGCCATTAAAAACTGCATGAAATGGTTTAAGAAACACAATTTTCTTTCTTGTTTTGACATATTTCCTATTGAAACGGCTAGCTGGGGCAGAACAAATCGAAAGGCTTATGGTTTTTCAAATAGCCAACTGCTTTTAAGTAGTACATCACAGCCTGGCAAAACCATGATTTACTACTTTCTATAGTTAGTTGGTGACAGGTGGTTTTAGAGAAAGAAGACATCAATCTAGAGGGCATTTTATTGTACAAACAATTGGAAATGCTCCTGCAAGCAATATCCTTTGGCCATTAAAATTATTATGACTAAATTTTATTGTAAAAATAATAGTAGTAATAATAATAATGTATGTGCACTACCGGTCAAAAGTTTGTAATACTTAGGCTTTAAGTCTCTTATGCTCACCAAGGCAGCATTTATTTGATCGGAAATATGCAGTAATATATATATATATATATATATATATACATGTATACACTGCCATTCAAAAGTTTGTGATCAGATTTCTATTTTGAATAAATGTTGTTGTTTTTTTTTTTACTTTTTTTTTTTAAATCAAAGAATCCTGGAAAAAAAGTATCTCAGGTTCCAAAAAATAAAAAAAAATATTAAGCAGCAACTGTTTTCAACATTAAAAATAAATCGGCATATTAGAATGATGTCTGAAGTTTCATGTGACACTGAAGACTGGAGTAATGGCTGATGAAAATTCAGCTTTGCATCACAGGAATAAATATATTTTAATTTTAAAGTATATTAAAATAGAAAACCATTGTGTGTGTGTGTGTGTATTTATATATATATATATATATATATATATGTATTACAGATGATTCCCCCATATGATAGTGGCCCAGATCAGAATTAAAAATGTAATCTTCAGATTTTTGTTTACACTGTCATCAAAAAAACAAAACACAGATCTGTGTCATATGCGAGAGGAGAAATCATATTTGGGCCACATTCAGCTCCGATATGAACGCAGCCCTGTCACACGGAGCTTGAGAGAGATGAAAGTGCACCGCTACAGAGACCTGAGATAGGATTGTGTGCGTGTGCGTGGAGGGATTCAGATGTAATTTGCATGAAATGCATCCAAATTCTTAATGATTTGCAAGCTGGTTGTTTTATCTTACACAATGGGAAGGAAGGGGAGTGCAGAGAGAGAAAGAGAGGGAGTGTTCAATCAACTTTTCGTTCGTTTTCTCAAGCTCCTGTTTTTCTCTGACTATTTTAGTGCAGTAGGTTGTGCAGGATTGAGAACATGTGAATGTTTTATAGGCTTACATAAGGGACCTCACCCCAGAGACAACCGACCTCGTTATCGTTCATTTAGCAGTGAAAAACAAGATAGATAGATGGGGTGGGGGTAGATGAGAGGATGAAAAGAGAATGGGGAATGCAGAGGGAGAGGGGAGAGAAAAGCATGTACATGCAGAGGAACCGAGCATGATGGGATACATTTGTGAAGTGAATGTAGGAGAAAGAGGCATTGGGGGAAAGAAGCAGGCTTCAGGTGTGCAAGTGATCCGAGCATTCCAAGAGAGAGAAAGGGTGGAAGGGAGAAAATAATGCAGTTGATTCCAGTTTGATTTCATTTCGTTTCTTTTATCTGGTACCCAGAGTGCCTCAGGGAAGCTTGGCATGTTAGCATCGCTCGGGCAAAGAAATACAGGGTTCTTAGCTGGAGATACAGATGAAACATCTCTCTTTCTCCTTCCTTCTCTTGCTTTCCCCCTTTTGCTTACATAAAAAGGTCAGAGTTTCCTATAGCGGTGGGGAGCCGTTTAAAGCGCACCTGATATTAGAGTGGAAGCTTGTCTCTACATATCTAAGCTCTCGTACATCTGGAAATCATTGCGTAATGTGCAGCCGACCAAAGCTAACTGTGTGTTTGCATGTGTGCATTTGAGAGCCACAGGCCTGTAGTATATAGGCACATACCTCCTAGTTTATTGGGTCAGTGCGTTCAGGTTTAATATGACCATGTAATTGCCTCATGTCTTTTTGACTGCGTTATTAGCGTGATGCGACTCAAAGATCCTTTTAGATTTAAACCTCTTGTTCTGTTTGGAGTCTCAGAGACCTCACGATCATGAAAAATATACTATAATAATATTTTAATGGCTTGAAAAAAAAACACTTTAATTCAACATGAAATGAAGATTGAGCCTGTTTACTTTTTAAATGCAAGTTCCTGGTCTTATTATGAACAATTCATCAGTGCACGGTATTTCAAAGAAAAAAAAAAGTGTTATTTGTGTTTTGTAATTGTTCCTAATTTTTTATTCTCACTTCATGCATGCTGCATGTATTAATGAGGATTGTTAACCAAAAGCCAGATACTTATTTTAGCAAATTTGTATTTGGTCTGGTTACATTCCGGTAACCAGAAGCTTGCTTTTTTGGTTTTTTATTTAGTTAGTTAGTTAAAATAGCTGAAGCCAGCAGAGCCATTACTCTAGTCTTTAGTGTCACATGATCCTTCAGAAATCTGGGGAGTCGTGGCCTAATGGTTAGAGAGTCAGACTCGTAACCTAAAAGGTTGTGGGTTCAAGTCTAGGACCGGCAGGAATTGTAGGTGGGGGAGTGAGTGTACAACGCTCTCTCCACCCTCAATATCACAACTGAGGTGCCCTTGTGTGTTCACAGTGTGTGTGTGTTCACTGCTGTGTGTGTGCACTTTGGATGGGTTAATTGCAGAGCACAAATTCCAGGTATGGGTAACCATACTTGGCCACATGTCACTTCACTTTCACTTTAAATCATTCTAATATGCTGATTTTGAGCTCAAGAAACATTTTTCTGAATGTTGAAAACAGTTGTGATGCCTAATATTTTTGTGGAAATGTGATATATTTTTTTCTATATAGAAATAGAAATAGAAAGTTCAATAGGAATAGAAAGTTCAAAAGAATAGCATTTATTTGAAAAACTTAAGCAACATTATAAATGTCACATTTGATCAATTCAAGTTTCATATGCTGGACTATGATGATTAGTTTCTATGATTGGTGTACACACTGTACCTATACTGAGTATTGTTTAGTGTTCAAAACAGTATATAAGTTATATGTGGAACTATATATAATAGGAATATATATAATAAGAATAAATTTAGTTTTATACAAAAGAAATGCATTTTTGCCTGATTAGATTACAAACTGTACCAATTCAATTGCAGTTGTTTCTGCAGGGAACTGACTGTAAACCGAAACAATGTTACAAAACTGGATAGGCACTTTTCTAAACTGCATATATGCATTGTGGTAAAACAGAGAGATAAAGCCTTAGTAATATGTTTCTGTTGGGATTTGATTAAGATCTGATGAACTGATTTAATGAATTTAAGATGTTAATATCAAAATTGTTTTTACACAAACATCATTCAAGTCTCTTTGACCACAAGCATAAAAAGGTAAAGTTGATCTCAATAGGACATGAAAATAAAATGAAACAGCTGGACTTCAGCACCATGGACAGTGGCAGAACTGGGAGTAATGGAGAGCTGGGTATGATGACACCTGAAGAGGTTAACAGGGTTTAGTAGAGTCATTTCACACTGTACAGTTACAGCATACTGATGCAAGACAGATGTAAGACAAAACAGAAAGAAAACAGTGAGAGATGGAGAAAGAAGGAGAGTGGAGTGGGAGAGAAGGATGATGTAATTGTCATATTAAATGTAATTGATTTGGCAGAATGTCCATGTCATCAAATAATTTTTTTTTTTATTCGCTCTCATATTCATTTAAAAGATTCAGCAAACTGCCATCTATTGCCTCAGCATTTTCATAAGTGACGAGTACCTGGGTTCGGCATGAAGGAAAACGTCTTGAGGGGTGCATATTGTACATGAGCTGTATGTCACTAAGCATTTCCACACAGTTTATGCTGTTTATTTTCATACCTTTTAGCATCGACGGAAAGCGAAATAATGTGGATGTTCTGTCCTCCGCATCGGGGAGAAAATGTTCTATAATGGGTTTCACTTAATTTGAACACAATTGGGAAGTTATTACAGAGACAAATTTAGCCATTTGTGAATTTGGTCAAGGGCAATCCAGTCAACCAGGAACACAGAGGACTGTGCTCAATGACAAGAGCTTTGCTTTTCTGGAATAGAATCGTAATTTATGGGATGTGAGGCTGTTTAATATGCCTTTGTGTTTTTAATGCTCTCACAACAAGTAAAAGGAGTGTGTTTTGAAGAGCCTGTGATGTACGTCATCACAGAGAGCTTTTGTTGCATGATTCTCATGAAAACTGAAAATATCCTAGTCATATTTTTCCCCAACATCAAAACTAAAACAAAATTAAGTGCATAAAATTAAGCCTATTTTACAGACTATTAATATTGTTTGCATTGTCAGAGTATTTTTATATTATATATATTTGTTATATATATATTTTTTATAGTACTGAATTTATTTGGATAAAAAAAATATATATATTACCAAAGTATCCCTTTAATAGTCATAGAAATAGGCTTTATTTTATTAAAGCTGAAGTCCGTAACTATTTTTTTGGTTAAAAATTATCCAAAATCAATTTTTGCGAATTTTTGAATCCAGTACAAAACCAGCCAGTGCTCAAACCTATCTCCTTTAGCCCGATTCACAATGGTAAGCTTATAATAATGTTTTCTAATTTGAGTGGCACTGGTAGGTTTTCACGGGAAATTCAAGCGTGGCACCGTGTCATTACGTCACGTCTGTAAACATAAAGAAGGAGTCCCAGCTAGTAGGCTACAACACATGTGAGGATCCTGCAGGTGGCAAATCATTTATAGCCTTTTCTCACAGCAGCTGGAATAAATTTATAATTTTGATGGCGGATTGTAATTCAGAAAGGATTATGTGTTTATGAAACTGTAAGTGACTGAAATTAGATTATATTCCAGTTTTAAATGCATCTGATTACATATAGCCTACGTGGGATTACACAAGTTTTGTGTTTTAAAGAAAACCATTTCTAAGGAAGAATAACTTGCTTTTTGGATTAAAATAATTTCTTTAGGCCTATATGAAATTCGAATGGTATGACAAGAGATTAGACTGTTCAGAAATTTAAATCTTCAGCTAATGCTAATACACACTTCATACACATAGTCACGCAATGTTGATGTTGTTAACATTAACAATTTGAGAACAAAGTATAACAATAATAATAATTTGCACGGTTTGATGTGATATGAGCTACAGTGGGGCAAAAAAGTATTTAGTCAGCCACCAATTGTGCAAGTTCTCCCACTTAAAAAGATGAGAGAGGCCTGTAATTTTCATCATAGGTATACCTCAACTATGAGAGATAAAATGAGGGAAAAAAATCCAGAAAATCACATTGTAGGATTTTTAAAGAATTTATTTGCAAATTATGGTGGAAAATAAGTATTTGGTCAATAACAAAATTTCATGTCAATACTTTGTTATATACCCTTTGTTGGCAATGACAGAGGTCAAACGTTTTCTGTAAGTCTTCACAAGGTTTTCACACACTGTTGCTGGTATTTTGGCCTCTAGAGCAGTAATGTTTTGGGGCTGTCGCTGGGCAACACGGACTTTCAACTCCCTCCAAAGATTTTCGATGGGGTTGAGATCTGGAGACTGGCTAGGCCACTCCAGGACCTTGAAATGCTTCTTACGAAGCCACTCCTTCGTTGCCCGGGCGGTGTGTTTGGGATCATTGTCATGCTGAAAGACCCAGCCATGTTTCATCTTCAATGCCCTTGCTGATGGAAGGAGGTTTTCACTCAAAATCTCACGATACATGGCCCCATTCATTCTTTTGTTTACACGGATCAGTCGTCCTGGTCCCTTTGCAGAAAAACAGCCCCAAAGCATGATGTTTCCACCCCCATGCTTCAGAGTAGGTATGGTGTTCTTTGGATGCAACTCAGCATTCTTTCTCCTCCAAACACGACAAGTTGAGTTTTTACCAAAAAGTTCTATTTTGGTTTCATCATTCTCCCAATCCTCTTCTGGATCATCCAAATGCTCTCTAGCAAACTTCAGTCGGGCCTGGACATGTACTGGCTTAAGCAGGGGGACACGTCTGGCACTGCAGGATTTGAGTCCCTGGCGGCGCAGTGTGTTACTGATGGTAGCCTTTGTTACATTGGTCCCAGCTCTCTGCAGGTCATTCACTAGGTCCCCCCGTGTGGTTCTGGGATTTTTGCTCACAGCTCTTGTGATCATTTTGACCCCACGGGGTGAGATCTTGCGTGGAGCCCCAGATCGAGGGAGATTATCAGTGGTCTTGTATGTCTTCCATTTTCTAATAATTGCTCCCACAGTTGATTTCTTCACACCAAGCTGCTTACCTATTGTAGATTCAGTCTTCCCAGCCTGGTGCAGGTCTACAATTTTGTTTCTGGTGTCCTTTGACAGCTCTTTGGTCTTGGCCATGGTGGAGTTTGGAGTTAGACTGTTTGAGGTTGTGGACAGGTGTCTTTTATACTGATAACGAGTTCAAACAGATGCCATTAATACAGGTAACGAGTGGAGGACAGAGGAGCCTCTTAAAGAAGAAGTTACAGGTCTGTGAGAGCCAGAAATCTTGCTTGTTTGTAGGTGACCAAATACTTATTTTCCACCATAATTTACCAATTAATTCTTTAAAAATCCTACAATGTGATTTTCTGGATTTTTTTTTTTCTCATTTTGTCTCTCATAGTTGAGGTATACCTATGATGAAAATTACAGGCCTCTCTCATCTTTTTAAGTGGGAGAACTTGCACAATTGGTGGCTGACTAAATACTTTTTTGCCCCACTGTAACTTTGCGAACGTTAGATTTAATCACCACTGGTAGCGCGATTTATTGTAATGCTTTTTTCCTCAGTTGGTCAGAACAAAAGTGGCAGTCTTGTTACTTACTTGTTCAGATGACAATCTCCAGTGAAAATTCTTATTTGGGTCAAGGCTAGAATCTGTGATTCCGAAGTACAGTATCCACACCAGTGCGGTGAATGACAGCCACACATCAAAACATTAGATTCATCCATGCTGAGGAGCCATGCCGGTGCACAACCCACAAATAACTGCAGAGATGGCGTCAAAGAGGCAAAACTTACGGACTGCAGCTTTAAAGAAAGTGTTTTATTTTGGCTATTTTCATGTATGACCTACAGAACACTGGGAAAAAATTATGTGTTGGATTTACTTAAAATATACATTTTGGCGTCAAACTTTTTAAATTAAATCCAACTTGATGCAATTTTATGTAAAACTAACAAGAATACAAATGTATGAGTTCACTCAAAATATATAACACCAATAAAATCTACAAAGTAATTGCAAGTTGTGTTAATTTAACATTTAGGCTCAATTACATTAAAAAGGTAAATAATTGAGCTGAACCAACATAAAATTTAAATTTATTTTAGATTAGGAGCTACTGAATAAAACTGGTCTACCTACTGCTCTAGAGTATTCAGTGTCTTAAAATCAACACAAAACATTCCATTCCATGTACAAAATAAAGCATTTTACTTTGAACAGAGGCTGCATTTCAACAAAAGGATTTCAGACAATTAGTACAAAAATAAAGCTTTTTTGACGTTGCAATACTACTCTGAAACAAACAAACAAACCAACAAAAACGACTAAAACAGTCTGAAATCATGAATATAGTACAGTTGAAAAAATGTGACAAAAGGAAGTTCTAGTTTCTAAAGGTTCATCTGTGGTTCCAGTTCCTCAAGGTCACCATGACTATCCTTAAAGAAAAGGATAGCAAATGTGTATTTACTTACTTGGAATGTTTCAGATTTACAGTGGCGAAAATATAATGCATTTAAATAACACAACATGAGACATAATGAGTTACACCAATAAAGGCTATTTTTAAGGATCTGGTCTGGTGAGGTATCTGTACTTTTAAGGCAAGATACATTTCTGTTTTACAGTTTGGTGATTCCCCTGCATGTTTTTACTGTTGAATTATTAATTAATCTCAAAATCAATATACTGCTTGAAATATTTAATACTTATACAATCAGTATATAAAAATATACAATATATAAAATGTATTGCTTCTGAATTGCTATAGCAATAGTCACAATTTGGGCTTTTTATTTTTGGCTTTGTACTTGGAAAGAAAATCTCACAGAGTCACATCAGTCATCACTGTTCAAGGCCACCAGTACCTCAGTATCTCAAATAATGTAAGAAACATAAATATAATGCTGGTTTTGTTGGGGGCACTTTGCAAAATCACATTATGTAAAATATGGGGCCTGTTTAGGTTTTCGTTTTTTTTATATCTTGGTTATAAAGGCTACAGTAGATTATTTGACTGTCCTATCAGATTTTAATAGCTCTATATTCTTCATCTCCAGAGTTTCAAAAAGCAATTAACTGCTTTTATTACAAGCTCATGCCATCTCCTGTGTACACACACACATGCGCACAGCGATCCCCCAACACACACACGTACTTGCATATGCAAACATTATAAAACAGAGCAGTTAATTACAACAATGGAACATAATTAGTTAGTGTATAATTAGTTGCACGGGTTAACTTCTCTATAGCAACTAAGCTTTAAAATGAACTTTGACTCATATTGACTTAACATCTCAATAATTATGAGATTTTCTGACAAAAAAATCTGCCTTTTAATAGCTCAAAATTGATCTTTTGTCACAGTGGCATATGTGCCTGTTTGTATCTAAAGCTTTATCTGCAAAAAATAATGAGTTTTTTTTTAACCTATAGGGTCTGATGTGTGTTTATGGATTTAATAATTGAAAAATAATGTAACTAAAAGAGATATTGCACCTGAAAAAGACAATTCTGTCATTATCTTTTTTATTTTAAGTTTATTTAATGTTTTATAGGAAGGCCAAATGGTTGATTAATAAAGAAACTTTGGAAATTTCTAAAGATGTAAGACTAATATCTCTGTCCTCCTGTTTCTCTGCAGTGGACGGCTGCACTGATTGGTCCGTCGACTATCTGAAGTACCGGGTGTTACACGGAGAGCCAGTGAGGATAAAGTGTGCTCTGTTTTATGGTTATATCAGAGCCAACTACACCCAGGCACAGAGCATTGGACTTAGTCTGATGTGGTACCGAAGTTCTGGGTTGGGACATGGCGACTTCGAGGAACCCATCTCCTTTGATGGGGTACGCATGAGCAAAGAGGAAGATGCCATCTGGTTTCGGCCTGCCGAGCTGCAGGACGCCGGTCTGTACTCCTGCGTTCTGAGGTGAGAGAGGGACACGTGCACATGTGTATGTGTGAACACTCATACCCTTAGATATGCAAATCCACAAGGAGACACACACTCTGCCTTTCGGACATTAGCCGGATCGGAGAGCATGCTTAACTTCTTCCTTTGATGTTTTTTGATTGTCTTTCAAAGTCTTCAAGAAAAGCGCCATGCTGAGAAAATTAGCTTGTGTGTATTAGTGTCTGTATTTGTTGTGTGTGTGTGTGTGAGGGTTGTGTGTCTGTATCCAAAGCTTCTCAGGGACAGTAAAACTGGAACTGAAATAAGTGAGCGACGGCAGAGGACAGTGAGACGTTCTGTCATCCATCAATCAAACACTGACACTCCAGCACTCTCTCATAATGCCGCAGGCCACTGTCACACATATTAAACAGTCAGTCAATTCTCCAGGGTCCTCATTTGCTCAGGTTCCGACCGACTTGAGGTCAAAGCACATAATCTACTCATCATACTCACTTTTGGATCACAGAATGTCACAAATGTCACACTTATTGTATATGCATGTGTGTTTGTGTGTGTGTGTGTACTGAAAACAGACAGACAGAAACAGGAAAAGAATGAATTTTAAATATTGTGGTGCCTTAATTTCAAGTATTCCTGTAGGACATATAAAATATTTCACAAAAAAACACAGAGACCTGCTAGAAAACACTTAAAGGAATCCTATGCTTCCAATGTGAAGGTGGTTTTAAAAGGCACCTTATTTCTAAGGCAGCATCAAATCTATTCTTTCCAAAGAAAACAATCCCAACAGAATGCATCAGAAAAAATAATCATCCAAGCTGGCAAACGAGTCGCAAGACATTTTTAAAGGGATAGTTCTTCTAAACTTGTGTGATTTTCTTTCTATTGCGGAACACAAAAGAAGAAATTGTGAAAAATATTGGACTCAAACAACACTGGAGTCTTTTATGTTCCACGGAAAAAAAAAAAAAAATGTCATAGAGTTGAGTTAATGACAGAACTGTCATTTTTGAGTAAGCTATAACTTTAAATAAAATAATATTGCCAATATTTTAATCATTCATCAGCAAAAAAATAAAAATAAAAAAGTGAAAGTGAGTCCAACCGATATTGTTCTTTTGTGTTGTTATTGTTATAGTGATGGTGGGGACTTTCCTATTCTCACAGAATTATGATTTGGAACAATTAGAACATTAGAGCAATGATCAAAACTTTAGATTTATTATTATGGTTATCATTCTTGGTATGAGCAGCCTTTAAGAATATTGCACTTTTAGCTTATGCTAATAATGTTGACTTGATTTAGCTCACACTTTTTCACATCAGTGTGATATGATGAAGTTCTGAGGATTTATGTGTTATTTGCAAAAGCAATAAGATTTAGTCAGTATGCTCAATTCATTTTGAATGGCCGGCAGTGGAGTAAACAACCATTTTTGTCAGCATATTGTAGAGATTGCAGCATTTATCAGCAGTGGATAAAAGCCTAAATTAACTAGCCAAACACTGATCCCCTGGAACCAATTAATGACTGCTAGTTGTAAAATCAGTCACTTATGAGATTCCAGTTCAGTTAGGATGCTGCCTAAGAAGGAAGCTGTCTATGTAGGTAGCTCACTAGGTTTAAAACAGAGCTGCAGAGTTTTGTTTATTAAGAACCCAGTTAGCAACAGGAAATAGGATTTGTTGTTGTTGTTCTGTTTCCTCTGAGACTGGCTTTGAGCTAATTAAACCATAAACAATAGTTTTCAGCAACACAGCGGTAGGAGAGAGCAGATATTTTAGTATTCTTTTTAGGTTTATAGGGTGATAAAACGAGACTGTGCTGACATATGCGGGTGTCTGGAAATAGCGAGAGTGTAAAAATAGTCTTTGCTATACAGTTAATAGGGCAAAGAGAAAGAGGGCTTATAGTTTTTTTTTCCGCTAAATTTATGCATTTTACAATAGAAAAGTGCATTGCAGGTTGCCGCCCCAAGCACTCTGTAACCACGGTAACCCGGTAGGAGGTGTGAGGTCATTACATCGAAAAGGTCAAATTTCAACAAATCTTATCAGCAGCTATTAAACTCAAAGCCCTTGGACAAAGCAAACACTAATGCACTTTTAATGGAGACACACTCATCAATGTAGAGAAGTGTGTGTTGACATGCAATGCTTCTGAGTTACAGAGCGTGTGAATATGCGTTTTGCGGTTGTATAATTTTCTTTGACTCACTTTAATGCAAACAAAAAACAGGATTATATAATGAGAAATCTAATTTTTTTAAAGTAAATAAATAAATGCTCATAATAATTTGAAAACATACTGTAATGAACTTCAAAAACATTTCATTCCATACTTTCACATCTTTCATAGACATCTTAAAGGCACAGCAGCAAAAAAAACATCCAATTTAATTAAGGGTCATAGAGAGTGTAGGATACTAAATTTTACATGTTTTTCTGCTGAAAAACATTTACTTACATTATAAGTGGACCTTGGGGAAAATGGAAAGTAATAAAAAATGTATGAAATGACCCTTTAAAACCTTTGAGAGAACATCTCATTCTATTCATTGCTACTCATATTCCATCAGCAAAACACTAATTATTTGTAGCCCTGCATGAAAATTGGTGACAAATTCTGCTCCATCGTGGTCAAATTACATCTATCATGGTTGAATTACAAATAAAATCATGTTTTATTCTCGTATAATTTGTTTAGTGTATAGGCTCTGTGAGATGATAACCAATTTACTATCAGTGATGTCTCTGGGTGTGTATGTGTTAATCTGATTACAAAATCAGGGTGTCTCTGGGTGTGTATGTGTTAATCTGATTAAAGTTTATATACTCTGTGTGTGTGTGTGTGTGTGTGTGTGTGTGTGTGTGTGTGTGTGTTACAGGAATTCGACGTTTTGTATGAAGGTGTCTATGACTCTGTTGGTTGCTGATAATGACACAGCAGGATGTTTTAACTCAAAACTGCGCTACACTGAGAAAGGAGAACTGGGCAAGAGTAAAGACATCTCCTGTCCTGATATCCAGGATTACGTTCAGCCTGGAGAAAAACCGCAGATTACGTGGTACAAGGTACAGTGGGAGATACTCTGAGGTGAATTCACTAAACAGTTGCGCTGTCCAGTGAACAAACCAGCATCTTATTCACAAACCACCTGAGATCCAGCATCACGGCACCTGCCCCCTGAGAATTTAAATTAAGTCATTGTCGTTCTTTCCAGTGCAAACACACCTCCTTTTTATGTAAATTAGGGTTATTATACTTTATGCCAGTAAGTCAGTGCTATTTGCCGAGGGCAATTAACATTGTGCTTTTACTGCGCATGCAAACTGTAAACAGAAAATTATTTAAAATAGACCGTTTATGTACATTTTCAATCGATCATGGCAGCAGTAATTTATCAAATGATGATTATAAAGTGTTATAAAATACATTTGAGAGCACATTCTGCGTTTTAAAGAGCCGATTCAGTTGTCTGGATTGCAGCAGTGACTCACAAGATCAGGAACTCCAGTCTGCAAATTGTGTTTAGCTCTGATTTTTCTGGGCCATGTTTGTGACGTTGCTTGATTTGCATGCTGTCAGCAAGCGCAATTTATTCTTATTGAATTCCCCTCTAAATTTTTTCATTATGACAGTATATACAAATGTATATGGTGCAGTTTTGTCTCTTTGTTTCTATATTTTTTCCTCTTTTTCTCTTTGCCTGCGGGTATGCAGGAGTGTAACGTGCAGCAGTGGAGGAGCAGCGTGCTGCAGACCGCAGACATGCTCTCCATACAGGAAGTGAAGGAGGATGACATCGGCAACTACACTTGTGAGCTGGTTTTTGGAGGCTTTCTGGTGCGGAGGACAACCTATCTGAGCGTGACAGGTAGTAAAGTGTGATGTCTCTTCGGTGTGCGTCTGTGTGTGAGAGCACTTGCTGTGATACCCGGTTGTTTTTTGAAGCGTGAGGTATTAGTCTTCCTTTTGCTTCTTATTTGGTTTCAGTTGCATTCACTGTACCGTGCTTTTGTTAACAGTGACTTTCCTGCGTGTGTCGTTAATGCACAAGTTTTTCAGTGAATAACAACTTTTCAGTCTGTTCCTCATAAAAAGCTTTCATATGGTTTCAGAAGATTCAAAATATAGTGCATGAGTCATATGGACTACTTTGTGAGGTTTTCGGAGCTTAATAGTCGCTGTCATCATCCATCATTTGTATCACTTTGTGTTCCATGGATGAAAAAAAATAATCATACGATTTAGAATGAGTCTTGTGTCTTGTGAATAATGTAGAATAGTGGCAAAAAGTTTTTTATTTCATTAATTTTAATTAGGGTAACTATTTCTTATTCAACTAAAAAAATGAATACAATGAAACCACAAACACTAAGTAAACCCCGTCCTGCATTGTGTGTTAAGGCCTGTTCACACCAAGGATGATAACTATAAAGATAACGATAAAAATATAGTTCTAAAAATTGTTCTAAATATTATAGAATAGCAGAGTCCACACCACAGCTATAACGATAAAGGCACAGAGAGCGTCAGTGTTTGTATCGTTCATCAGCTGGAAAAAAAATCGTTCTGGAAGTGATTCCAACGATATCGTTTCTCTGTGCCTTTATCGTTATAGCTGTGTTGTGGACTAGAGGTCTGCATTCCTGCGGCTTTCCCGCGGGACCCGACCAGATTTCTTGCGACGCGGGATTAAATTCCGGTGTAATTTGAACGGGAGCGGGCGATCTAACAATATCCCGTTCCCGAGGTCCTTTCAGAACAGCATATCTGCGCTTTATTCTCATTGATCACCGGTACAGCCTGCACTCAGGACTGTTATGCACACGCTGCACGCATGAAGCAGTGCTTTCTGCGTCACGCATTTTATTTTTTTTGCGGGGTCTGTGCGCGCAGCATATGCATAACGATGCTCAGAGCAGGCTGTACCGGTGGTAAATACGTGGCCCTCAGACAGAACAGGCAGATTGTCGATGAGTGACAGAGCAGGATAAGGACGGAGCAAAGTGTGGATGCGCTGTCCTTGAAGGACGTTCAACTCGGTTTTGTTTATATTTTGCTTAGCCTATCATTTTAAATAACAGATGTCATAGCCTATTTATTTATTTATTTTTCTCTACGACACTTTTCCTACTGTGTACAGCAAAATGTTAAACGAATTTAGTATTTTGACAAGACAAATAAAAATAGCTAACAGGCTATTTTTATACAACCTACTTTTTTTTCTCTGTGACACTTCCTCTTCCTTTCCTATTGTGTTGTAAATGTTAAATGAATTGTATCTAGACAAGACGAATAAAAATAAGAAATACAATTTTTGTACAACATTTTTATTTTCTCTGTGACACTTTTTTTCCTACTCTGTTGGCAGCAAAATGTTAAATGAATTTTGTGTCTTATAAAGTGTCAATAAATTCAAGACTCTTGACAAGACGAATAAAATAACAAATACAATTTTGTGAAGACTACACTTTTATTTGTTAGCCCATCTCTCTTTCTTTCTCTAGTGGAAATTTAAATGTGAGATTCTGGAAACAAGATCTAAATTTAGTGAGAACGTTCGGGTCGGGAAGAAAATTACTCTAACCGGACAGTGGGTGAACAAAGAGTGAATATATAGCAGGAGTGGGTGGGTGCAGAATATAACCTCGCGGGAGGCTAAAAAAATAGTCCCGTGCAGACCTCTAGTGTGAACTCTGCTATTCTTTGATATTGAGAAAGATTTTTAGAACTATTTCTTTATCGTTATCTTTATAGTTATCGTCCTTGGTGTTAACGGGCCTTTACATTTTAAAACATAACCTGTAAATTTTACAGAAAAAAAAGTTGAGGTTGAATTTGAAATTCATTACTGTGACAATTTTCAGGTATGACAGGATGGCATGTAAGTTGCCTGTATATTTTTGACTTCTGAAATGTCTTTTTTTCTTTTTACATGCAAAAAGCATTAATTTGACTAAACCTTTTTACTGTTACAGTATCTTTTTTACAGTTTATTACAGTTTATGGGTCTTTCTGACAGTGTATGGATAAAATATGCAAAGAATGTTTTGCCCAGACTTGCACCATGCACATTTTCTTCAGAAAAGTAGCATTTAGTGCCACAGAAATTACACACTGCAGCTGTAAATACAGTCATTTTAATGATAGATGTGGTGATGAAGAGGTTAATGTTAACACAGCTGTTTTTTTTTATATTATTCATAAGCTTTTGGCCTTTAGGATAGTTGAGAGAGACAATGAGATCGAATTATGACACAAGGCCAGACCTGTGTTCCCGTGAGCACAACTGCTCATATGTGTCGTGAGCATGTGCACTACCCACTACACACATTTGACCTCTATTACTGCTCTACTCGCACAATAACAGAGATAGAGAGAGATGGAGAATGACATTTATACACACAACACCAAGACGGCAACGGAAAGGTCATGTTCGTCTATATTTTCTATATTTAAACATCTCTGTCTACGATTAAACAGATTCTTATTGGTCTCTTTCGAATTCGGTCCTTTCTACCACTATAGCAGGTCAATAAAATGGCACGTACAGGTGAAAAGAGGTCAGACGTTATTCTCTCTCCCTTTCTAAGCCCTCATTCAGTTGAAACCTATTAAAACACTCTGCGCCTCTCCTCCCGTACTCATTTAAAGCCTATTTTAGGACGGCATTAGACTCTCAGGAACGATTTCCTGGATGGAACTTATAGTCCAGGACGACAAATGATTCTCAACGGAAAAGCAACCATTAACAGTAAAATTTAGTCCGAAGCTCGATTTAACCCTCGTCACGGAGGCAGAGTTTTGATGTTAGGAGTCGTAGAGCAGTTACAGCAGAATCATAGCACTATAGCTCAATTTGTTTTGAGCTGGTTACAGCAGTACGTCTCTATAATTGCTACAGAAACTTGCCTCGATGGTACATCTCTGCAGCGGGTTATCTGGTGGAGCTGCCTGTGCGCCTGAGGGAGGAAGTTAGCGCAAGAACACGGAATCATTTTCTTGTTTTTGAGTGCTTACAGACAGTCTATTACTGCGGACATGCTTTTCAACAACAAAGATTGGAGCAGTGGGTTTTTTGTGCCTTTTTGCGCGCGTGCATGTCTGAAAATTTGAAGCGTGAAACTGACCTACAAAAATACACGGCCGATGATGTGAATCAGTGCTATTGTATATCCTCTCTCGAGGCAGAGGGCCAAAAATGTGTGTTTAAACAGTTAATCATGCACATTGCACACACCCACAAACACAAACAGTGAAGAAATGACTTACTTGGTGAGCGTGATTGTGTGTAGTTGGGTGTAAACTCTAGATATCAGTCACAGAAGCTGAGTATTATAGTAATGGGACAGAGAAATAGTTCAAGCTGGTTTTTAACAGTGAATAAGTGGTCTTTCAGTACAGTACTGTGTACTGTTATATATCTACAGGACACGTGAGCATCATGCTCTTGTAGAGTCCGATGTCCTGCACGCTGACCTGGCCGGTCTGCTGCCCTCTCTCTCACCCAGTGATTCATCATGCTTTGCCTGTAGTCGAAGAAAAAAACATATCGTTTTAAAAAGACAGAAAAAAAAAGAAAAAATTTAGCTGGATATGTTTTTTTTTTTTTTAATTAGATAAATGGCAACAACAGAATATAAAATCATTAGAAATGGTTGAGGTGCTCAGTAATGAATACAAGGATCAGATTTTTTTTTTTTTTTTCGCAATGAGGAACATTTAATGGGACAAATCATGTTTTTTGATATCACTTCATTATATTCATTATAAAAGGCTATCAAATAATGTGTCTGAAACCAGCAGTTCGTGAGAGAAATTTTATGTAGGTATTTTCCCTCATAGACCACTAGTTATATATAATATAATATAATATAATATAATATAATATAATATAATATAATATAATATAATATAATATAATTAATATGGTAACACTTCAGTATAGGTGTCAGGATCATGGACTGTTTTTGTAGTGTTTTTTGCTCCCCAGGTGTTCCGTGACCCAGTTTCTCCCTCACGTTAATTGTTAATTTGATTCCAGGTGTCTCTCCTTAGTTCCTTGATTGTCCTGTCTTTAAAAGCCCCAGTCCATTCAGTTAGTGTTTGTCGGTCCTTGAATGTCTTCCCTGTCTGTGCTCCAATGTAATCCTGTTGGATTTTAAAGACTCTAGTTTTGTGAATTCTCTGTGTTTCCTCGTTCCGTGTTCCTGACTCCCTGAGAAATGTGACAATGGGGACCATTCTCACTATTAACTATAGTTGTTTATTAACATGGCTATTAATAAAATATTGGCTGTTTATTAATACTTATAAAGCACATATTCTGCATGAACAATACCTAAACTTAACAACTACCGTACTAACTATTAATAAACAGCAAAATAATTATTAATGGTTTGTTAATAGTAAGAACTGGACCTTAAAATAAAATGTGACCTATAATGTAATATAATATAAAATTTTATTATATAACAATTTTTTTCAGCTAAAGAGTAACTTTAGAGTGTCAGAGACTTCCTAACACATTTTATTTTCTAGCACCCTTCAGTTTATCAAAACTACCATGTAATTGAATTATTCATTATTCTGGTTATTCATTATTATTTTATTTTACTTCAGGCCTTTGCTTTGAGCATGCCTTGGTAACCACAGGCCATATAAATTCTCTTTTTACATATTAAAGTTGGTTTCATGTCTCAATAAAATTCAAATTTTCAAATGAATAAGAATGTCCTTGAAACTACAGTAATTTCACCTATTTAAAAAAAAAAAAAATCACAAATTGTCCTAGTCAGCAATGCGATTAAAATAGAGACCAAATGGAGACCAAATTAAGCTAACTTGCTTCTGAGAAAAAAAGACCCCCAAAATCTCCCATTTGTCACTTTTTTTTATTTCTGCTTAGTAATTTTAGAAGACTTTTAGAAGAGGCGTCCTGCTTCCGGACGCAGTGCTGTGTGTGCGATCTGGATGAAGTAGCGCTTGCAGAAAAACAGTTTCCAAAAGTAGCTTGCATTTCCTATTGCTATTTTAGTACAGACAATGTGGTTTCCATGGACACTTGCGTGGTGTCCATGCCAACGGCAGGTTTGGAGCAGTGTAAGCGTGTAAGTGCATGTGCCCGGGAGGGACTTGCGGTGGAGCAATCCAGGGACAATGCCAACCTTTCTTTACCTCTCCCACCTGTCCCAACTCGTGCCCTTCCCACTGAATCTCCATGGAAACGGTCAGGGGAGGGCAATCGCCCAGATTCGATCCAGTCACCCATAGATGACAGAAGGGTTTGTGGGTACTGTAGATGGTTAGGGAAGCGCTGCTGAGTGGCAGGGTAGGTATTAAGTGGTTACAAGATGATACACGGGTAAGAGTGCGTTTTGTTTGTTTATCCATTGATCTCCGTGTTGATTGGAGCCCCCGTTGTCTTAAAATCCCCTATAGTGCACTGGGGCTGCTGTAGCACGTTCTTTACACATGCTCCCAACACCTTGCATCTGTCATGTATAATCAGGACAAGATAAGTGTGTGTGAGTGTCGGGGTGTGTGTGTGTGTGTGTGTGTGCACATGTGCCCGTAATCAGCAGAGAGTTATGTAATCATATTTAATTAAGGATTAATTACAGATGCCGCTAAGTGAGAGTACGACAACTTAACTCTCTCTTAGTCACCCAATAACACACACACGTTTATTTTCCATTATGTTGAGGGCATTCTGTTGACTGCTATTGTTTTTATTATTATTATTATTATTATTATTATTATTATAATTGTATTTATATTCAGGGCCATAGCTAGAGGGCGACCCGAATCCGTTTATTTTCGTATCCTAATATAGACATACTTACATATATTTTTAAATTTAGGTAGCATGACCATAGATTGAAATGCACAATTTGTGTATTAATTATTTTATGACATATTTTTGATACATATTTTTAATAGATACAGTTAATTATACCAGATTTTACTCCAATTTCTATTAAAATAATAATATGAATATATAATATAAAATAATATTTTTATTAATATTATTTTGTATTATAATAATAATATTCCTTTAGATTTAGGGCACTAAGTTATGATTTCATTATTTTTACTCATTTGCATGTAAAATACGTTTAATTAATTATACGGGATTCTGCATCAATTATATTATATTAATAATATTAAAATAAATTACAAAATTGGATATTTTTTAGTTAAGTGGAAGGGACCATGGACTGAAACACATGAACACGTTTTATGATGTATTTTAATAAACATTTTTAATACATTTAATCAATTATACAGGATCAGTTTTTATAATAATATGAATATATTATGAAATGTTATGTTTTTTATTTAGATAGAGGGGACTGATTTGTTTTTCATTATTGTGAAATATGTAGATGTAAAATACAACTGAATCATCCAGAATTCTAAATCAATTTGTATTATATTAATATTATTAAAATATAATACAAATTGGAATTTTTTCATTTAGTGAAATGCACAATTATTTTATTACATATTTTGATGTAAAAATATATTATATTCCGATTTTAATGGATTTTACATAAATTTTTATTATATTAGTAATATATACTACAAAATGTAATATATCTCATTTAGGTTTAGGCGATCACATATTAAACAACTTGAATGACTGACTAAAATTAAAGTGTTATTTTTGCTTTTTTCCTATCGTTTTATTTTTTGTTTTATTTTTTTGACATATTTTGATGTAAAATATATTGAAATAATTATACCAGATGCTACATCAATCCTGTCTCAATTGTTATGGGCCCCTCTGGACTTTTTAGTTCCCAAGAATCATTCCCACCTTTCACCCCATTAGCTATGGCCCTGCACACACATGGCAGTAATACACATTCCACCTTTTTTACATTCCACTCCAGTAGTTCTTCCCCTCAGAGCTTCCTTTTATCTCACAGTTTATTTCTCAAGGACATCTGAACAGGAATAATGCACAGCATGAAAATCTCTGTTATCACTGAAAATAGAGTCAGATATTCTGAATGTTCTACAAAGTCAAGTCAAGTCACCTTTATTTATATAGCGCTTTTAACAATACAGATTGTGTCAAAGCAACTTCACAATATCAAAATAGGAAAATAATGTGTCAATAATGTAAAATGACAAGATTAAACACTCAATTTTCAGTTAATGGCATTTCATTATTGGATTTAGTGATGTTATCGTCCAGTTCAGTTCAGTTTAAATAGTATCTGTGCAATCAAGTCGACGATATCGCTGGAAATTAAGTGTCCCCAACTAAGCAAGCCAGAGGCGACAGCGGCAAGGAACCAAAACTCCACTGGTGACAGAATGGAGAAAAAAACCTTGGGAGAAACCAGGCTCAGTCGGGGGGCCAGTTCTCCTCTGACCAGACGAACAGCAGTTCAGTTCCAACTGCAGCAAGTCATATTATGTAGAGGACTCATCTGGTTCCCGTGTCTTGTCCCGATGGCTGTCTAGGTGACGAGGTCCTCACTGGGGAGCTGTCTCTGGGGCTCATGTAGCTGACATGGTCTCCGCTGACGTTCAGGGCTGTACGTCACCATCTTATCTGGATACAGACTGGATCGGGTGGCTACGGTGACCTCGGAATAAGAAAGAAACAGACTAATATTAGCGTAGAAGCCATTCTTCTTACGATGTAACAAGTACATCAGGTGTTATGGGAAGTGTTCCCGGTTCCCGGTTAATTCACACATGAATTAACATTTCTGAATTTGACATTGAGAGCATAGGTCTCAATTTAGATATATTTTTAAGATGAAAAAATGCAGATTTACAAATGCTAGAAACGTGGCTGTCAAAGGAGAGATTGCTATCAAATAGCACACCTAAGTTCCTGACTGTTGACGAAGAATTGACAGAGCAGCCATCAAGTGTTAGACAGTGTTCTAGGTTATTACATGTGTGGGTTGTAGATCCAATAATTAACACCTCTGTTTTTTCTTATTTTAGCAGTACGAAATTACTCGTCATCCAGTTTTTTATATCGATTGTGCATTCCATTAGTTTCTCAATTTGGTGCGTTACACTGGGCCGCGAAGAAATATAGAGCTGAGTATCATCAGCATAACAGTGAAAGCTAACACCGTGTTTCCTGATGATATTTCCCAAGGGTAACATGTAAAGTGTGAAAAGTAACGGCCCTATACAAAAGTGAATCGTATCCAGCGCAGTGTGCTGCAGTGATCGCAATGAATACATTCTCGTGTCCTCTCAAGCATCAAATCTGCCCTAGTTTCACCAGCGAACCGTGTGCTCAGGCTAATGCTAGGACACTTTTGCAGGCTAAAGATCACACAGGGTTTATCTTGTAGTTTAAGCTGCTGCTAAGTAAGGCCGCAAGGTGTGCGTTACATCTGTGTACAAGGTTCTCGAGCCGTTTAAGGTGCATGATTTTGATTAGCTGTTCCCTTGTTTTGGGTTTATCTGTAATGGAAAAATAGTGTTACGGTAGTCAGAGGGCCATGTAAATTATTTAACCTGCACTGCACACTGCATACTGGCTGAGAGAGAGTCCTACGTCTGAGGAGGCAACATTTGAAAATAAAAATACATACCACAAAATAATTATTTTTAAATACTGGCTGAATCGATTGTGTTCCACAAATCCACATGAATGTGTCAAACTAGAGGAAATGGACAAACGGACTAATTACAAAATGAATAACTCTCCCACTCAGATGACATCACTTTCTGTCAGGTTCAAATCAAAATAAAATTGAAATGACTTGAAATGATCATCTATGAATGAGATGGTTTAAATTAAATTGTGTGAAATTAAAGCTGCACCTCTGTGTCTGCTATCATCCTGACGACATGACATTTGTTGACTGATGATCCAAAAAGATGACTGTTAATAAAAAAATGGCCAAACAACAATTAACAAATTAAAATTAAAGTATATTTTACTGTATAATTGTGGTTATTATTTCTGAAGCAATGTAAAGCTTTTTTTGTGAAAAACAAAAAAAAATTCTAAATGGTTATAATTTATGAAAAAAAAATCTGAAATTAAAAATGAAAATTCTGTCATTAATTATCCTCATGTTGTTCCGAACCCATAAGACCTTCCTTCAGAACACTAATTGACCTATCGGTAAGCCCCGCCCCCCCTTAGTTACTGTTGCTCCCTCGGACAAAAAAACGGAGTTGCTCACTGTCTTACAATGACAGCTGCGGTGTGAAAACCTTGCCCCATGATGTTTTTGCACAATTTTGGACACAGAAGGCCACCAAATAGGAATTAAATATTCAGTAAAGGGATTTATAAAATATTTAAAAATAAATACGGTGGGTGACTCGAAACCAGGGTTTACTGATCACAATGCAAGCGGGAGAAGTCTCATATTACAGTCGGTCATCACGATCGCAGATGACAACATGCAGGATCAACACTGTTCATGTATCGCTGGGTATGATTAAATTAATGTACATTTAACCAGTTTAATATGGAGAGGCACTGAAATTCGACCTTCGTTGATGTGTTTTTGACCTACACTGTACAAGACGCGAGAACAGTCTATTTAGGTTTGTACGTTAGCATGGACTCACTAACTTTAACGTTAGCTAGTTTTAGCCAGAGATACCTTGCTAAATCACAAGATAACATTAACGTTCTGCTTGAGCAGAAGAAAATTGTAACTTAATGAGTGTATGCCAACCAGAAAATGAATGTTTTTGTCTTCATTTGTATTGGGGTTGAATACTTTGGGACATTTTGCTCTGTTTTATTTGGATTCAGGAAATGTAATAAAATAAATTATATTGCCCATCCTCTCAGGATACCTGGAATCAGTGTTACAAGTACCCCAGGCATATCGTTTTTCCATTTTTGAAGCATAAACCCCATAAAACTGATGCGAGCTTCGTATCTTTCAATGTTTCTCTATGGCGCTGAAACCTAAAGATGTCCGAGTTCCCCGTGCAACTGATACTCGACTGCCATTGGCTAGTCTGCGTTCGAGGGGAGGGGCTTACCGATAGGTCAATTAAGATATTTTTGATGAATTCCGAGAGCTCTCTGATCCTCCCATAGACAGCAAGGATCCTACCACGATCAAGGCTCAGAAACGTAGCAAGGACATCGTTAAAATAATCCATGTGACATCAGTGGTTCAACCGTAATTTTACGAAGCTACGAGAATACTTTTTGTGCGGAAAGAAAACAAAAATAACGACTTTATTCAAAAATTTGCCTCCTCCACGTCACCCTATAGCACCATTTTAGAGAGTATCACATACGTAAACAACGTATGCTGTTCTGTTTTAGCAGCACCGTACTCGAATACATTGTTTACGTTGTTTACGTTTTGAACTGAACATAAACAACGTATCCGGGTACATAAGTTGCATACATTGTTTACGTATGTGATACGTATGTGAAAACATTTATTATTAGATTTTAAAAAATAACAACTCTTAAAACAATCTTCACATAAACCCATTATAATAAATGTCATATTTACCTGTGTCCCTCAGCAAGTAGGAAATATACAGAAACAAAACTGACAACATAACAATGATATTGCATGCTCATAGTTTCTCATATGAAATAAGTATATGAAATAGAAGAATATGGAATTATATACAGCGCGCCACCGCATTTGTGTGTCCAACTGAAGATCACGTGCTACACGCACAGTATAACGGCTGACAGGACAGGAAAATTTGTTTTTACTAACATATGGCCTGACAACATTTCATCTGACTGCAGTTCACTGTTGTTCTACTGAAGCTCCCTTGTTACCTGTACCTTTTCTGGGCTCTTTCAATATCAAAAATATTATCTAAAAATATATTATCAACTTATTTATTATTACTAATATTATTAATATTATTATTCCAATAATCTGCTATTTAAATGTGTGTGTGTGTGCGTGTGTGTGCGTGTGTGCGTGTGTGTGTGTGTATACAGTGGCTACCAAAAACTATTTGGACACTTAAGCCACACTAAACAATTTATAAATAAATTGCATTAGCAATTTCTAACATATTTTACTATCACTTTTAACCAACTGATTCCATGGTTATTTTAATGGAAGTAGAGTCAGTTCCCCTCAATTTCACACAGGTGCCTCTAGTGATTCTGTGTCCCATTAAACTCAGAAAATCAGAATGTGCAACTTCCTGCCTGGAAAAGTGCAACAGAGCACCACTCAAATTCAGACTTCCAACTTGGAAATGTGTACAGTTATCTAATGCATAGAACTGTATACAATTTTAAGCATGCCCCGTGTGTTTGTGGCCATTTGTATATGTATCTGTGTAGGTGTGTGTGTGTGTGTGTGTGTGTGTGTGTGTGTGTGTGCGTGTGTTAGAGAAGAAGAGTTGTGAACCTCAGAGGGAGCCTGTGCTATCACACCTCTCCTACTCGCAGTCTGTCAATATATCAGTCTCAAACTCCGTGAACTCATCTCACACACAGAAACTACTCTACGAGTGTGTGTCAGAGAGAACACACACAGAGCATGGAGGAATTTAAAACCGGACTGATTCTTGTAGTTTTTTTCTGGGTTGTAGCTTCCCTCCCGCTGAGTGTAACCAGTTTCCCCACCGCGCTGGCCCGAGTGTTTTTATTTCTCTCCTCTTCTGCATCACGCCATCCTTCCGTCACACTCATCCCTTGCTTCAGAGCCAACCCACATTTCCACTCTATCTCTCTCTTTTCATCTCCCTCTGTATTCCTCTCTCTCAGGGACAAATTCACTAAACAGTCGTGCCATTTTTGCATCCGGTATTTCAAGGCAAAAACCAGTTTCTAACGAATCACAATCAAGTCTAACCATTTTGATTCTTTTTTGCGCAAACACCTCCTTTCTATCTAAATTCAGAACCGATTTGGTGAACGCTAGTGAATTGGGCGCTAAAACAACGTAGACAGTGTTCGCAAATAAATGGTGCTGTCAGTGGGCGCAGTTCAATCTTAGTGAATTCTCCTCTCTGTCTCGCTCTTTCTCTTTTTACTTTTAGACATAGAGACGATAGCATCTTCATTTTGAGGGTGTTTGTCATGGTTGTGGGTTCGAGTCGTGGTGACACTACATTGCTCATTGCTTAGATTAGCTGTGTAATTGTTCTACCAGACAGCAAGCAATTTGTATGGTGACTCATCCTCTCTCTCTCGCTTTTTCTCTTTTCTCTCGTCCTCTCAATCTCCACGCGTCCTCAAGCTGCGTTTAAAGCATGTTATGATAGTTACAGTCTTGACAGGCTCATTAAAGACCCTCATATTCTCAAAAAAATATTTTAAAGGAATAGTTCACCCTAACATTGCAAATTATTTTCCATCATTTGCTCACCCCATGTTGTTTCAAACCCGTCTTCCGTGGTACACAAAAGGATTATTCTGAAGGCTGTGCTGGCTGCATTTTCCATGCTACAATGTTACAATGAATGAGGACTGAAGGTCACAAGAAAAAAAGTAATGTAAATGTGTGCTGTATTACAACTATCCGAAGTCATTGATGCGCTCTGTGAAGAAGAACCAGGCCAAAATTAATGTTATTATTCACTTCTTGTTCATCACGTGGACCTAGGGTATTTTTGTAATGGCTTTTTTGACCACTGCCTTGTGCTGTATGGTAATTGTTGTGCCTCACAATAGTGTGCATGTATTTTAAAATTAGATCTTATTTCTTTTATTTCCTCCACCATTAATAAATCGTCTTCTGAACACATGAGTTTTATTTCTGAGGAGCCTTGCAAATCTATTTTTACAGTTTGTAACGAATCAGTTTTGTGAACTGGATCAGCTGATTTATTGAAGATCAATATCCAACTCAGCTTAAATTTCTGTCTTAAACAAAACAATTTCTTAAAACTATCATATGACTTCAGAAATATAGCATGAGTTTGTGCCTGGTGTCCTTTTTGAAGCTTCAGTCTGAAAAACTGCTGTCCACTGAATAAAAAAATGAGAGTGGGTAAATGATCAAATTTTAATTTTTGGTTAAACTACTATATTTTACAGAAAACAGGGTCGCACATGGGTCAGAATTTCACTGTTGAGAGGGAAAAAAATGCAGATAAGTTGCATAAGTGTATAAGTTATATTTTATTGTTACATTCAATAATATAAAAGTAGCAAACACTATAAACATTTTAATTCCCCTTACTCCACAACAAACAGAACAGGAATGAAAAATGTAGTGGGATATAGTGGCATTAATTATAAGCAATATTTATTATAAACGTCAAGCCCAAAACAAATTTATTTAAAATAAAACTCAAACTACCGGGCTGATATATGGTACTGTAAATGCACCATTAAAAATGCTCAGGTACCTCTTTCATTCAGCACAAATCTAAATGTATGCATTTTGCGCAAGTTTTGCGTACTTGATGTTAATTGCTTTAATATACTGTAAGTCACTTTAGAATATAAATCGCAGTGCTTTTCAGATGATAAAAATGCAATTTATATTCCATAAAATAGGGTATTCCTTTAAAACAAGTTGTTAATATCCAAAAACAAGCACTACCACGTGACCAATGTTATTTATTGTTGAATTTCCGTCATACAGCTACATTGTGATATGTACCGTTACCGTGATATTGGATTTCTTACACAGCGATTTTATTCATACCGTCCACTTCCAGTGAACTAATGTGTCCATTTCCCTTACAACTTTAACAAGGAAATGCGCAGCATGGGTCAGCAGCGAGATGTGTATATTCCGGAAGCGTAATTCATTAATTTGCTGTTTGCTATCCGTCAGTCACCCCGAATAATCCGTTGGGAGGGGCCAGTGCGCTTTTCTCCGCCGAGTGAAAATTGGATTTTGGATGAGCAATCGCACGGCTTAAACTTCCACCAGCTCGCTGTCTATTAAGTGCACCCCCCACGTCACGCGCACACTCACACACACTCAACCCAGAACCAATCTAGAGCCGCGACAAACACACAGAAATATACATCCTCGAGTTTTAAGAGTTACATAAAGCCGAATGCAAACGCACACGTATGCAGCCACAGTGACACGGTGCGTGTAGTATTACCTACAGTGATCCTGTGCTTGAGAAAAGCCGACTGAACAAACACAGTCAGCATAATCACCAGAGAGAAAGACATGTACACACCTCTGACTCGAAGGAAATGAGCTGGAATTTGTGCCCACATGGGGAGAGAAAGATCTGGAGAGAGAGGGATGTGGGGAGGATTGATGGATAGGGAAAAAAATTCAAGAAGAACAGAAACGAGAGCACTGGGGAGACCAAGACAATTCTCGCTGAGATGTTGATGGCGAGATGCTGGAGTTTACTCATCCAATCACGAACGTGTGGGCAGAGAGAGGGAGAGAGTGTGTGCTTCATCAGAGGTGCTTGATGTCACTTAGTAAAAATAACAAAGCTCTCTGTGTGTGTGTGTGTGTGTGTATGTTTCAGCTCCTCTGACTGAAGAGCCCCCCAGGATTCTCTTTCCCTCTGAAAACAAGCTCCTCACCATGGACGTGCAGCTCGGTAAGAACAGCTTCTGCTTGTGTACATGTGCGTGTGTTGGGAGGAGGGGTGGGGGATTGTTCGCAATGCCACGTACTATTTTTGAAGAAACGTAGTATGTAATATGCTGTGCGCAGTATGCAAATTTTCTGAATGCATGGATTACCCGGATGACCTGCTACATTTGTTGAAATGTGCAGTGTAGAACCAGAGCACACTGCGTGGAATATTGTATCCCATGATGCACTGCACTCGACTTGACCTTCTATTTCCAGGGTGACAAAAGAACCGGAGGCGATATCAATCATGGTTTTTCACGATTTGTCTGGTTGACTCATTTTTGAAGGGTCTGCCAAAATGTTTGCACAAACCTGGATTACAAAATGGAAATAAAAAGAATGTTCACTAAATTAAAGATTCAAACAGTTGCACCATTTTAGCCAAAGTGTTTCAGAATGAAATCCACTTTCTTGTCATATCACGAGCATCTTAAATAACCAAGTGCCAAAGGCATTATTTGTTTTTTGTTTTGTTTTTTGTTTTTTTAGATTTGCTTCTGCCAGGGGCTATACACTATGTCAATGTACATTACCATTTTAAAGTTTGGGGTCAGTGATTTTGTTTGTTTGTTTGTTTTTCTGTTTAAATTTTAAAAGTTTCTGAAAGTGTCTTATGCTACCCAAAGCATATAATTGATCACAATATGTGCAATATGTTTTCTCATTTAATATATTTTTAAAAAGAATTTCCAGCAGCCAGCAGTATTTAAAAATACTGATATTGTCTGTTATTGTCAATGCTGAAAACAGTTTGCTGCTTGATATTTTTGTAGAAACTGTGAGTTTTTTTAAATTCTTTGATGAAAAGAGAGGTTAAAAGAGCAGTATTTATTTAAAATTGAAATCTTCTGTAACAATGTAAGTCTTTGCTGTCATTTTTATCAATTTAATGCATTGTTGATATATAAAAGTTTCTTTCACAAAAAAAAAAAAATCTTACACTTAATTTTCAAAAGGCACTGTGTATGATGCATAGTTTAATGTACCATTTCTACAAAAGTCAGTGCTATTTGATGCAATTGAAGTTTGCATCAAATAGCGCTGACAATAATGTTTTGTTTGGCATACTGCTTATGGAAAGCTGGCAGTAAATTGAATACTACTTTAAAGAGATGTTTGTGAACATTTTTTATTGATCATGGCAGTAATTAATTCATCAAATAATGATGAAATTATGTAGAAGAGCATTATAACCGGGCATATATCCAGGTGTTTGGTGCAGCGGAATGCACTTTTGGCATTTTAAAGAGCCAATTGCTCTACAGTCCCAGCAAAAAAAATCCCCAGTCATGGTATAGCAACAGCAGAAAGCGCATGCAAATAATGGGCACAGTTCACTTTTAATCCAAGAATTTTCCTCTTATTACAGTGAAACACCGTGTGCTGTCTTTTTGAAATACTGTAATAGGCAGTATGCAGTATACTGCAGAGTAAGCAGTACAGTAGTATTCTATTCCAAACACAGCCGATGTGGTTCATGCATTTGAATTGTGTTTGTGCAAGAAATGTGTAAGTAAACAGAGAGTCATTGTAATGGATTTACTCACAAGCAAAACAGTTTCAAAAATGTGTGAACTGTTTTTGTTATTGAAAAGACGTCAAACTGTTACTAAAACAGACTCATCGAGAATGTTTAAACTCATGCCATGCAGTTATGCGCTAACTCGGCAGCAGCAGCATTTGCGTATGTGTGTGTGTGTGTGTTAATGTCTGTGAAAGGACTTCCCCTGCTAGACAGATAGCTGCTATAGTCAGCATTATGATGCTATGTTGTTTACGCTGGGAATGGAAGTCGTTCTCATAAATGCAAATCCTCTATGCTAATTATCTGCTGTTGTCTCCCAACAATAGCCGCTCCATATGGTGCCGAAACATTCAGTGGGCCTTCTTTTGGATTTTGCTGTGCGTTTGTGTTGATCCGAGCTCCTTGTGCATGTTAACACATGCATACCGTCCGCTTTAATATATGTAACGGACTGAGATGTGCTTGTTCGCGCATGTGCACTAGTCTGTTAGCGTGTGCATTGAACTGAACAGCGCGCGTGTGTGTGTATGTATGTGGTGGATGGAGCCGCGTCTGTTTGTTTGGCGGAGACTCTGAATCCAGGCATGTTGGAAACAGGAGCAGATTGGAGCATATTGTGGCAGCTCTGACCATGTTCTGCCTTCAGAATGAGCAGAGAGAGAGCAGGACACCACTCATCGACTAGAGACACACTGACCACATGATGAGTAATTTTTAGGATTAGACGGCGTGTGGGTTGTGGGCTGCTCAGCTGAATTAGTATAATAGAACCCAATGGAGTTGAACTTTGTTGTGTTGTGTTCAGTTTCATCTCTCTTTCTCAATTCAGTTGAAAAACTACTTTTTTGTATTTCTAAATACTTTGCAGAATCATGAGAACCTCAATAGAATTTTGATTTAAATGAAGTTACAGTTGTAGTGAAGAAGTGATATCAAATCTTTTCTCAGTAAATTATGCCGTCTTAGACTTATAATGACACCTGGTGGCGAGGATGTAGCATCATTTAAAGATTTTCAGTCAATTGTTCTTATTCGACTTATTCTGTGAGTACAAGTATATGATAATTGTACGGTGGCCGAGAGAGCTCAACGCGCTGCAACTTCAGAAAACACATGCAAATAGAAAAAGCACCAGCAAATTAAGAAAACATCTTCATCAGTTTGACAGCACATGTGCTGCAAATGCTCACAACACAAACAAAGAAACACGCAGCTAGCACAGACCACATTAAAATTACCTCAGGAAAACGAAAATTAACCATGTTTTTTATGGATTACCATTTGTAAAACCACAGTTGTACAAATACCATGGTTAGTGTAGTAAATCCATAGTTCATTTGTGCATGGTTACCATCGTTTAACTATGTAACTATTTTTTGTTTTTATTTATTTTTTATATAATGTTTTAATTACTTAATTTTAATAGTAAAACCATAGGCTATGGTTATTTTTTGTAAGGAAATTTGGTAAGTTAGCCAGTTTACTACATTCACAGTTACAGTAATTGTGTATTTCGTAAGCTTATTTCGGCTAATAATATAAAAAAAAAAATAATTAATTAATAAATAAATTAGGATATTAGGTATAGTATATTATTAGTATATTAGGATGTTAAAATAAAGAAAAATCTCACCTTTCAGAGCAAACATTGATAACTATGTCCCAGCCATGTTCGTCACTTTGTGGTTCCCTTAAATATTTCGAAGTGGTCTCTGCCTATTTGCTGCGGATTTCTGTTTTTCAGTGCGTTTATTTATTTATTGGTGTTGTCAGCATTTGCAGCATGCGTGTTGTCAAATTGATGAAGATGTTTTCTTAATTTGCAGGTGTTTTTTCATTTGCAGCACGTTAAGATCTCTCGGCCACCGTATTATTGGGATAAAACAAGCATTTTCCTGCTGATCATGTGATTCAACATGATCTGTGCCTTAAAACGACCCGCTCAAAGAAAAAAACAAATGTTAGGTCACGACTCTCATATGTGTTTAATGAACTTAAATGGCAAAATTTGATTTATTTACTTATGAAACTATTAATCTTGTTGGAAAAATGATTTCACCTTTTCCAAAATGAATAAAATATAAAAAAATTAATTAAATATAAAAAATAAATAAAAATATAGTAAATGAAGTGTATCAGTAAATTTGACCAAAACTGTAATCAAATTAAGCTAACATATTAAATGAACAAATCATTAAAATGATAAATATACCACTAATTTTTATTTCAGTGACAAATCAAGTACAGATATACTGAGTCCTCAAAACCTCAAATGTGTGGCATACAGGTGTGGTTTTTAGGTGACATCTAATGAAAGAACTTCAGTGGAAATGAGAGAGCGATTTTGAAGGAAAGAAGAGCGTTAAGGAACATGCAAGGAGGTTCTGAGAGATGAAGACAGAATTCTGAGCTGGTGGAAGAATATTTAATGCTTTTAGAACGTTTCAGGAGGGAATCACTCCTCGCTGAGCACTTCCTGCAGAAATCTTATTGGACACGCACAGATACAAACACACACACACACACACACATGCAAACTTAAACACATACAGTTTTATAAGTATATAGCAGGTAAGAGGATATTGCTGGACTAATACTAGTTATTTCCAGCATTTGTTGATGCTACTGTGTAATACTATATGATATGTATGATGTATATGGCCATTACTTTGCTATAAACATGCTTATTATGAGAGATGAGCTATCGAAATCATTTTTCATGCTCCCTGCCATAGACGCGGAACAGATGATGATGTGAGAGGATGGGATGATGGGATGATGAGTGAAGGATAGAGAGAGACGGATAGAGTGTGCTGTGTGTGAACCCATCACATCCAAACATTATTAATGACAACAGGGGCACTCACACACACCTATGTGTGTGCGCGCACACACACACACACAAGCACAACTCAAATATCGCAGACAAACAAAGAAAAGGGAAAAAACGAGACAGAAAGAAACTGGGCTGACATACATTCAACATGGGAAAAGGGAAAAAAGGTGACCTTTTTTCCTGTGTCTCTATGCAGTCGCAAGCCAAGATGAAAAAATAGAAAGGAACAATGCAGGAAAGACTTAACTATCTATCTGTATTACAAATATTGAATTGGACTGATGAGAGTTCATCTTAACGTTCATGTTCTGTATGGGCTCTTAGAGCCCTCAAGGGCTCGAAAATATACCAATAAACATTGAAATATCTGGTTGAAACTCCATTGCTTGTTCTAATCTTATGAGATCTGATTATAAACAAAATTTCAGCTTGATAACATGCATCAACCGTCCTTTATGAAAAATTGCTTCATTACTTTTGTTTGGAGTCTCAGAGAACTCGGATACAAAGCATTAATAAATGCAATGAATTTTCACATGCTAACTTTTTTATGTGTACACCCCTGTCAGTTATTTATTTTAATTTGTTTTATTGTATTTTTCAAAAATGTTTTTTGGAGGGGGTCCAGTCGACACAGAACAGAAGCGAAGTTACTGAAATGGATGCTACTTAGATTTCTGAAAAGTGTGGAAAAAGAGAGGGAAAAAGCTTCAGTGTACCTACCTGCTGGACTGTGATTGGCTCAGATGAACTTATTAAATTGTTATTTTTATAACTGCTATTGTTATTTGTAATTTATGTGAGTCATTGGGGCTTCTGAGTCATAAAAACAACAAAAAAGTAAAGTCAATCTCAAATGAACATGAAGGTTAACTAAACATAATCTAACTTAATTGAAATGTATTCACTGTGTGTCTTTGCTTTGCTTCCTCACAGATGGCACAAAACGCACACGCAGAAACACACACGTACGTTAACGCAGAAGTAGGGAGGATTTGTGCAGAGGTATTCAGAGAGCACTTCTTAATATTAATCACCCTTGCCCAAAATAATACAGTTGTTGCTAAGCAACTATCGGGAGATGAAGGCATTTCTCTAAATAAACATCTCAATTTATTATTGGGCAAGATTGGACACTGATATCCTTAAAGGAACAGCACAAAAGCAGTGGATATGTGCAAAAGCTGTGTTTCTGCTCTTAGGATATTGAGCTAAATATCCTGGAACCAGATCTTTGGGGTTTACAAGCCCATTTTCAGCTATCTGGACACAGCTGTGGATTAAATGATGAATTAAATGATTATTTTTTTTATGCTATTTCTTGTTTATTCAAATCTAATCTTTGTTTAATAAACATTTGTATGTAATGCGCAGTAGGCAAATGAGGGATCGTAACAGCCAATGAGCAGGAACTTAGTTATCCGCTTCACATTTTTGAGCACATACATTTTCAGCTTAATTTGAGAAAGAGAGAGAGTGCAAAAGAGGAACGACTAGACGGAGAGGTCGCTTTATCTCTATTCTGAAGTGTTCACTCCAATCCAGAGTCCTTTGTCCCACATTTTGGCTCCACAAGGCCACGGTTTCTAATCATGCATATGACCCTGTTAGAGCTGCCACGACCTTTCATGTGCTGGCAGTTTTTGGCATGCCCTTTAAAAGGAAAGTTCACCCAAAATTCTGTGATCATTTACTCACCCTCATCCCATTCCAGACCCGTTTGACTTTGATTCAGAGAGATTTAGCAGAATGTCTGAGCTGCATTTTTCCATACAATTAATTGGATCCTGTATATTTCACTTTTTAAATAAAATATCCAGATTTATTCAGATAAAGAAAATAAATGCTGGTTTGTCGCATATGTCATCCAGACAATATCTTTCTGTCTAAGTTGGCTGCCAGAATAACTAAATAAAATAAATGGACACCGATTTTATGCATAGTCAAAAGTCTTTCATGTAGATGTGGAGATAAATGGCATATGTAACCAATTACCTGTTCTTGCATAGAGACAGCAAATAAAGTGTCATTTCACTCTCTACTTGAATCCGTCTTTGTATCGCTCTTTGATGCTTAACCCTTGACTCTCTATCCCCTGCATCTCTCTAAACTGTTTGATCTCTGTCCTTTCTGTCCTTCACTTTAGTAAGAAGAAATCCTTTCATCTGACATTCCACAACACCCGTCCTTCCTTCTGCTGAGGTTTAGTTTCAGGCGTAGCTTAAACCATACATAAACCACCTGTCAGTCTATTAACAGACTCATACTCACCTGCATTGAGAAAAGAGGAGTATTAAACACATACACACACTCACTCGTGTCAAACACAGAGCGTTTCACAGTCAATCATCTACAAACTGTTGGGAGTTACTCATACTTGAACAAACTGCCATCTTTATTTCTTTTCCTAGCCTGAGCTTCAAGAATAATCAGATCAAATCAGATTTGCAGCCCAAAAACACCTCATTTGTGTCCATCCTGGCCGTCTGTCAGATATCCAGAGTTTATTATCTTTCCTTTGGGGATTTGAACGCACAATCCTCATTGTTGGCTCTTAAAAGCTGAAGGAAACTGAAGAGAGTGTGACTGTGAGTCCTATTAAATTGAAATATAAAAAAGATCTTTCAAGGAATAGTAATCTATTCACCCTCACCCTCATGTCCTTCCAAACCCCGTATCTTTTTAGTATATGGTAATACATATATATACTTCCAATCAAAAAGGTGTTTTTAAAGAAATTAATACTTTTATTCAGCAAGTGTGCATCAAATTGAACAAAAGTGACAGTAAAAAAATGTTACAAAAAATTTAAATTTCTGTTTAAAATTCTGATTTTTAATTATTCCATCAAAGACTACTGAAATGTCAAAAATGTATCACATTTTAAGCAACACAACTGTATTAACAATGGTGATAATAATAATAAATGTTTCTTGAGCATCAAATTAGCATTTCAATGATTTCTGAAGGATCGTGTAACACTGAAGACTAGAGTAATGACTGGTAAAAATTCAGCTTTGTCATTACAGAAATAAATTACATTATAAAATATATATTAAAATAGAAGACAGTTATTTTCAAGTGTAATAATATTTCACTATATTAGTGTTTTAGTGTATTTTTGATCAACTGAATGAATGAGCATAAGACACTTTTTTCTAAAACATGAAAAATATTACCAACCCTACACTTTTGAATCATGTATGTGTATAATATATGAATTTTATATGTTGCTCACCATTTTCCTGTCAGAATACACAGCTACGTTTGCTAATCAGCCATACCAGGAAAACTGCATTTCTTCTCACATTTGAATGAACTGAATTGACTATCCTATTGACTCCTCGGTCCATCCTAATGTAATTTAATCTCCAAAACTGCCTGCCGCAGTTAATCAGCCTTGTACTATAGTCACGTACCAACAGGAAGTCATGTGATGCGTGCGATTTCCACACATGATCTCCCAGGGGTCTGACGGAGTTTGATCCCGCTGTCAGCGGAAGAAAGCTGTACTGAAAGAGACAGAATGCTGAGAGAGAAGAATAGAAGCAGTGGGTTGAATACGTAAAGGCCTGCTGACGCGCTGATATATCTGGATTTGGATTTATTTTGGAGATTGAAACAGATCCTCTGGAGAAATGCCGCCTGTGTGAGGGGGAGGGGACACGTATGTGTCAGTATGTGTATGTGTGTGTGTGTGCTTTTGTATTGAAAGAACATTTAATACTTCTAGAATAGTTCCCTCTGAAATCTAATGTGTGTGTGTGAGTCTGTGTTTTATAATAGAAAACTTTCTCTTTGTTCACGAATCTCCTTTTACAATTTAAATGTGCTCAGAGCTCTAAAAAACGGATTAAACTACTAATTGTCTTTTCTCTCTCATTTGCACACTCTTTCAGTGTCAGACACACATGCTGTAACATCGGTGAGAGAGGTGCTGAGGCAGGGTCTCTATTATGACATCAGAAAGCAAGGATGAGGGGAGGACAGGGAGTATGAAAGGATCTGCGGAGGAGTACCTGTTCACAAAGCCCTATTCTATACAGATAATTAAAGTCTTACACGTCCCCGTTGGGTTGCACTGCTGAGGAACAAATCAGGTGAAGAAATGGAGGAGGGGAGAAAAAAGATGGATACAAAGAAATGTGTGCATTCAGTCTGCTAAAGCAGCAGCATTGGGAGATTCCTTCTTTAAGTGAAGTGAATTCTGAGTGAAGGTCAAATGTCAAAATGTTAACTATTCGTGTGTTGCCTTCAGACCTGTATGTTTTTGTGTGTGTATGTTTTTACAAGAATGCTTGGTCAGTGTTTTGACTCTGTTGGTAAATGGAGCGAAACACCGCAAGCGAACAGCTCAGTACACTTGCCTTTCATTCAAACGCATCGAAAAACACACTCCAAACAGAAAAATGGCCCTGGATAGAGTTCACAGCTCTCTCTGGTGGCAGACCTTATTAAACATCTGTTTTTTTCTAGTTGCTTCCTAAATGATGTATTGAAATTGCTAAATTATTCCATATCTGTAGTGCGTTATCCTCTGATTAGGAGGCAGATGAGATTGTGATGATAACAGAGGAGACAACAATTAGATTTGCATTTTCTAAAGGAAATGTTAGTGCTTTCAAGGCAGCAAATGAATAGTGTTGGAGTTTTAAGCTTGGATATGTGTTAAGAAATACTGCATCGGAGCCGTTTGATGTCATCATGGCAATCAGCACACATCTGATTTTCTGCCAGCTATGCATAAAAATAAACAGGCAATGCAACACTGTTGTGATTATATAGGCACGACAGGAAAGACTAATCTGAATTCCGTATGCAAATAGATGTTAGAAAGAAAAATGTTCAGAATGTTATGATGTCAATGTCACAATTGCATTTTACCTTATATTCAGCAATGAATCCTGAAAAAAAGTTTAGCACAGTTCCACAAAAATATTAGGCAGCACAAATGTCAGCATTGATGATAATAAAAAATGTTTCTTAAGCACCAAATCAGCATATTAGAATGATTTATGAAGGATCATGTGACGCTGAAGACTGTAGTAATGGCTGCTAAAAACAACTTTAATCACCACAGGAATACATTTTAGTATATATTAAAATGGAAACAGTAATTTTTAAATTGTGAAAATATTTCATAATAATGTTTTTACTGTATTTTAATGCAGATAAATGCAGCCTTGGTTAGCATTGTGAACATAAATATGTACATAACAGTTTGGGCTTAAATGATTGCAAGATTTTATGAACAAAAAGAAGAAGAAGAACAAATACAATGTTTGAGGAATTTCAAAGGAATATCTGTACTGCCTTGCAAGCACTGTAATATCTAGAAAAGGAAAGTTTGACAAGACAAACTTTGAAAGATGGCTTGACAAAGCTTTGCCTGAAAGTTAAAAAAAAATAGCTTATAAAAGTCTTGAAATTTGAAGCTTATACAACGTTAAGCATTTATACTGCATTAAGAATTTGGGATTCAGAAAGTTTCAATGCCTATGCCATTTTTCAGTGTCTTCTATGAAAAAACATGATCAGTTAGAACAGATCAGACAGATACTGATTTGAATGACAGAATGACTGATTTGAGTCATTCAAAAAAAAAAAAACTAACTCAGGTTCCCTGTCAGTCAATCACGTTCGACGTAACGTCAAGTGACTGACGTAAATGGGATCTTGCCCGAGAGCCCAATCACCTTCGAGTGTTAACAAAACAAGCCAATGACAGTTGGCGTGCGTGTTTCGCCATGCGCACCCCATCCTGCAGCGTGGGTATAAAAGGAGAGCGTGTCCAAACGCACATCAGCTTTTCACTTTGGAGCCGAGCCTTCTGCGAATCTCTGAGAGTGTCTGCAAGACAACATTTGACAGTGTTGGTGTGACGGCACGTGAGGTTGCTGTCCAGTTCTGCTGCTTCATCTGAGCGTGCTGCAGCTCTCATTCTGCGGTTTGCGCTGCGACCTCTCCTGGGCACTTCAACACTTTTCCTTTCTAAAAGAGCAATATCTAAAAGAGCTCCACGAGCGATGGTAAGTAAGTGTAAGTGTCGCACTGCGCACTCAGACCCCACTCCGGGACGCACTGCCTTCCGGGTCGGGTCGGGTCCCTGTGCTCCATTTCGCTGCCCCACTGCGGGTACTTTGATGGTTCCCCTAGTCCTGCTTGTTCAGTCTCCGGGGGCCTGGCTAGCGCTCCCCAGACCGTCTCGCTGGCTCATGAGAACTGTCAGACTCGGCTATGCGATTCAGTTTGCCCGGCGTCCTCCCAAGTTCAAGGGCATTCGGTTCACTACTGTGCTGAACTAGGATGCTCCCGTCTGGTGGGTGGAGATCACGGTCCTACTGGCGAAGGATGCGATAGAGCCGGTCCCTCCAGCCGATTTGGAGTCGGGGTGTTACTGCCCTTACTTCATTGTACCCAAGTTAGGTGGTGGGTTACGACCAATCTTGGACCTGCGCGTCCTGAATCGGGCCCTTTACAAGCTCCCGTTCAAGATGTTGACGCAGAAATGCATTTTTTAATGTGTCCGTCTTTACGATTGGTTTGCAGTGATCGACCTGAAGGACGCTCTGCACCGCTTCAGATCGCTGTTACACGACAAGCATGTACTGGTCCGTACAGACAACACTGCGACCGTTGCGTACATCAACCACCAAGGCGGTCTACGCTCCCATAGCATGTCGCAACTCGCCCGCCATCTCCTCCAAAGAAGCATCTGAGGTCGCATCGCGCCGTTCATGTCCCAGGTGAGCTCTATCGTGCAGCCGACGAGCTCTCACGTCAGGTCCTCTTGGTGGTGCCGTACTGGCCCAATTAGACTTGGTTCCCCGAACTGATGCTCCTCGTGACAGCCCCTCCTTAGCATATTCCTCTGAGGAGGGATCTCCTTTCTCAGAGAGGGGAACCCTCTGGCACCCGCATCCAGACTTGTGGAATCTCCACGTGTGGTCCCTGGACGGGACGCGGAGGTTCTAGGTGGGCTACCTCCAGCGGTAGTAAACACCATCACTTCAGCTAGAGCCCCGTCTACAATCATCAATTGGTGCTCTTCCCACCGGGAAGACCCCAGTAGATGCCCGATCAAGGTCGTGCTCTCTTTTCTGCAAGATAGGTTGGAGCGAAGGCTGTCTCCCTCCACCCTCAAAGTGTATGTTGCCGCTATTGCCACACATCACGATGCAGTAGACGGTAAGTCTGTGAGGAAGCACGACTTGGTCATCAGGTTCCTCAGAGGGGCGAGGAGGTTAAATCCTCCACGCCCTCATCTGGTACCCTCTTGGGATCTCCCCCAGTCCTGACGGCCTTGAAGGAGGAGCCCTTCGAGCCTCTGCAGTCAGTAGAGCTTAAGTTTCTGTCGTTGAAGACAGTGCTCCTCACTGTGTTGGCCTGGGTCAAGAGGATAGGGGACCTGCAGGCATTTTCAGTCAACGATTCGTGCCTAGAATTTGGACTGGGTAATTCTCAGGTTGTTCTGAGACCCCGGCCTGGATATGTGCCCAAAATTCCCACTACGCCCTTTAGGGATCAGGTGGTGAACTTGCAAGCGCTGCCCCGGGAGGAGTCAGACCCAGCCATTGCTCTACTATGTCTCGTCCGCGCTTTGCACATTTACGTGGACCATACGCAGAGTTTCAGCACCTCAGACCAGCTCTTTGTCTGCTTCGGAGGACAGCAGAAGGGAAAGGCTGTCTCCAAACAGAGACTTGCCCACTGGATAGTGCAGGCTATAGTCTTGGCATACCAGGCCCGGCGCTTACCGTGTCCCCTCGGTGTAAGAGCACACTTTACGAGAGGTGTGGCGTCTTCCTGGGCATTGGCGCGGGGCGCTTCGATAGCAGACATCTGTAGAGCTGCCGGCTGGGCGACACCTAACACGTTTGCGAGATTCTATAATCTCCGTGTAGAGATGCCTCAGATGGCCAGCAACACTGGAACCTACGCTTCAATCACGCTTGCTGCGCCATTCCCCTCTACGGACCGGATACGTGCACTTTTATTGCTTCTCAGTTCAGTTCCCCTTGGCGAACCCTGTTGAAGTTCCTCCCACACCCTTGGCAGTCAGGCGTGGCAGAGCGCCAGACACCAGGTCCAGCACTCGTGTGTATGTCCAAGGTCAGCCTTTGTGCTGGGCTAGGTGCCCGTGTGTAGTGATTCCCCTTTCGGGTGATCCCACATGTGTATTCTTCCACGGTACGGCTCCCCTCACGGTGAGCCCATTTCTTTCCCTGGCAGAGACCTTCTGCCATCTCTGCTGTGTATTGATCTCACCCCAGGCTGGCTGAGTCTACCTCAGAGACTTTCATATGTAGCACTGCCCTTGGCCAGTCCATATGTGTAATCTCCACATGTTATCTCGTAATACGCAGGATGTGGCTTCTGTAGCGTTCCCCTACTTGGAGTACGCTTTCCCAGTGTTATCCATACCCACTGTATGGAACAGCAGTGGCTGTCATCTCTGCCTAAGCCCTGTCCTATCTTCCATTCCATCTGGTGTGGGGGGATTTGCCAGCTTCTGCAGGGCACTGGAGGGGGTCAGCAATAGTAGCGTTTTCATAGGGATCCCATTTACGTCAGTCACTTGACGTTACGTTGAACGTGACTGACTGAAAGGGAACGTCTCGGTTACGTATGTAACCCTCGTTCCCTGAAGGAGGGAATGGAGATGTAATGTCCCATTGCCACAATTGCTGTACCACCACTGTACGGCCGGGGCACACAGTCTCGGCTCCTCAGCGAAAAACTGATGTGCGTTTGCACACGCTCTCCTTTTAGATCCGCGCTACGGGGCGAGGTGCGCGTGGCGAAACACGTATGCCAACTGTCATTGGCTTGTTTTGTTAACACTTGAAGGTGATTGGGCTCTCGGGCGAGATCCTATTTACGTCAGTCACTTGACGTTACGTCTCCGTTCCCTCCTTCAGGGAACGAGGGTTACGTACGTAATCAAGACGTTTGTAGAATAATAGTATGTTGGTTCTGCTAGGCTATACAGATGCTAAAATGTTCTGAATGGTTGTTAATTTGTTTCTATGTGTTTGTTAGCTTGTAGTAAGTGGTTGCTAGGGTGTTCTAATGTGTACATACAGATCTGCTCCTGATCCAGGATCTTGTCATCTCAAGACTGGACTACTGCAGTGCTGTATTGGCCAGCCTTCAAACTAGCTCAGTTAAACCTGGCACAAGAACGCCAGTGTATTTGGTCTTTAACGGACCATTGACGGCCCACGTTTCACCCCTTTCAGTCTTGCTCCAATGACATCCTAATCAAATTCAAATTCAAATCTCTCTTTTCTACTTCTGCAGTCGCACTTCTGCTCTAGCTTTTGTTTACTCTTGAAATTCAGTATTGCGGCGCTGCTAATGTCGCTGGCTCCTGTATGATAAATAGCTTGTGTTTTGCTTTATTTGAAAGTCGCTTTGGATAAAAGCGTCTGCTAAATGATTAAATGTAAATGTAATTGGTTTAAAGGTCTCAAACTGTGAATGTCTGAACATTAACATTCCATAAATGTAGTTTGTGTTTATTATTATGTCAACAATACATCAAACCCAGTATCAGTTAAATTTCTGTGACTTGATGTCATTTACAGTACGCGTGTATGGTGCTGTTTTACAGACTCATGGTCTCAGTGTCTCTTTGATCAGATGCTCCACATGTACCTCACATCCTGGTGAGAGACAGACGCTATTTCTGGTTTGTTTGGGGGCCCGGAGCAAGATCTTCCCCGGTGCTGGGCCTTATTCGTTGCTAGTCTAAAGACATGCCTAATTAACGTCAAACAACCGACAACATCACAACATTAAGGCAGAATTACCACCTCAACCGCAACTAAAGAAAGAAAAGAAGCAGCACTTCAAACCACTGAGGATAAACATGTTCATATACTGAAATAAGTACACTGTTGTTAGGGATTGTAGTTCTCAGTTTTGCATTTGTATTTTTAATGCAATTTTTTATTTATTTATTTTTTTCATAGAAAATAGCTTGAGATTAAACAATAATTGCCTGATCCTCTTGCTTTAGAAGTATAGATCTCACTGATCTTGATGCTTTGAGAGTGATTAAAAGTAATCTTTAAGAAATTCAATTCAGAGTAAAGGGGAATAACAATTTTTATGTGCTGTATAGAGGAAATGGTGTACATCAATCATATGTACACCATATAAACACTTTAAAACAGGGCACCTCAACTATTTTCAGACCAAGGACCTCAAGATTAAGAATCACAAGAATCTCAGAATTCTGGGGTTTTTTTCTGACTCATAAAATTGAGTTTATATCTCAGTTCTGACTTTCTTTCTCTTTCCAAGTTTGCTTGCAGTTCTGACTTTTTTTTTTTCTCAGAACTGCAATTACCTTTTTTACTTTTTATTCCAAGGCGAGAACAGGCTTCCATATTTAGTGGAAAGATAGAGGGAGCAGGAACCTATTGTTACATATTGTATTTAAGTGAGTGTAGCATTTTATTACTGGCTCATAATGATATAATTTAATGCTTTTTTTTCACTTTTTTCACAAAAATCTGTGTGCAATCAAACAATAATTGGCATACTCCGAGGGTTCACAGACCCCTGTTGAAGACCCTTGCTTTTAGAAGAATAGATCTAACTGATTTTAATGCTTTATTAAGGGTGTTTCAAAGAAATCTTAAAGAAATACAATTCAAATAACTGAGAACAAATTGCATTTTACACATTATTGTATTGTCAAGAAATAGCTCCCTTATGATTCTGCTTTCCGAGCACACTTGTGAGTCTCATTAACCTACAAAACACCATTGTGAGCTTGTCAGCTGCCATTGATTACAGTGAGACCCCCTAGTGGCCAGTATCTCTGGCTTCACAAACACAGTATGGGCCCAACGTATTCTTACAGAGGGCAACAAGCCCTGGGCAGAGGAACTATTGGATCAAAACAGAAGAAAGTTTGGTATCAATGTGTAATCACAATCCTCCTTTGCCCCTGCAGGAAGCATGCTGAACCTGACATGCCGAGCCTTCTTTGGGTACAGTGGGGACATCAGTCCGCTTGTTTACTGGATGAAAGGAGAGAAGTTCATTGAGGACATGGACCAGAGTCGCATTCGAGAGAGTGAAATCAAGTAAGAAGGAACACAGTGGAGGCGAGAGTAAACATTTTGTGACACAAGCTCAAAACAACCCCCTCCCCAAATAATCTTTCAAAAATAGCCCATGTTCTGAATTAAGGATATCATACTGAAAAACATATGCAAACATTAGAATTGCATGCAAATTACACAGCAGATGTATAATAAGACCATCATGGATGGATGGATAACATATATATTTATATAAAAAAATTTTTACTTATTGTATTTACAGGCAGATAGTTTTCCTTCAATACAGTCTTCCTGTACCATGACAAATAGCATTTTGGCTATACTTTGGAGCTGAATACCTTAGTAAATGAATAAGGTTATCTTTCAGTACCATGATAATATATCAAAGTTCGATGGTATTACTATCACTGTACCACCATAGTGTTGTTGTAATGGTATACAAGAAACAGTTGCTTTTAAAACTAGCTTCCACTGTGAAATCGCTTATTCAATACGATAGATAGTGCACGGTAAAGCACACTTAAATGTTCACTGAGATGTCGACAGTACATTTTCAATTACTGATATCACAAGCTTGTATATGAGCCTATTTATATCTAGCAGGGGTGGTCGCTGTGATGACACACTATTATTAATTCCCCTGTCTGAAAGAGAGCTGGATCTGAACAAGCGCTGAATACATCCTAATAACACGGCGAAATGTATCTCGCACCATGCGCCGAATGCATTTGCATTTACATGCAGTTAAGGAGGAGCAATGTCAGCATCTTTTAAATGAAATTTCAGTTTCAAATGATTCAGCCAGGACAAACAAGAGAGTGAAAATGCATTGTTATAATTAAATGAGAGCCCCATTTGTTGAATGCCGACCAAACCCGAAACCCTTCCTCCCAAAATTTCTAATCTCTACAAGCTGCTCAGTCTAAAATTTATCCCCCAAATCCTCTATCAAAAGGGGCTAATTAAAAAACTTTTATTCCACAGCCTTTGGTGAACAATGGCTCATTGTTTTTTTATTCTCTCTGCCAGGACGGTCAGAGAACACCTGGGTGAACAGGAAGTGTCCATTACTCTGACCATAGATTCATTGGAGGAGGTAGATCTGGGTAATTATTCCTGTTATGCGGAAAACGGCAATGGGAGAAGACAAGCCAATGTACAGATTGGGAAACGAGGTAACACATTCAGCCGTAACACACATGAACTCAACCGAATGAGTCATACCAGCTGCTTCTCATTTAAAGGAACAGTTCACACAAAAATGAAAAATCTGTCATTTGTTTGTTTGTATGACTTTCTTTTATGAAAAAAATTAGATGTTTTGAAGAATTTTAAGGCTGTTCTTTTTTTAGACAGTGAAAGCGCAGACGGTTATCAGGTGCTTTCAAATAAAAAATCACCATAAAAAAAAATGAAAGTGCAATCAAATGAGTTCATATAATAGAAATGTATAATACATACAGTGTCTTTATATGATAAACAGATGGCAATATAAGTCACTCACTGTCAGTGTTGGGCAGTAACTAGTTACTAGTAACTTAGTTACTGTAATAATATTACTTTTTGCAGTAACTAGTAGTGTAACTAATTACTGCTGCCAGAAAGTAATAAGTAAAGTAACAATATTACTTTTGAAAGGAGTAACTAGTAATGAGTAATATATTACATTCTTTGAGTAACTAGCCCAACACTGCTCACTGACAATCTTTTTTTTCCAGTATACATTACCCTGCTCAAAACGTTTGTGGTCAGTACAGTTTTATAATGTTTTTGAAAGTCTTTTATGTTTGGCAAGGCATATATTTGATTAAAAATACTGTAATATTGTGAAATATTATTACAATCTGAAATAACTGTTTTCTATTTAAATATATTTTAAAATGTCATTTATTCCTGACAAAGCTGAATGTTCAGCAGCCATTACTCCAGTCTTCAGTGTCACATGATCCTTCAGAAGTCATTCTAATATTCCAATTTGCTGCTCAAGAAACATTATTATCATTATAATCATTTTATGTTAAAATTCTTTTGTGATGCTTAATATTTTGACAGTCCCTAGTCTCCTAATGTATACTTTTGCTGTCACAGATCGGCCAGGCTTATTCACCACCCAATCACAGCGCACTCCGTCACCAGAGTATTAACTACACACACCTGATTGAAATCATCACCCTCATCAAGGACTCGTTCATAAGCACACACCTCTCTTCACTCTGCGTCCGATCTCGTTCATTCGAAGTGGACTCTCTCCATGCTATCCAAACGATACATTGAGAAACCTACCTTGTGTACTTACCTTTTGTGTCTCCTCAAGAGTTACCATCTGCTCCTCGCTCCAACGTCTCTTCCAGTCATCATCTCCTTGTGGACCGTCTCAATACTCATCATCAGAGGTGTGTGCTCTCTCCCGTCTCCGTCCCATGATCTCCTGCGAAACAAGAAACAAGGTTATATACTCCATCAACCCAAGAACAGTTCTATCACCCAAGATACTCACCTGCCATCACTCCCTGAACAGAAGGCCATGGAGGAGTATATTGAGGAAGCTTTACAGCAAGGCTATATCCGCCTTCCACGTCCCCTGCTGCTTCGAGTTTTTTCATCGTGGCTAAGAAGGATGGAGGTTTGAGGCCCTGCATCGACTACCGGGCGCTGAACAAAGCAACAGTCAAGTTCTGCTATCCACTTCCCCTCGTCCCGGCGGCATTGGAACATCTCCACATAGCCATATCACCCTGCAGTCCAAGACTTGCCCACGGAAGCTAAGCAGGGCTGAGCCTGGTCAGTACCTGGATGGGAGACCTCCTGGGAAAAAGTAGGTTGCTGTTGATAGAGGTGTTAGTGAGGCCACCAGAGGGTGCTCACCCTGCAGTCTGTGTGGGTCCTAACGCCCCAGTATAGTGACGGGGACACTATACTGTCAAAGAGCACCGTCTTTCGGATGAGACGTTAAACCGAGGTCCTCACTCTCTGTGGTCATTAAAAATCCCATGACACTCATCGTAAAGAGTTGGGGTGTAATCCCGGTGTCCTGGCCAAATTCCCTCTACTGGCCCTTGTCAATCATGGCCTCCCAAAAATCCCCATCCACTTGATTGGCTCTATGACTCTCTCTCTCCTCTCCACCTGTACCTGGTGTGTGGTGAGCGCACTGGCGCCGTTGTCCTGTGGCTGCTGTCGCATCATCCAGGTGGATGCTGCACACTGGTGGTGGTTGAGGAGAGACCCCCCCCCCATGATTGTAAAGCGCTTTGGGTGTATAGCAATACACAATAAAGTGCTATATAAATGCCTCATTCATTCATTCATTCATTCATTCATTCATCTCCACGGAGCCTCGGTCTTCTCCAAGTTAGACCTCCGCAGCGCGTATAACCTCATTCGGATACGTGAGGGGGACGAGTGGAAGACTGCCTTCATTACCCCTACTGGCCACTATGAGTACCTCGTTATGCCGTATGGTTTGGTAAACGCCCCCTCCGTATTCCAGGATTTCATGCATGAGGTTCTCCGGGAGTATCTTCATCGGTTCATCCTCGTCTACATTGATGATATCCTCATCTACTCCCGGAGCATGGCCGAACATCACTGCCACGTTGCGGAGGTCCTGCAACGCCTGAGAGAATTCCACCTCTTCCTCAAGGCCGAAAAATGCTCCTTCCACCAGTCCTCAGTGCAGTTCCTTGACTACATCATAGACCACAGTGGCATCCAGATGGACGAGGGGAAGGTAGAGGCCATCAGGAATTGGCCTGTTCCAGCTACCATCAAGGACTTCAGCGATTCCTGGGATTCTCGAACTTTTATAGAAGATTCATCCATGGCTACAGCTCCATAACCAGTCCACTTACCAGTCTGTTAAAAGATAAGCCCAAATCTCTGTCCTGGTCACCAACAGCCACAGAAGCCTTTGAAAACCTCAAGAAAGCCTTCACCCGTGCACCGCTCCTCATCCATCTAGATCCCAACAGGTCCTTCATTGTGAATGTGGATGCCTCCACCACTGGGGTAGGAGCGGTGATTTCTCAGCAGCAGGGGACTCCAGCTAAACTCCATCCATGTGCCTTCTTCTCCCGCAAGCTCAGCCCGGCGGAAAGAAATTATGTCATCGGCAACAGAGAACTCCTGGCTATTAAATTAGCCCTAGAGGAGTGGAGGCATTAGCTGGAGGGTGCACAACACCCATTCATTGTTCTCACTGACCACAAAAATTTACAATACCTGCGAGATGCCAAGAGACTTAACCCGTGTCAGGCTCGATGGGCGCTCTTCTTCACCAGATTCAACTTTACCATCTCCTATCGTCCAGGTCCCAAAAATGTTAAAGCGGATGCGCTCTCTCACCTCCATGCTCCTGAAGAGGTCAGTGAGGAACCGGAAACCATCATCCCCAAGAAAGTCTTCGTAAGCCCCATCCAATGGACCTCCAATCCAGCTACCTCCTCCTATGCTTCCACGGCCACTCCGCCGGGCTGTCCACAGGGGTTGCAGTATGTCACCAGAGCACAACGCACTCCCCTGATTCACTCCACTCACACTTCTCTGGGCACTGGCCACCCAGGGGCCAACAGCACCCTCTCGCTGCTGAAGGATCTCTTCTGGTGGCCTAATATGGCTAGGGATGTGAGAAGGTTCGTCCAAGGCTTTTCCGACTGTGCCATCTCCAAGAGTCCGCGCCACCTTCCATCTGGCAAACTTCTTCCGCTGCCCATCCCCAATCTCCCCTGGTCACACCTAGGAGTTGACTTCATCACGGATCTGCCTGTCTTGGGAGGTAACACGTGTTCTAGTAGTCATTGATCGATTCTCAAAGCCCTGCCGACTTCTCCCACTAAAGGGCCTGCCCACAGCCATGGAAACCGCTGAGATCATGTTTAACAACATCTTCAGATATTACGGAATTCCAGAAGACATTGTTTCAGACCACGGCCCACAGTTTATCTCTAGAGTCTGAAGGGCCTTTTTCTCACTCCTAGGTGTGACCATAAGTCTCTCGTCGGGATATCATCCTCAGTCCAATGGGCAGACGGAGAGGAAGATTCAGGAAGTCAGACGTTTCCTGCGAACCTTCTGCCATGGCCACCAGAACTCTTGGAACCAGTTCCTAGGCTGGGCCAAGTACGCACAGAACTCGCTTCGTCAGCCATCCACTGGACTCACTCCCTTCCAGTGCCTCCTCAGTTACCAGCCTCCCCTATTTCCCTGGTCGGGGGAACCGTCTGATGTCCCATCTGTCGATTACTGGTTCAGAGAGAGCGAGAGGGTCTGGGACGCAGCTCACCATCAGCTGCAGTGGGCAGTGCGCAGAACCATGGCGACAGCAGACCTTCGTAGGACTGAAACTCCTGGCTGTCCACCCAGGACATCAGGATGCGCCTGCCCTGCAAGAAGCTCAGTCCCAGATACGTTGGCCCCTTCACCATCATCAAGCAGATCAATCCAGTCACCTATCAACTCCAGCTTCCCTCACAGTACATGATTCACTCTTCCTTCCATGTCTCACTACTCAAACCATATCACCCTCCTGTTTCTGTTTCCACAGGGCCTGGCCCGACAGAGGAACCCCCTCTCCCGCTAATCCAGGAGGAAGGCGCCATCTACACGGTCCATGAGATTCTGGACTTCCGGCACCGTGGTGGTCTCCTGGAGTATCTTGTGGACTGGGAAGGCTATGGGCCAGAGGAACGGTCATGGGTCCCCAGAGATGACATCCTCAATCCCACATTAATGGAAGCCTTTCACTCCACTCATCCAGATCGTCCTGGACCCCGAGGGAGAGGTAGACCACCACGACCTCGGGGTCCTTGGCCCTCAGGAGCGGGCCGTGGAGGAGGGGGTCCTGTCACAGTTCGGCCAGGCTCATTCACCACCCAATCACAGCGCACTCCGTCACCAGAGTATTAACTACACACACCTGATTGAAATCATCACCCTCATCAAGGACTGGTTCATAAGCACACACCTCACTTCACTCTGCGTCCGATCTCGTTTATTCGAAGTGGACTTTCTCCATGCTATCCAAACGATACATTGAGAAACCTACCTTGTGTACTTACCTTTTGTGTCTCCTCCAGAGTTACCTTCTTCTCCTCGCTCCAACGTCTCTTCCAGTCATCATCTCCTTGTGGACCGTCTCAATACGCATCATCAGAGGTGTGTGCTCTCTCCCGTCTCCGTCCCACGATCTCCTGCGAAACAAGAAACAAGGTTATATACTCCATCAACCCAAGAACAGTTCTATCACCAAGATACTCACCTGCCATTTCTATCTGCACCCGTTGCTGTTAATAAACTTACCTGTTTACCTGTTAATCCTCTGTCTGAGTCTCCTTCCATAACATTTGTTGTATGAAAAAAGCAGCTCGGACATTCTTCAAAGCTGCTCCTTTTTTGTCCCACAAAAGAAAGTAAGTCATACAGGTTTGGAACAGAATTTTCATTTTTTGGGTAAACTATCCCTTTAATGTGCTATGGGGTTTCTTCACATAAACAGCACAGCATGTACCTGTGTCTCCCTCCTCTTCTCTGGCTCTTTCTTTCTCTCCTTTCGGGAAATGCATCAGCATCTAAAATTCACTCTCTTTTAGAGAGAGCTGCTTTGAAGGCATCCTATCTTCTCTTTTAATGGCAGTTCAGAGGAGGAGACGGCTTCAGCAGTTCAGACACATTCTCTCCCTCTCAGCCCAACTCAAAACTCATTCAACTGTTCTCACACACACACACAAATGAATAAACACACACTCACTCTCTCTCTCTCTCTCTCTTTCAGCTCGTCTTAGCCATGCACCCATATTTCTGCAGATAATCTCAAAGCCACATACTCACAAACACACACACAAACCAAATCCCCCCCCCCCCCCCCCTTCAGCTCATTGCTTAGCTCACAAACACACATGCTTTCACAATCTTTCAGCTTCTCTGAAGCATCTGAGTGTATCTTGCATGTTTTCCTCCATTAGCTGTAGCGCAGAGGAGCTTTGAACAATATGAACATCATTAGCGCTTAATCATTCTGAATTCATTTTGCATTTCTCACCCCTTGTGTATGTTCTTAGCGCAGCATGAATTTCCATGCTGGTCCAGGCTGGTTTGGTGCTGATCTGGCTGGTAGATTTGCAAGTGAAGCTAATTGACAAAGGAAGTCCTTGCCGGTTTAGCTAGATGCCAGCACACCTAGCATCCTATGATAGAGATCAGTGACCATGTAGCGAAAAAATTCTTGAGTCTTAAATTAAAATCTGACAAGAATTCAGTCTTCCAACTAAAATCGCCATGGTTACAAACTAATGAAATAGTATTCTAGGCTTAGAATGTTTTTGTAATGAAATGCAACTGTTGGGTGCTGGAAGTAAAAATCCTATTTGTTTCCTCCAAGAGAGAATTGATTTTGAATAATAACTTGTATATACCTTCAAAGACAGACCTACTGTGAGCTGCAAGGTTGTTGATTCATAGTCTAATTCAACTTATTTTTTAAATAATCATGTTAAACAGTGTAATTCCTAGTGAAAAAATACATTACCCATGATTCAGAAGAGAAACCTCCACCAATAAGAGAATCCCGACTAGCAAAAAGAGCTCCTATTTCCATGAAGCACTGTAAATAACAAAGAGTAATATGCATATTTAGCAATAAATGAAAAATATGTTGTTTTGTATAGAATAAAATAATTTTATATTTCTCTTTGATTTTTAATTTGATTGTCATTCGCAATGCTGCATAGGATTGCAGTTCTTCCCTCACAAATGTAGTACAAATGTATGCTATGTTATTCCAGGAGTATTATATTTGTAATATGTTCTTTCTCTTTCCATTTTGTCTCTCTCAGTGGAGCTGATGTACACCGTGGAGTTGGCTGGTGGACTCGGTGCGATTCTTCTGCTGTTGGCTTTGTTATTGTCTGTGTATAAGTGCTACAGGATCGAGCTGCTGCTCTGCTACAGGCATCATTTTGGTGGGGAGGATACAGATGGAGGTAAACGCCACACACACTCCCCCTACAGGAACTAATGAGCACGACACTGCAGCAATTACATATTTGATTCTGATTGTTACATTATATGGAATTATTTGAGTTACAACTCTTTTTTCATCAGAAGTATTGTAATATTTCTAAAATATATTGTTAAAGATTTCTTTCTTTCTTTCTTTCCCCTCAGAAAATAAAGAGTATGATGCGTACCTGTCCTACAGTAAGGTTGAGCTGGATCAGTGGGGTCAGGAATTACAGGAAGAGGAGCGCTTTGCTCTGGAGATTCTCCCTGACGTCCTGGAGAAACATTACGGATACAAACTCTTCATCCCTGACCGAGATCTCATTCCTACCAGCAGTATGTGCCGAATGTGTGTTTTGTGTGAATGTATGTCTTTGTTAGTGTGTTTGTAAATGTTGTCTTAAATGTTTAAAACATTTTCATTAGCACATGACATTCACAGAAATGTCATGAATAGTTGGAGAAATTAATTCTTGTGAAGTTTTAGGACTAGGAGTGTATTCAGAAACCCACAACAATCGCAAAAGAAAGTTATGCAGAGATTTGACAAACAGCACTAATTGTACAAAACTAATAAAAACACCTCGATCATTCATAATGAAGTGTGACATTTTCAGCTCATAAACATGATAGCTGCACTGGATTTATCTTGCTTCCTAATACTGCAAAGTAATTTAATCATTTGTAATTAAATCTAATTAATCTCCCTCATCAGCATTAATATGACCAGAAAGCCTTATGTTGACTAGAAAATAGCTTGGTTAAATAAGAAAATAAGTATTTAGTCTTAAAACTTTCTGTAGAACAAAATAATTTTAAAAGATTATTAATATTCCAAAACGTGGGCAATAATAATACTACCATTTTTTTCCATTGCAAGCCATCAGAGCCAGTTTATGTGACACGGTGTTTGTTTTCATCATATGTCAGGTGTTTTTGCCCTGTATGTGTGCTGTGTCTGAAAGCCGAATGTTTATGTCCAGGTATGAGCAGTCAACATTACCAGGATGACACACATCTTCTTAGAGGTACAACTTTGTTTGAATGCAAAAACACGCGTGCACACATGTACGGTGCACATAACACACATACATTGTGCATGCAGATTGTTCTTCATGAATGACTGTGGTTGTTCTGTCCTAAATGTGCGTTTGTCTTCAGCTGTGCTTTATTTTCAGTCCTTGTGTGACCTGTTATTTTGGTATTACAGTTTCTTTCTTTGTCTGTGGTGTTTATCTCCTGTAGCGTACATAGAGGACGTGTCCCGCTGCGTAGACATGAGTAAACGCCTGATCATCGTGCTGACCCCGAGCTACGTGCTGCGTCGCGGGTGGAGTATATTTGAGCTGGAGTCCCGTCTGCGCAACTCTCTGGTTTCAGGGGACATTAAAGTGATCTTAATCGAGTGTGCCGATCTGCGAGGAGTCATTAACTACCAGGAGGTGGAGGAGTTAAAACAATCCATTAAATGCCTGAGCGTGGTGCACTGGAACGGCCCGCAGAGTAACAAGCCCGGCTCACGCTTCTGGAAGCAGCTCCGCTACACCATGCCGTACCGCCGCCCCCAGCAAACCCTCACCAATCACGCGCTGGATGCCAGCGAACCCGGTCCCTTTGCTGACCTGCAGACCGTCTCGGCTATCTCCATGGCTACGGCCACGTCCGCCGCCTTGGCACCGGCTCACCCCGAGCTGCGCCCGTCCCTGCGGAGCTCCTACCGCTCGCACTCGCTGGCACGGCAGAAACACTCGCACTACCGCAGCTATGACTACGAGCTGCCCTTCACGGCCGGAGGAACGCTACCGCCCCAGCACACCTACTGCAACCTGCCCCTCACCCTCCTGAACGGCCAGCGGCCCGTCAACAACAAGACCCTGCGCCAGCACAGCCTGGATGAGCATCACGGCAACAACGCCATGCTCCCGCTGCTGCCCAGAGAGACGAGCATCTCCAGCGTCATCTGGTAAACACAGAGAATCCGAAACGTGCACGGTTTGGGCCGCCTGGCACACGGGGGACTAAATAAGCTGGCATACAGCACAGGACACGATGAGGTTTAGTGGCTTCCTGTGAGCGGAATGATCATTCTGTCCATGCTAAGTGGGTCTGAGGATGTGCGTCTTCTTTTGGGCATTGATCTGGCAGCGAGGGACGTCGTAGTGCCGTATCTGTAGGCGTGAACTGAGCATATAAAGTCACACCACATGGAGGTATACAGGGTCTCGTGTAGATGTTAGCGTTATATTTGTAGCACCGCTGTCTTCCCGTCTCCATGTTGGGTTTGATCACGCCATCTATTTTTACTCGTTAACGCTTGATGCTTTTCGTTTGTCCCTTCCTCTTTTTTTAGGTTCGATATGGACATCTGATTGAAATGTTTTGCTTTTTCTACCTTCTTTTGAAATGGACTGAAATATTCCTCGTTTGATTTTAGCTACTGTCGTTTTTTCTCGGAACCTACTGCGTTTTGTTCTGTCCCCCTTTCTGTTGTCCGATGTAAGGTATGTATTTATGGTTTTAATTGCAAAATTTTCAAGAAGGAAATATATTACAAATTATGCAAAATATACGAAAGCCTAAAGGGGTCGACAGAGGTGATCAGAGAGCGGTGCTGTCTTCTTTTACAAGAGGAACAGCACCATTTCTCAAATATTAAGGGGATTTTAAATGATGAGAAATCTATTTTTATATCTGAAGAGTGCTGATTCTCTCTAATACCACAGGGTCAATGGGACTATGGGACTGGAGACTCTCTTATTTGTGAATTTGGGTATTTTATACAGTTTGCTACGTTGTTCTCGTCTGTGGAGAAAAGGAAATGTTTTATGTTAACTTCTGAAACAATAATCAACTGCATTTTTGTTTGTATTTTTTTATTTATATTCATAGTCTAGGACTTTTAATCCACAGGCAGACCTTTTCACCTTCTTTCACATTTCTAATATGTTTAACTCTGTCTGATGTCTTAACACACTGGTTACATGCTTGTCTTTTTCTCCTCTAGCTGCTGTGTGACTCAGATACATGCTGGCATGTTTCACAGAGGAACACAGGCCTGTATACTCGCATTCTAGTATAGAGTGTCAAATAACTCTGCTTGATAACACACCATATGATTTAATAAATGCCCAAAGTCAACATGTATTTGTTGTATCTTGTCTAGAGGTTTTCCTGATCTAGGGGTTTTCACTTATGGCAGCATGTACTGACTCTAAGGGGGAAAAACACAAAGCTAGAATCAGAACCAAGAGGTTTGTCAGTAAAAAGAGGTCTAACTCTATAAAAAAAAAAGAAAAAAAGAAATCAGAAACGATTCCTGTAATTTCTTTTCTCCTATTTTTCTTTGTTCTTTTTTTTTTTTTCAAAATTCAGTTGCAAAAAAATTGTTTATAAAAATAATTAGAATTATGTATGAATGTTTACCTCTTGAGTATGCATAGAGACTAGTTGTGTATCCTGATTTGAATATTTACTGTATTATGAACAACAGCTATCACAGAGAGATGTGTGATCTCTCTAGAGGCACAATCATTTTTCTTTTTATATTGTTTCTCACTGTGTACAGTAAAGTCACAAACCACTATAAGCTGGTCGGTGAAATTTTGTGCACGTGTGTGTGTGTGTGTGTGTGTGTGCGTGTGTGTGTGTGCGTGTGTGTGTGCGTGTGTGTGTGTGCGTGTGTGTGTGTGTGTGTGTGTGTGTGTGTGTGTGTGTGTGTGTGTGTGTGTGTGGAGTGCACTGGTTTGGGTGGTTTACGGGAAGACAAATTTGTATAATGACTTGGGTATGACAGGTATTACAATGTGAAGGTGGTTTATGAGGACACTGCCTATATGTCCCCGTAATTCAAAAGGCTAAAAAACATGAATTGTGTTTTTTTTGAAAATCTAAAAATGCACAAAGTTTTCTGTAAGGAATAGGTTTAGGTGTAGGGTTGATGTAGCGTGATAGAATATACAGTTTGTACAGTATAAAATCCACTATGGAGAGTCCCCGTAAACCACCAATACCAACATGAGTGTGTGTGAAGAGGTGTGTCAGGCCTGATGTGAATTCTCTCACAGTGGGTTGTCTGTATAAGACACTTATTTGAGAAACAAACACAAAGTTTTAGGTTCTAGGTGAGTTGTTAAAACTGAATATTTCAATTATGCTTTTGAACAAAATGCTACATGCTGGATACTACAGTTGAATAAGCAAAAAAATCATTTCATATCATATGCATATGAATGCACCTCTTTAAATAAAAGAGAAAAACAACATCTAATATATGCACTTATTTCTGTATTACTACAGACTGTGACATCTAAAAAGATTCTATTTTATGCTTTATAATCCTTTGGATTTGTTGTACAATGGAAATGTGTCTTTGAAAATAGCATGTAGACAGATACCATTAATAAATATTTTACATAAAAAGACTTTTATGTAATTATTGAACATAAATAGGCATATGGACATAATTAAAAACAATACTTAAAATAGTAAAATGACATCACAATAACTTAAGGATAATTACTGCCAATGCAACACTTTACAGTATTAGTAAATTTTATTTAGTAACTTTATTTAATGTATTGGGTATCATGAACTAACAATGAACAATACTTCTACTGCAATTATTATCTATCTACACTGCCCTCCTCTAATATTGGCACCCTTGATTAAATATGAGCAAAGGCGGCTGTGAAAATAAATCTGCATTGTTTATCCTTTTTATCTTTCATTCAAAAAATTCACAAAATTCCAACCTATCATTGAAGTAAAACAATTGAAAGTGGGGGGAAATCTCATTGTGAAATAAATGCTTTCTCTAGTTCATGTTGGCCACAATTATTGGCACCCAATTATTGCAACGTCCTTTTCCCAAGATATCAGCTCTGAGTTTTCTCCTATAATGCCTGAAGAGTTTGTAGAACACCTGATAAGAGATCAGAGACCATTTTCTTCATACAGAATCTCTCCAGATCCTTCAGATTCACAGCTCCATGTTAGTACTTCTTCTCTTCAGTTCACCCCACTCATTTTCTGTAGGGTTCAGGTCAGACGACAGGGACAGCCATGGTAAAAGATTCATTCTGTGCTCAGTGACCCATTTTTGTGTTTATTTTGATGTTTGTTTTGGATTGTTGTCCTGGTGGAAGATCCAAACACAGCCCATTATAAGATTTCTAACAGAAGCAGTCAGGTTTTGATTTTTTATCTTTTGGTATTTGATAGATTCCATGATGCCATGCATCTGAACAAGATGTTCAGGACCTCTGGCAGAAAAACAGGCCCACAACATTAAAAATCCAGCAGTATATTTAACCGTGGACATGGGGTACTTTTTTATCCCTGTTTTTACTAAACTCATCTGGTGGGTTTGCTTCCAAAAAGCTCTTTTTTTTCAGTTTCATCTGACCATTGAAACCAGTGCCATTTGAAGTTCCAGTCGTGTCTGACAACTGAATTTGCTGGAGTTTGTTTTTGGATGAGTGAGGAGAATTTTCCTTGAAACCCTCCCGAACAACATGTGGTGATGTGTTTCATCATGAGATTTTCTCCCCACTTTCAATTGTTTTACTTCAATGATAGAATTTTGTGAATTTTTTGAGTGAAAAATCAAAAGGATAATCAATGCAGATTTATTTTCACAGCCACCTTTGCTCATATTTATCAAGGGTGCCAATATTAGTGGAGGGCACTGTATATTAAATGATGTTAATTTATATATAAATTTGAAATAGTACAAATGTATTTATATATATATATAGAGAGAGAGAGAGAGAAATTATCATTAGCTGTTAGTTTCTGATATATAATGATTAACTAATGATAACAATGTGATCCTTTTATAGTAAAGTTTTGCCAGGATTTATATAATTTTGTTATCCGGTGGAATTTTCCAACATAAACTTTTTTTTTTTTTTTTTTGCCTTGACGTCTTGTGGATGTAGTCAGTGTTGCTGTGAAAGTTACTGTCTATTATAGTGCAGAGATATTTAAAGCTGGTGACCTTCTTCACATCCTGTGCTGCCAGCTCGAGCGTAACTTTCTAATCATGGCTCCTTCGTCTTGGTGATATTAATGTGTAGGGAGCTGTTATCAAACCTGAAGACACGGCTGTCAGCATACTGGAAATAGACTATTTACATCCTTCTAGCAAGCAACCAAAGCTGTATCATCAGCACACTTGAAAGGAGCAGGTCACTGTTGTTACACTGCACTTGACTGCTAAATATTAACATGATATAACAGGGGAGATGCAGCAGCACACATCCCTGAGGAGCACCGGTCGAATGAGGTGCTGTTCATACGGACTTGCTGAAGCAGCACTTTGATGCAAAAGACTAGTCTGCTGTTCACATTTACATCATGTAGTAGGTACTTTGGGGTTGGACTGTATTAAAGGCAGAAGAGTTAGTTTTGTTCAAATGCTGTCGGACGTTATCCAGCATAGGTTAGTCCATAAATTCACCTTTTTCAGATTAAAATACTTTACATATACTGTAGAGGCCCCATACATTTAAGAAGAACTGATGTAAGACCAATGGGTCAAATGGCATTCAAAGATTTTGCACATGGGGTTCTGTGTACAGGTATGTAAGAGATGTCCTTCCAGGCCAGGGTTATAACGTTTCCAAAACATTAGGATAAACACAGTTCCCTGCTGTCCAGCACTCCTTTAAAACCTTCCCCTTGAGCACATCTCGATCCTATAACCTTCAAATCTAAGCTTTTAAAACTACTTTAAACCTCAGGCAAGGTCTGTCAAGCCAATATTCAAAGTTTGTCTTGGTGGACTTAACTTTTTCCAGTTTAATAACTTGAATACACATCAGAAATGTCAGGAAAAATAAATGTTTCCTTATTTTATTTTTATTTATTTATTTTATTACAACTTGAATGCACATCAGAAATGTCACAGGGGAAAAAAATGTTTCCTAAATATTGTTTTATTTTATTTATTTATTTTAATTTTTATTGTTATTCAATGCCACAAGAACCAGGGGTATTACATTATTAACCACTTTAGCTACCAGACAAAAAAGTTAATACACCTCGGTGCTTTTTGATTTTTAGTTTGTTCCAAAAGGTGTATGTTTAAGGCACTTATAAAATGGAAGAAATTAGTTTTCTTAGGCTAGAATTTTAACTTTTTCGTGTGTATATGGAATTTTCCTAATAAAATAAATTGTATTGTGTTGTTCTTTCTATCCCAAAATGTCATTCTAGAAATTAAAAAGTCCATCAAGTAGCCTACATACACTTCTGTTTAGTCACTAAACAGAAGTAAATGCAGTGATAAAACAAATGCAAATTGGTTTCTTTTCATTTCCTGTTTAGATAAATATTGTGTGAGGCACGTTTTAATATGAATGGATGCACTTTATTGGATTTCTAAAAGTCCAGTGCCCCCCTGTCAACAAGCTTGGCCCCCCCTTTGGCCCCCCTAAATTTGGAATCATATTACAGCAAACCATTTTGGGTGAAATGTGCAGTTTGTTCTGTAAACTAGATGTATATAAAAAGAAAAAAATCACCAGCTGCTAAATTCAAATCTGCATTCGCTAGCTGGCACAGAGCCAGAGGTACGCACGTTTTTAAAGCACTGCGCATTATAACCAATCACATACGATTCTGTTGAGCTCATGAATGCAAGGACCAATCAGAGGCGTTCAGAAGAGTCATCGCTGAATCACGCTGTTTCGTCACCGCGCGCGCTGGCTGACTGAATTCTAATTCTCTCATCAGAAACAACAAAGTGAAGAAGTACGAATGTAAGTAAGATATTAATTTCACAGTGTAAACAGTTTTAGAGATTATTATGACCGTTTTTGAGAGTGCTTGAACTCGCTGGACTTAAGTGAAAATGTTCTTTGATATTGTAAACGTTCTTTGCTCTCTTCTTGTACACTGAAAATGTTATAGGCTAATTAGTAACTTACAATGTTTTTATTAAATTCACATTAAATACAAAGTCAGTTATGGCATGACACCCATATCTGGTACTTAAGATAACCCCCCCCCCCCCCCCCCCCCCCCCCACTCGGCGTGCATGATGCCCCTGACATTACAATACAAAATGATTTGTTAAATAAATGAAACATAATGAAATATTTAATTTAGTTGAAGTTGTTATAGATAACTTCCAGAGATTGCAGTGATACATGACATGGTTAAAAAAATGACTGAATGAATAATACTTAAAGTAGGTTAAGATGAATTTAAAAATTGTGCCCCCTAAAAGCACAAGTGGCCCCTGTGGCAAACTTCAGGACACGACTCTGGCCGTCTGCGGCTCATGTAAAACTCTGTTATTGAGGTACGAGCGCGTGTCCAAAGACGCAGAACGAATTAAAATAGGCCTACTCATTCAGGATATGTGGAAGAAGACCAGAGAGAAACGGTGTGCGACTTCAGTTCCCACAATAGAAGTGAAGAGACGACGAGAAGTGATGGACACAGCAGCAAAATGATGATGATGATAAAAACACTGTATCCAGCTCACTACAGTTCACTGACAGCGCTGCTGCTGCTCAGGTATCAGACAATACTGTACCAAAGTCGTTGTCAACATTGCTTAGTGTATGTGGTCTGGAGGATAATACACGGTAAACTTTTGACTATTTCTTGCAAAATTCTTGTCAGAAGCCAAATTCATGCTGGCAAACATGAATAAATTGTGATATATCTGTTTTGCTTTGTTCAGAATAAAATACTTGCTTAAACGTTACGTGTCTAATGTTTTAAATAGTAAATAAACATCAGGCATTACTACCGGATAAATGTTTCAAACAGTAGTATACTACACTTTTGTCACATGATTAGATGTTTATAATGAGCTGTTAATTTCTTCCAGGAGAAACTCAAAACTGCATCAAAAGTTTTACAAAAGAAACTAAAAACATTTGAGGAGTTTCAACAGACTTTGCATAGTACAGCAAAACATATTAAGGTCAGAATTAACCTGTTACTCGACTAAAGTGAAAATGTTTATGTATCTATTCAACTTATTTTTCAATGCAGAAGTAGCCATTTCATGTGAATGTGCTATAGATAAATAACTAAATGGTCTGTTATTCCTTTTTCATTTATCTTTTGTTACATTGTATATTTTTTTTTTTAAGTGGGGAAATTAATTTGACTGCTCAGTAATTTGCAAAAAAAAAAAAAAAAAAAAAGACTTACAAACAAACATGACAAAAAATGTGATAAAATTGTGGATCAATATCCTACATGAAAAAAAACAATATGATATTTTTTCCATATTGCCGACCCCTAAATAGAAGTTTTATTTGCACCTCAAACCAATGTGTTTATGATTATGATAATAAATTAATATGATATGAAATAGTTTGCAGTATCAAGCAGCATGATGAACTGTTTTTGTGCAGTTAAATAACTGGAAGCATTCATTCAAGTTAAAAATGGCTGCAGACACACTTGCATTAAAAAATAATGTGGATAGATTGTAGTGTTACCATTATAAATTTGTCTAAAATGCATTTTGTATCAGTTTCAGGCCCAGCACATAGAGAGGCAGATTGAGGAGGAGTTTGAGAAACTTCATCAGTTTCTACATGTTGAAGAGTCAGTAAGGATAACTAAACTAAGGAAGGAAGAACATCATTAGAGTCAGACAGTGAATGATAATATTAAGAAAATGAACACAGAGATTTCCTCTCTTTCAGACACTACCAGAGCTATAGAGGAGGAGATGAAAGCTGAAGATGCTTTATTCCTACAAGTATGAAGCATGTCCGTTTACGTACAGCAGATTCAATATACTGGAGACAAATGCTAAGTTGTTTTTGAAAATGAAATTGTGTTATTCTATTATCTGTCATTTTTACAGAACTATAATGCCACTTTGAAAAGGTTTGTTTCGTTTCTCTTCTGTTGTTCTGAACTCAAACCCACAGCATCACTGAATACTGGTTGTTTTTCCAGAGTTTCCCAGTGTAAAACACTGGATCTGGAGGACATTTCTGGAGTTCTGATCAATGTGCCAAAACACCTGAGCAACCTGAAGTTTACTGTGTTACAGAAGATGCAGAAAACTGTTGATTACAGTGAGTAAAGCACACAATGAATTCAGCTGCATCATAAGAGTCATTTATTTTATTTCATGTGTATCTCTCTTCAGCTCCTGTGACCTTTGACCCCAACACTGCTCACTGTAATCTCATCCTGTCTGAGGATCTGACCAGCGTGAGATACAGCGATGAGGAGCAGACTCTTCCTGATAATCCAGAGAGATTCGACATGTTTGCGTGTGTTCTGGGCTCAGAGGGCTTTGACTCTGGCTCTCACTGCTGGACTGGGACAGTGGAAAGCTGTCGTTCTCTGACCCTCTTACTGACACACACATACACACACGTTCACTGAAAGATTATTTCCATTTTTTGGTGTTGGCTGTGACATTTCTCCCTTGGTTATCTTATCATTAAAGTCAGTTTGCTAAAATCCTGCAGTCTTCTGTCAGCTCTTATTCTGGTGTTCCTCACGTAGGAGTCACACTTGTGATCTTCTTCGGTCATATTAGAAGACAATAAGTGTTACAATTTTTAATGAAAGAAATGTGTTATACTTTGTTTCTATCATATTTATTCTTAAATTATTGTGTATTTTAAGAGAATTTTCATGGTACTAAATATTTACCTCTGAATTACCATTTATTTCTATATAAAATAATACAAATACTAGAACATATATTTCATATTATTTTAAATTAATACAGTGTTTAAGAAGAGGAAGAAATAATAAAACTGAATGAACGTCAGGCAGATTGGTGCCCTCTAGTGGAATAAAGAAAATCATGTAATATGACAACAACTAGATGCCTGTATAGCTCTAGAGCTGTGTATTCCCTGGTTTTCTGATGTAATGACTTGTTTAAGGTTTCTATTTGGACATATATTTAGACATTAACAGGTACTACTTTATCGTGGCTGATTTGTAGATTGTATCTCAAAAAATAACTCTTTATTTTCATATTTCCATTTCCCATGCTTTTCCAATGGCGATCATTTTTGATTGCGACGATCACAAGTGTGACTTTAAGACCATTTAGCCTTTTCTAATCATGTCCACACTTTGTGTGTTCATATAGCAAGTGCCACAAAAGTCATCAACCTCCGTACCAATCTGAAGTAAAAAAAAAAACAACAACAAAAAAACCTATTAAAATGTAAAGTACAAAGAACAGAAGAGTAGAGGATGTGCCAGTTATACTACTGCCAAAGACCATATCTGCTACACTCTCTGATACTGGTTTGTAATATACTGGTTTTGGATGCAGTTCATGAAGTAATTATACTTTTTAGGGCTTAAGTGAAAAATACATTCAATAAGCATTGAATTTTCTGCCTCCAGTTCCTTTTTTTTTTTTTTTTTTTTTTGTTAAGTAGGATCACTGTTGATTGCATTATTAAATTTTATTCTTGAAATGTCTTATAACAAATTTGTATGTATGATTAGTTCATGGACACTATTAAAATGATACCGTAAACTTGTACACGATCATTTATGGCTGTATTTAGAACAGAACCATCATCCTGCGCTTTGCTGTTGTTTCTTTGGACGACCTTCCAAGCACCGCCCACTGTGCATTAGATTAAAGTGACCAACCACAGCTGGTCTTTTTTTTTTTTTTCTTTTTCTTTTTCTTTTTCGTGATCTGATGATGTTTCAAACAGTGCCCGCGCCATTTTGGTAGGCAAAGCAGAGCAAGAGTAATACAGTTTAAGATTTTATAGTACAATGGTACATGGCTAGCCAGAATAAAGAGGAGTAACGTGAAGATCTCAGACGGCTGCAGAGTGTGCTCGGATCACTTCGTCCAAGATAAACAAACACAGCACGTGGAAAGTAGTTTTTCTTATTATGCATGCGTAAAAATAATTTAGCTTAAGTTTATGTCAGCTGCAGATTGTATTGTTTTTGTTCGTGTTCTTCTGTACTTTATTTATATCGTTAGCATGATTTCTTGCTGTCATACTTTCAACAAAATGCTTGGATAGTCTAGCCCTTTTTTATTATTATTATTATTCAAAATATATGTAAGGATTGTCAAAGTCTACGTATTACGTTTATTTTAGGCAAACCAAGTTACCTTCATGATGAAAAAAAATAAAAAATCCTTACTGGGCACCGTCACTTAAGTTGAAAGTAAAGGACGCTCACAGCCAATCAAACTTAAGCAGATATCAGAGAGACAAAAAAAAGACCAGCTTTAAGAAACAGGAGAAAAGATTAAAAACTTGCAGTAGACACCCTTCTTGAGGCAGCTGCCGTGAAACAAGGCACTGAACAGCCATGTATTAGCACAGAGGAGAGTGAGATGGAGGCAAGAGCTACAATTGATTCAGTGTCCTGCAAGAGCTTGAAAAGTGAATTCCAGACAGCAACATGTGCTGCCAGCACTGATGCTGCATCATTAATATCTACAGACAGCACTGAAACTAAGGTGAGTGAGTTCATTATCTGATCTGGTCAAGAGGTGTTATCCCAAGTAATACATGACATTAAATTAGCTAAAAGAAAAGTTTATATCTAGTGTTTATGTTAAGTTAATTTCTTTCAGGAGAGCCTCAAAGCTCAACTAAAACCCTTATGGGGAGAAGTTGAGAATCTTACAGAAGTTTCAACAAACCTTGCATCAAACTGCAGAATGCATTAAGGTCAGAATTAAATCATATGGTTTTAGGCCTTACAACAATACTACTTTGAAAATATATATTGATATATCCACCTTATTTTATTTTTTTAAGGCAGAAGTAAACTAATTCCTGTGAATGTGTGAAACTTCAGGTTCATTAGCCACTATGGGTAAATAACTAGAAGGATAACAAAATGCAGTAACTGATAAAACTATTTGATCAGTGCGTTTATGATTATGATAATAAATTAAAAATAATATAATAAGAAATGGCAGTTTGAAACGTCAAGCAAAGTAAGAGACTATTTTTGTACAGCTTAAATAACTGAAAGCGACTGACGCGCGAAGCCTTGCACATTTTAATTAAGAATGACCGTGCACAAACTTGTGTTATAAATAACGTGAAGAGATCATAGTTTACCCATATTGTCTTTCTTGGAAACATCTTTGATTCCAGATTCAGGCTAAATGCACAGAGAAGCAGATTAAGGAGAATTTTGTCAAAATTTACTAGTTTTTATCTAATGAAGAGGCAGCGAGGATAAAAGCACTGAGAGAAGAAGAGCAAAAGAGCCAGATACTGAGGAAGAAGATTGTGAAGATGAGAAAAGAGATGCCATCTCTTTCTGCCACAATTGCAGCTGTAGAGGAGATGAAAGCTGAAGATGCTTTATTCCTACAGGTATGAACCATGTTTTTTTTTTTTTATAGAAATTACAGCATCTTCATTATAATGGAGATTAATGCAAATGTCATTTTCAAAAATTCAAATTTAGTTTCACTGCATAACCTACATTTCTTCTTTTTTTACAGAACTATAATGCCACTTTGAAAAGGTTTGTTTCGTTTCTCTTCTGTTGTTCTGAACTCAAACCCACAGCATCACTGAGTACTGGTTGTTTTTCCAGAGTTTCCCAGTGTAAAGCACCGGATCTGGAGGACATTTCTGGAGTTCTGATCAATGTGCCAAAACACCTGAGCAACCTGAAGTTTACTGTGTTACAGAAGATGCAGAAAACTGTTGATTACAGTGAGTAAAGCACACAATGAATTCAGCTCCATCATAAGAGTCATTTATTTTATTTCATGTTCATGTGTATCTCTCTTCAGCTCCTGTCACCTTTGACCCCAACACTGCTCACTGTAATCTCATCCTGTCTGAGGATCTGACCAGCGTGAGATACAGCGATGAGGAGCAGACTCTTCCTGATAATCCAGAGAGATTCGACATGTTTGCGTGTGTTCTGGGCTCAGAGGCCTTTGACTCTGGCTCTCACTCCTGGGACGTTGAGGTCGGAGACAGTACAGGCTGGTTCCTCGGAGTGATGACCGAATCTGCTCAGAGGAGGAATAAAATATTCTCAAGGAGTGGGATCTGGCTGGTGGGTCATTTCTGTGGTGAATATAAAGCACACGAACCACCACAATCACCAACTGTCCTCCCAGTGAAAGAGAAACTGAAGAGGATCAGAGTTCAGCTGGACTGGGACAGTGGAAAGATGTCGTTCTCTGACCCTCTTACTGTCACACATATACACTCTTTTACACACACCTTCACTGAAAGATTATTTCATTTTTCGGTGTTGGCTGTAACATTTCTCCTCTGCTCATCCTACCTGTAAAAATGACTGTAATAGAGTCAAGTTAATGGTGAAATTGTTTGTCTATTAAGGTTATGAATTGATGTACATTTCCAGCTTCAATAACTTAAAATTAGGAAATAACTGCAAAAATGTTTTATTCGAACTTGTTTTAAAACCTATTTTCATTCAAGTGGCAAAGGTGTGAGAATTGTCTATATGTGCAGTGAATACAAGAAGCGTTCATTTCAATATTCTCTATCTCCTTGCTGAGAAAAACATGCATGTAATTTCTTATTAACATTCTAAGATAAAGATCCCCATTATCACCATCGCATGACAGTAACATTAATATATTTACATAATCCAGATAAACTAGTCAGTTTTAAGAGTGTAATTTTTAAATGTCCAAAACCATGAAAAACAGTTTTTTCTTGAAATAAACTATAAAAACGTTTTATTTCAAATAGTTGCCAAAGCAACATTTCTCATTTTTATCTTGATGTACTAAAACGGATCTGTATGTAAGTGTGTATATATAGATAGATTTAAAATAAACTACTACAAATGACAAAAAAAAAACACAATCTAAGTTACTAAAATTATGAAATGACAACGGAAAATATAAAAACAAAAGCTTTTAAAATATTAATAAAACTAATAGTATCTCAAATGATAATGCTGGGACAAAGCTTTGTCGTTTATTTAGTTCGTTATTGTATTTAAATATAAATGTATATATTAGTGGTGTCAAAATTAGCGCGTTAACGCAGGCGATGAATTTTTTCAGTTTAACGCGTTAAAAATATTTAACGCAATTAACGCAGGGGCGGGTCTAGGGTTGGCCACCCCACTCACAACTGCTCTTTCTGTCACTTTTTCTCTTGACAGAAAGTGCGTTTATTCAGTCGCAGAACGTTTTTACGACCATAGACATATAAAATACCTAGACGCCTCATTGGCCGCTTTGAGCCGTTGCTGCGATACGTCAACGCGTCCGCCATGTTTGCGCGGGCAAGACTGCCTTAAAAACAAATGGAGGTAAACGGGGCAGCTGCGGGTTTTCTGGATAAAAACACGATAACGTTTACGTTTATCAATCGATTTCAGTGGTTTGTGATCTACATGGACTTAAAAATAACTCTGCCTCCAGTTATTTAGTTAGGCTTGGAAAGAAAATTATTAATTTTCGTAAGAAATTGTGAAAGCTCACACTCGTGTTGATTTGGTTGATTTTTTTCTGTTAACAATTCTAATATTAATGTAGTATAACTGTGACACATACATGTAATGTAATTTTAATGTACATTAAATGAAATTAAGTTGTTTCATTGCTTTCTCTGTCTTCAACCCCAACATTTTAGCTTTTCTCGTGCTTCGGGTCAGAACACAGCTCATTCGCTTTAAAATACAGGAAAGAAATCGAAATAATACATCTTTAAGCACTAATAATTTACCATTATTGAGAAAATTGAATAAAACCAGCGAATACAAATCAAAAAGTGACACACTGGTAGTCTGCTTTTTATTTTCATAGCACTCTATACAGATAAACACCACAAACAATAACACATGTAACTGATAATCCTTTATGGATCCAGTAAAACTTACAGTTAAAGTGGTAAATTATTATGCACTGATACAGTGCACAGTAAAAATATAGTAAAACTGATATGTAATATTAAAAAGTATATGTAATACAAGTTGTAGTAAAGTGAATAATATAAAAAGCGAGTACAACAGTACAATAATGTAAGTGATATAATAGATTTATAATAGCACAAATTATATGTGTAATACCATAATAAATAAATAACAGATGAATAATAGAAAGTAGAATATGTAATATCAAGGGTGGAATAATACAGAATAGACAATAATGAAGAATAAATTAATAGTAAATTATAAAGTAAATTAAATAATCGTGAAAAGGACAGTTTTATAGTAGTATTTGTGTAATAATTATTAAAGAAAGTAAGGCACAACTAATGACAAGCAAAAATTGTGGTCGTGAATTTATATATATATATATATATATATATATATATATATATATAATCCTCTGAATCAATCTCAGCTCAAGGTACACATTTTATTTCAGTTTTCAGTTCTAGCTTTCCCTGGGAATAGAGTGGTTTGGTTGTGATGTCAAAACCTGACTAATAAAGACTAATTCTCCACTCCATATTTTATAATGGGGTTTTTCAATTAATGAGTAAAGTAAACAACTTGATGATGCTTGACATTTTGCTCTACAATGCAAATTATACACACCCATGCAGAAAACACAAATTTTGAAACAGTTGTTTATTTTTCAATATATGTTACTACATAGGACTGTTTGGGGTGTGAGTGTGTGCAGTTTACATTGTACAATAAAATGTCAAAGTATAGTTATGTTTAACACAGACCAGAATGTGACATGCTTCCCCACAAAAAAAAACAAAAAAAAAACTTTCTATTAATCAAAAGTAATAATCATTATTACAACATCAAGAGCAATAATCAACAATGATTTTGTCATGATATTGCAGCTTCACTCACTAAGGAGTTCCTGTGTTTCTCATTTCTAGGCTATTTACATTATACAGTTTTCCTGTAAATACACATACACTACATGATCAGCATTAATCAGCCTATGTAAATCATTTTAAATGCAGTCTTGTGATTGACTGAAGAAACTGGTTATTTGTAAATATTTGACAAAAAAGACAGAAACATTTAATAAGGTAATTATATTAAATGATATTGTTATAAAAAATTACCCTTACAAAGGTTAAAAATTGCTCCTGGAAGTCTGTTCCTGGCAGAGAGAGAGAAAGAGAGCGAGAGAGTGGTTTGAATATGATCAGGGTCATTCTGGCCATTCATTCAGGGCTATTCTGGGTTTAAACTAGTACAAATACAACACTAGGCTGTGGAGGTTTAGTCTCTTGGAAATGCAGAGAACAGGCTTTCTTCAGATTTCTTTGAGGCTTGTGTTGTCCTGTTTGCAATTGGCTAAAAAGGAAAAAATATATATAATCAGTCCACAGTTTTATGATAAGCTATGAAATCCTTATAATCAAGTGATGATAAACTTACTCTTTGTAAATAAGTAACGTTAGTGAAATTAAAGAGAGATGCTTTAGCTCCATCTCTAATCCTGACAGTCTGACATTGTCTTGTCAAAGTGCTCACTGTACATATTGTGCTCATAACACAATTTACTTTATGATATAAACTACAATACAAGTTAAAACTTCATAAGAATTCATTTAAAATTTGATTTCTTATAAAGTCTCAGCTTTCACAGCTTACTAGCGATATCGCTTACGTTAGCTATTAATAGTCTGATACTTGTGGCTAATTAAGCTGTCAACATAATGCTAAAAATGACCAAAAAATATCCAGAAACAACTGTTCATTCTTACCTGTGAAAGATAATACCCCGAGAGCTGTTTTTATTACTGTGGGACGGTCTGAAGATCCCCAATCTGCCGACAAGTCCGGGATCTTTTCTCTTGTCCCGAGATGAGAGTTATGAAGAGCTGCCCGCACCAATATGGCGGCGACATTGACGTGCGGTCGAGCGGCCAATGAGGCGTCTAGGTATTTATTATGTCTATGTTTACGACCACATCGAACCGGAGACATTTCAGACGCGCGCTCCACTTCAGCTGCAGGCGCGAGCCAAACGAGTACAGAATCGGTACTTTGCTCGCAGCGTGTGCGCTTCAGTTGGACGCACAAAGGTGCCAGCGCGCGCTGTAGTCTGTATCCTTTCATATCAAAGCGTGAAATAAACTACAAGCATGCAATGTTGTGGTCAGTTAAGTCATGAAGTTACCAAAAAGGCGATTAAAGCTGCCTTAAAACTGTGCGTGCATGTAGTACAGGTGCATCTCAATAAATTAGAATGTCGTGGAAAAGTTAATTTATTTCAGTAATTCAACTCAAATTGTGAAACTCGTGTATTAAATAAATTCAGTGCACACAGACTGAAGTAGTTTAAGTCTTTGGTTCTTTTAATTGTGATGATTTTGGCTCACATTTAACAAAAACCCACCAATTCACTATCTCAACAAATTAGAATATGCTGACATGCCAATCAGCTAATCAACTCAAAACACCTGCAAAGGTTTTCTGAGCCTTCAAAATGGTCTCTCAGTTTGGTTCACTAGGCTACACAATCATGGGGAAGACTGCTGATCTGACAGTTGTCCAGAAGACAGTCACTGACACCCTTCACAAGGAGGGTAAGCCACAGACATTCATTGCCAAAGAAGCTGGCTGTTCACAGAGTGCTGTATCCAAGCATGTTAACAGAAAGTTGAGTGGAAGGAAAAAGTGTGGAAGAAAAAGATGCACAACCAACCGAGAGAACCGCAGCCTTATGAGGATTGTCAAGCAAAATCGATTCAGGAATTTGGGTGAACTTCACAAGGAATGGACTGAGGCAGGCGTCAAGGCATCAAGAGCCACCACACACAGACGTGTCAAGGAATTTGGCTACAGTTGTCATATTCCTCTTGTGCGTCTTACCTGGGCTAAGGAGAAGAAGAACTGGACTGTTACCCAGTGGTCCAAAGTCCACTTTTCAGATGAGAGCAAGTTTTGTATTTCATTTGGAAACCAAGGTCCTAGAGTCTGGAGGAAGGGTGGAGAAGCTCATAGTCCAAGTTGCTTGAAGTCCAGTGTTAAGTTTCCACAGTCTGTGATGATTTGGGGTGCAATGTCATCTGCTGGTGTTGGTCCATTGTGTTTTTTGAAAACCAAAGTCACTGCACCCATTTACCAAGAAATTTTGGAGCACTTCATGCTTCCTTCTACTGACCAACTTTTTAAAGATGCTGATTTCATTTTCCAGCAGGATTTGGCACCTGCCCACACTGCCAAAAGCACCAAAAGTTGGTTAAATGACCATGGTGTTGGTGTGCTTGACTGGCCAGCAAACTCACCAGACCTGAACCCCATAGAGAATCTATGGGGTATCGTCAAGAGGAAAATGAGAAATGAGACCAAAAAATGCAGATGAGCTGAAGGCCACTGTCAAAGAAACCTGGGCTTCCATACCACCTCAGCAGTGCCACAAACTGATCACCTCCATGCCACGCCGAATTGAGGCAGTAATTAAAGCAAAAGGAGCCCCTACCAAGTATTGAGTACATATACAGTAAATGAACATACTTTCCAGAAGGCCAACAATTCACTAAAAATGTTTTTTTTTTTTTCTCAACAAATTAGAATACTTCATAAGACTAATAAAAAAAAAAAAACATTTTTAGTGAATTGTTGGCCTTCTGGAAAATATGTTCATTTACTTTATATGTACTCATGTATGAGAAGTTGTAACATTACCAGTAAATTGCTGGAAGTCTGCTGTGTGTGAACGCAGAAGGAAAATTACCGGTATGAGCACGTACGCTTTCAGAACACGCTGACGTAAGACGTCTACTCCGGGCCAACCATAACATTCTGACGCAACTATAATATTGCTAGAATCCCTTACAGTTTATCTAAATTTCATAAACAGGCATTAATTTGCATGGTCATTAATCTTTAAGGACAATTTCTCCCCTCACCGGTACATTATTTGGAACAATCAAGACATTGTATATAAGAGAAATCTTTGTTTTTTAGTAATTGGTTTGAGAAAAACATTTTGATTGTTTCCCAGTTATTTAACTCAGAAGGTCTTATTTTAAGTTATGAAGAATTCTTATGTAAATTTGATTTTCCAGTAACTCCCAAAGAATTCTCCATTGTCATGGACCCTATTCCTAAAGGAGTTGTCATGCTTTTAAGGGACTCTGTTAGATCACCCAGTACTTTACCTATTTCTTTGAACCCATTTGAAATCCCAGTAGGAAAACTGTGCTTTTTGTCACATACTTCATCACGTAACTATAAGATTAGATCGCTCTTTCAAAAGGAGCTTGTAACAACTCCCTATGTGATGTCTTATTGGAAGAATGTTGTTGATCATATTGATTGGAAAAAATTATGGACTCTGTCTTCAAAATACATAATAACTAACAAGGTCAGAGAAATCTCATTCAAATTGTTACACAGATTTTACCCAGCTAAAGTGTTTCTGAAAAGGTTTAAATCAGACATACAGTCAGGTCCATAAATATTGGGACATCGACACAATTCTAACAGTTTTGGCTCTATACACCACCACAATGGATTTCAAATGAAACGAACAAGATGTGCTTTAACTGCAGACTGTCAGCTTTAATTTGAGGGCATTTACATCCAAATCAGGTGAACGGTGTAGGAATTACAACAGTTTGCATATGTGTCTCCCACTTGTTAAGGGACCAAAAGTAATGGGACAGAATAATAATCATAAATCAAACTTTCACTTTTTAATACTTGGTTGCAAATCCTTTGCAGTCAATTACAGCCTGAAGTCTGGAATGCATAGACATCACCAGACGCTGGGTTTCATCCCTGGTGATGCTCTGCCAGGCCTCTACTGCAACTGTCTTCAGTTCCTGCTTGTTCTTGGGGCATTTTCCCTTCAGTTTTGTCTTCAGCAAGTGAAATGCATGCTCAATCGGATTCAGGTCAGGTGATTGACTTGGCCATTGCATAACAATCCACTTCTTTCCATTCAAAAACTCTTTGGTTGCTTTTGCAGTATGCTTTGGGTCATTGTCCATCTGCACTGTGAAGCGCCGTCCAATGAGTTCTGAAGCATTTGGCTGAATATGAGCAGATAATATTGTCCGAAACACTTCAGAATTCATCCTGCTGCTTTTGTCAGCAGTCACATCATCAATAAATACAAGAGAACCAGTTCCACTGGTAGCCATACATGCCCACCACCACCATGCTTCACTGATGAGGTGGTATGCTTAGGATCATGAGCAGTTCCTTTCTTTCTCCATACTCTTCTCTTCCCATCACTCTGGTACAAGTTGATCTTGGTCTCATCTGTCCATAGGATGTTGTTCCAGAACTGTGAAGTCGTTTGGCAAACTCTAATCTAGCCTTCCTGTTTTTGAGGCTCACCAATGGTTTACATCTTGTGGTGAACCCTCTGTATTCACTCTGGTGAAGTCTTCTCTTGATTGTTGACTTTGACACACATACACCTGCCTCCTGGAGAGTGTTCTTGATCTGGCCAACTGTTGTGAAGGGTGTTTTCTTCACCAGGGAAAGAATTCTTTGGTCATCCACCACAGTTGATTTCCGTGGTCTTCCGGGTCTTTTGGTGTTGCTGAGCTCAACGGTGCGTTCCTTCTTTTTAAGAATGTTCCAAACAGTTGTTTTGGCCACGCCTAATGTTTTTGCTATCTCTCTGATGGGTTTGTTTTGTTTTTTCAGCCTTATGATGGCTTGCTTCACTGATAGTGACAGCTCTTAGATCTCATCTTGACAGTTGACAGCAACAGATTCCAAATGCAAATAGCACACTTGAAATGAACTCTGGACCTTTTATCTGCTCATTGTAATTGGGATAATGAGGGAATAACACACACCTGGCCATGGAACAGCTGAGAAGCCAATTGTCCCATTACTTTTGGTCCCTTAACAAGTGGGAGGCACATATGCAAACTGTTGTAATTCCTACACCTTTCACCTGATTTGGATGTAAATACCCTCAAATTAAAGCTGACAGTCTGCAGTTAAAGCACATCTTGTTCATTTCATTTGAAATCCATTGTGGTGGTGTATAGAGCCAAAAATGTTAGAATTGTGTCGATGTCCCAATATTTATGGACCTGACTGTAGATACAAGCTGTTCTTTTTGTGGTGACCCTAATGAAACTGATATGCATATTCTCTGGGATTGTCCTCACACACAGCTATTTTGGATTGAATTCTCTAATGTTATCAATCACAATATGCTCCAGGGTTTCTCTTTGCTTTTTAAGGATGTACTGTTTGGCTTCTTTAATATACAAAAAGATAAAATTAATGAATTTTATTATTAACCTATTATTATTTCTTGCAAAATTTCATATTCACCACAGTAAATTCTCTCATCAAAATCCTTTATTTGTTGTTTTTAAAAAAGAGGTTCAACAATATATCCAAACTATTTCATCTTCCAAGAATCTTAAAGCTCTTAAAACAGTTCATTTCATCTTTTTAATTTATTCTGTTAAAGCTTTTGTTTTATATTACTAATTTATTATTACATACGTATATAAATGGTGCTTTGCATGTAATGTCACCTCTTTGTACGTAAAGTTGATATTTGTTTGTACTTGTATCTTTGGTACGTTGGCATTAATAAAAAACAAACAAAAAAAAAAAAAACATTCTGACGCAGATGACTCATTCACTCCACACTTTCCCATGTATAATCCGCCCATGTCCGTCGCACAGACCTCTGTGTAGCCTATACACATGCGTTTTCTTTCTCAACTGTTCACATTTACTTTTAAAAAACCTTCATACTCGCCAGGACGGCCATTTTTGCATAAATTTGTGTATATTTGGCCACTTACGCTCAACAACAAACTACGAAAAATAACTCAATGTGATACTTGCTATAGGTGGCTTTGGATGTGACTGTGAGCGCTCAGCCTTGAAACAACCTCTGGAGCACGCGAGTACCGATTGATATTAAATAAATTCAATGCACACAGACTGAAGTAGTTTAAGACTTTGGTTCTTTTAATTGTGATGATTTTGGCTCACATTTAACAAAAACCCACCAATTCACTATCTCAACAAATTAGAATACTTCATAAGACCAATAAAAAAAAAACATTTTTAGTGAATTGTTGGCCTTCTGGAAAGTATGTTCATTTACTGTATATGTACTCAATACTTGGTAGGGGCTCCTTTTGCTTTAATTACTGCCTCAATTCGGCGTGGCATGGAGGTGATCAGTTTGTGGCACTGCTGAGGTGGTATGGAAGCCCAGGTTTCTTTGACAGTGGACTTCAGCTCATCTGCATTTTTTGGTCTCTTGTTTCTCATTTTCCACTTGACAATACCCCATAGATTCTCTATGGTGTTCAGGTCTGGTGAGTTTGCTAGCCAGTCAAGCACACCAACACCATGGTCATTTAACCAACTTTTGGTGCTTTTGGCAGTGTGGGCAGGTGCCAAATCCTGCTGGAAAATGAAATCAGCATCTTTAAAAAGTTGGTCAGCAGAAGGAAGCATGAAGTGCTCCAAAATTTCTTGATGAACGGCTGCAGTGACTTTGGTTTTCAAAAAACACAATGGACCAACACCAGCAGATGACATTGCACCCCAAATCATCACAGACTGTGGAAACTTAACACTGGACTTCAAGCAACTTGGGCTATGAGCTTCTCCACCCTTCCTCCAGACTCTAGGACCTTGGTTTCCAAATGAAATACAAAACTTGCTCTCATCTGAAAAGAGAACTTTGGACCACTGGACAACAGTCCAGTTCTTCTTCTCCTTAGCCCAGGTAAGACGCATCTGACGTCGTCTGTGGTTCAGGAGTGGCTTAACAAGAGGAATACGACAACTGTAGCCAAATTCCTTGACACGTCTGTGTGTGGTGGCTCTTGATGCCTTGACCCCAGCCTCAGTTCATTCCTTGTGAAGTTCACCCAAATTCTTGAATCGATTTTGCTTGACAATCTTCATAAGCCTGTCGTTCTTTCAGTTAGTTGTGCATCTTTTTCTTCCACACTTTTTCCTTCCACTCAACTTTCTGTTAACATGCTTGGATACAGCACTCTGTGAACAGCCAGCTTCTTTGGCAATGAATGTTTGTGGCTTACCCTCCTTGTGAAGGGTGTCAATGATTGTCTTATAGACAGCTGTCAGATCAGCAGTCTTCCCCGTGATTGTGTAGCCTAGTGAACCAAACTGAGAGACCATTTTGAAAGCTCAGGAAACCTTTGCAGGTGTTTTGAGTTGATTAGCTGATGGGCATGTCACCATATTCTAATTTGTTGAGATAGTGAATTGGTGGGTTTTTGTTAAATGTGAGCCAAAATCATCACAATTAAAAGAACCAAAGACTTAAACTACTTCAGTCTGTGTGCACTGAATTTATTTAATACACGAGTTTCACAATTTTGAGTTGAATTACTGAAATGAACTTTTCCACGACATTCTAATTTATTGAGATGCACCTGTATCTCTCTTTCTCTCTCTCTCTCTCTCTCTCTCTCTCTCTCTCTCTCTCTATATATATATATATATATATATATATACAAATAAAACTAAACTTCAATTCCTATAGCAATTTCAGTAAGCATTTTGAATGCAAAATGATATATTTTCGCTGAGGGACAGAAAGTCACCGCATGCGGACTGTTTTCATGCTGGCCAAGAACCGCCCACACTTAGACCGGAAGAAATCACGTGACTGACATGTAATGTGACCAATCACAGTTCGCTGTTGAAACTACAGTTCGTTTTTAGGGGCGGGTAAATCTGAAATCGATGATGATAATAATGGCACAGGAGTCTCCGCGAAACGTTGTACAGACCAAGCCGAAGAAAGTGGAAAATGACTGTTTGCTCTGTGGTAGGGAATTTTATCCATCTAAATGTAACAAGCACCGACTGTTTCACGGACATAAGTCTGAAAACAAAGCGGAGTATGCGGTCGTGCTGGAGGAATTAGTTGGCAAACTTCAGGACACGACTCTGGCCGTCTGCGGCATATGCAGAACTCTGTTACTGAGGTACGATCGCGTGTCCAAAGATGCAGAAAGAATAAAATGGCTTATTAAAGATACGTGGAGGAAGATGAGAGAGAAACGATGTGCGGAGGCAACGCCTTCAATGGAGGTGAAGAGAAGACGAGAAGTGATGGACACAGCATCAGATGATGATGATAAAAACAATACATCCAGCTCACTACAGTCCACTGACAGCACTGCTGCTAAGGCTAGTCAGCTCTTTATTTGAGATCCCAATCAGCGTTTAGAGGGAATCGTTTATTTAAGCGGCCGAGCAGAATGTAATTTACCTCAGTAACCAGGTGGAAGAAATGTTAAGTAAGAAAGCGTGATGGAATACATACTAAATGTAGTATAACTGTATTAAAACGTGCAAAAAAAAAACATCTGAAAGAAATACGTTTAATTTATTAAATGTACAGGAGCTGGTAACAGGTAATTTTATGTTAACCCATTCTGTTGATTTATTCCAGGAGAAACTCAAAACGGCATTAAAACCATTGCAGGTGAAGCTGAGAATATTTCAGGAGTTTCAAAAGACTTCGCTTCAAACTGCAGAACATATTAAGGTAAGGATTTATTGAAGTTTAAAAGCAGTGAAGCACTCTTGCATTGTAAAAATGTGTGTATACTGTATGTTTATGTTTATATAGAATATACATACATTAGTTTTCAGTTTCAGGCTCAATACACAGAGGAACGGATCAAGGAGGAGTTTGTGAAGCTTCGCAAAAGTTTGTGTAATGAAGAAGCAGCCAGAAAAAAAGCGCTGAGAGAGGAAGAAGAGCAAAAGAGCCAGATACTGAGGAAGAAGATTGAGAAAATGAGCAAAGAGATGTCATCTCTTTCTGCCACAATTGCAGCTGTAGAGGAGGAGATGAAAGCTGAAGATGCTTTTTTCCTACAGGTATGAAGTATTTTTTGTTTTGTTTTTCTTTTTGTAATATATAGAAATTACACCATTTTCATTATAATAGAGTTGAATTCAAATTTATTTTTCAAACATTCTAATTTAGCCTTATTGCATAACCTACATTTCTTCTTCTTTTTTTTTTTTTACAGAACTATGATGCCACTTTGAAAAGGTTTGTTTCGTTTCTCTTCTGTTGTTCTGAACTCAAACCCACAGCATCACTGAATACTGGTTGTTTTTCCAGAGTTTCCCAGTGTAAAACACTGGATCTGGAGGACATTTCTGGAGTTCTGATCAATGTGCCAAAACACCTGAGCAACCTGAAGTTTACTGTGTTACAGAAGATGCAGAAAACTGTTGATTACAGTGAGTAAAGCACACAATGAATTCAGCTCCATCATAAGAGTCATTTATTTTATTTCATGTTCATGTGTATCTCTCTTCAGCTCCTGTGACCTTTGACCCCAACACTGCTCACTGTAATCTCATCCTGTCTGAGGATCTGACCAGCGTGAGATACAGCGATGAGGAGCAGACTCTTCCTGATAATCCAGAGAGATTCGACATGTTTGCGTGTGTTCTGGGCTCAGAGGGCTTTGACTCTGGCTCTCACTGCTGGGACGTTGAGGTCGGAGACAGTACAGGCTGGTTCCTCGGAGTGATGACCGAATCTGCTCAGAGGAGGAATAAAATATTCTCAAGGAGTGGGATCTGGCTGGTGGGTCATTTCTGTGGTGAATATAAAGCACACGAACCACCACAATCACCAACTGTCCTCCCAGTGAAAGAGAAACTGCAGAGGATCAGAGTTCAGCTGGACTGGGACAGTGGAAAGATGTCGTTCTCTGACCCTCTTACTGACACACACATACACTCTTTTAAACACACCTTCACTGAAAGATTATTTCCATTTTTCGGTGTTGGTTGTAACATTTCTCCTCTTCTCATCTTACCTGTAAATTCCTCAGTAAAAAAAGATTCACTGTAGATCAAGTTATTAATCTTCACTTGAAAGTTGTCTTCATTTAATAATCATTGACTCTGCTGCTGATGTTTTGACATATATAATAAATAAATAAAACGTGCTTATTGGCCTCATAATGCCTAGTCTATTAAATGAGTCTGTTAAACGGCATGTACATATTTAAAGGAATAAATACCCCAAAATGAAAACTGGCATAATTTTCTCACCCTTAAATTGTTCCAAATCTAAGAATTTCTTTCTTCTGCTGAACACAAAAGAAAATATTTTGAAGAATGTGGGTAAACAAACAGCTGCTAGTCTCCATTGACTTTCATGGTCCTCAGAGATTATCATTTGTTTATATGAAGGAAGAAAATCACATTGTGTATAAGCTTTATGTCCTGTTCAGGTTAGGCGATTCAAATTTTACCTCTGATTAGATTATGACAACAACAGTTTTTTTGTAACCTTTTGATCAGTGATTGATTTCTGTTTACACTTTTTTTACTCAATTGCTCTCACAGCAGTGTTGTTATTGGCAACTAAATCTATTAAAAACCTTAATTACCACTTTTGGTAATTAGGCTGAAATACAATAAACATTTTACATGTTACCTTGGCAGATAATTAAAATATGTTCTTAAATTAGAATCAGTGCTGTCAAAATAAAAGTTTTTGTTTACATAATATATGTGTGTATACTGTGTATTGTATATTTATTATGTATATATAAATACACATACAGTATATATTTTGAAATTATTTCCATGTATTTCCATGTATATATTTATATTAATATAATTATATATATTATTATATATAAATATTTTAAATGTATAAACATATTTTTCTTGAATATATACATGCATGTGTGTGTATTTATATATACATAATAAATATACACAGTACACACACATATATTATGTAAACAAACTTTTATTTTGGATTGACAGCGCCAATTAAAATATGTACTTAAATTTCTAAAACAGAAATAAAAATAAATTAAGGGTATATAAAAATGTTAAAACTTAAACTTTACTCAAATTAAAATGAAAACTGAACATGCAAAAATACTGTAATTAAACATAAATAATAATAAAATAACATTGATTGACATAGTGTTTTTTAGGTAAAACAATGAAACCTTTTAAAACTTAGCAAATTATTTTATATTCATTTATTCATCCAGACTTTCAGTGATTGTGGGAATCCAAATAATCAACACCGTCTGAATTACAAATTGTATTTCATTTGCATTTTCAGAATTACTATTACTTTACCATTTCCATAATCACTTATTAACATGCTAGTTTCAAACTATTACATGTTACACGTTACACATGAAAGTCCATCTCCTTGGTCTTGCTGCCACAAAGTTTTTTTTCTCCTCTGTCTTTTCATCTCTACCCACTATCAAACTCACTTTGTCTCAGTGGAGATCTGCAGTAGAGGAGTGCTGATCTCGCTGGACTGGTAACTGCTGGTGACTCTCAGCAGGCAGCTGAGCAGCATGTCTTTGGCCCGAGCCGTCTCCATGTTCTGTTCACGGCTCAGCTTCAGAGTCATCTGGTCCAGGCTGGTCTGCAGAAGCTCAGAGGCCATGACGGGCCTGGTCACCGCAGGTCCCTCGGTCAGGTACTGCTTGTACAGCTCCAAAAGCTTCTGTTCCAGATAACCGTTGAGCTGTGAGTTAGAGAGAGGCCGGCTGAATTGCAGAAGAGAGGGACGCTCGCGCCCGCTTTCTTCCCTCCAGCGCCTTGAATTCCTGTACTCGTGGACCAGAGGAGGCAGGAGGGAGGGGGAGGGAACATCCCCAGACAGGAGGAAGGGCCCAGTCTGGGGATCCTGAATGAAATTGCCCTGTACATCCCCTGCGCTGGGGCTGAGCGGCAGCACCTGACCACCAGCAATGTGTAAATCGCTGTAATGCTGGCAGATGCTGTGGCAGCTTGAGGGCACCAAAAAGGCCTCTGTTTCTGGGGCGTCCGCATGCCTGGGGATATCCACACCTATGGCGAGTTGCCGTCCTGCGGCAGGGTCTGTGGGGGAAGGATGGGCATCGCTCTGCTGGGTCTTGGTCCGGGTTGTATTCTCTAGGGTTGAGTGGACAGGGCTTTGTGCTGAGAGGAGGTAACTCGGCGGAGACAATGATGGTACTGTGACCGTGCAGCACGTAGGAGGATTTACACACTCTGGATCAGCTTCAAACACCAAACTCCACAGCTTACCTTCACACAACATCTGCAGTACACAAAGACAGAAGTTAAATCGGTTCATGCTGAGCGGTTTAAAAAGGAGTCTCAAACTCAAAAGACATAGCATTCAAAAGTTTATTTCAGCGTTTTAAGCGTTTACAAGTTTGTTTTTTTTATAAAGAAAGAAAGGAAATACTTTGAGCAAGGGTGCATTTTATTCATCAAAAGTGACAGTAAAGACATTTAGAACATCACAGAAATTTCAATCACAGATATTTCAAATAAATGCTCTTTAGAATCCTGAAAAAATGCATCACGTTTTCCACATGAAAAAATAAGCATTAAGAAATGTTTCTTCAGTATCAAATCAGCATTTTAAAAAGTTTTCTGAATGATGATATGGCACTGAAGACTGGAATGATGTATGCATGTTGAAAATTCAGCTTTGCCATCATGGGAATTAAAATAAATATTAAAATGCATTAAAAAAAACAGTTATTATAAATTGTAATAGTATTTTACAATATACTAATGTTATAATGTAATTAATGTTATATTAGACTTCTTTACAAAACATTAAAACTTTTCAAAAGTAGTGTATATTAAAAAATAAATGCTAATAAATAAAAAACTATATAATAGAAAACTATATATATACATATAAACTGTATCTAAAGATAAACTACACACAATATGCCATATGAAATCTCAAGGCTGTCCCATGGGCAAAACTTCTCCCAGATTGCTCAGTCCATTTCACATTACCCCAATATAAAGGAATCTTGGAGATATTTGCATCACCATCTTCCACAATTTACTGTGATTGTCATTACCCAAAACTTCAGACCAACTAACGAGACTAGAATCCAGCTAGAATATGGGTGACAAAAGGAGAATTACCATAGATATATAAAGCTTCCTAAGCTTACCTTTTTTCTACTGAAGAAGTTTTGATTGTTGAGCTGCGGTGGTTCTGTGCAGTTCTGTCTCTTTCTCTGAGTCTCTGCCGTTTTTATGCACTGCTGTAATGGTTTTTATTTCACTGTAAGTGAAAGTTATGCTATAGTTGTTCAGTTTTATGCTCCACTAAGGGAGGAAGTGAAAGTATGTTGAGATTCTGTCTTCCATGTAAATTTGGAATCACATTTATGTGCATTTATGCATGTTCTCATGATGCAAGCTTGTTATATTCATTACAATAGACTTCTATGAGATGTGCAATTTGTGTAATATGCTATAGCCATCAACAGTTTAAGAGTATTTCCACACACTTCAAGACAAGCGCACCCCACTCCCTTTGCTGTGTTTGCCCTAGACTTCCTGTCTTTGTAAGACGTTGGTAATTTCTATAACTGAGAGTATAATAACTTTAAGTATATAAAACATAAAAGCTACTGTAGTGAATTAAAGGACTGTCTGTGCTAATAGGTGATGGACCATGGTCCTATTCTGGGTATTTATTGGCACATTGTTGTAATCTGTAATTCTTTTTCTCTTAAACTTTCTCACACTACTTCATGCAGCCGTTATATTTTGCAGTTTCATTAGAATGAAAAAATGTCCCTATAGACCACATATTTCCCCTAAAACCAACATTTGCACCTGCAGCTTTTTGTATTCTTATGTAACAGTGAGTCTTCATTTCCCCATTTCCCCAATACCAATGTAATTCAAACCACAACTAGACATGTAGATTGAACACCCGTCCACGTAGCGGTGGTTAATCAGCTAAAGGGTGATAAAATGCTGCATCACCTACATTCATTATTCATGTGATGATCTGTCTATCTTATATAAAAAGAAAGATTACCTGATGAACCAACAAACAAGTGAACAAGCACATTATAGGCTTTCTTTCAATGTTCTCCCAGTATGCACTTGACTAGATTTGCACAAGCAGAACACTGTTTTCAGAATAATGTCTGACAAAAATTCAGATCACAAAGTCAGTAAAATGTTCTTACCTTTTAAGGTGTACAACAACCTGCAGAGAGTGTCATGCCATTTTTGTTATTTTAGTTTTATTTTTTTCCATGCCGGTTCATTATTGTGCTTTAATCTACGTATGTCCCACACACAAAAAAAAGCAATTAACGCCAGACCCTGTCAGAAAATACCCGTTTTGTCTGGGAACAGAACAACTAGTAAGCAAAGTTGTCTAACCTGTTAACAGCAAGTCTTGTCTGGTACCCAAAACCAGTTTTGTCTGGTACCCTAAACTATATTAACAGTCTTCTAAAAGCCAAGAAGTTGAATGAGTAAAGTCAGAGAAGAGCAGAAAAAAGAGACAAGCTGATGATAGTAAAAAGGAGCAAAGTTTATTGAATAATCTCAGTTTCAATACTCAGACTTTGTCTGACCAGCACAAATGTAACAAGTGTTGTTATACCAACCTGCTTCACAGCAACATCCCACAAACCCTTGAATTTGCGACATTCCCTCTCATCTCTTATTCGTAAACATACGTTTCATGAAACTCCACAATCGTAAGATTAAACAACTACAGGAAACACTATAAGCAAAGATAATAAGAAATATAACATAAAACAATAAAATAGTTATTGAATAAATTATAAAATGATAAATGAGATAAATGACTAAATAATTAAATGTAAATAATCAAATGAAAAATTAGGCCTACTTAAATGGCTGATGCTTATGATTGTATGAGTAAATGATAATAAATGAATAAAAACAAGATAATAAAACACAAATGTATGATTGCTGTCCTGAAGCAACACACACACAGTTTGCATTTGAGGATCCACAGATCCTTCAATACACACAAGGAATAAACTCCCTTAATTGTGACAACACAGCTCCCAGAGTCCACTCAATACCCCATCAGAAACTTTAGCCGTCCTGCCATAGTAGCTCTAGCTCAAGTGTCTGAAGCATTTGTTTAATATGAATGGATCTGTACTCATCTTTGCATTTATCTTCCTAAGACCCAGCAATTCATTATTTTTAAATAAGTTCTGATAATATATATGAGACACAGGGCCGCTGCTGGTCAAATGGGTGCCCTAAGCAGGATTGTATTCTTGTGACCCTTCTCTCAAATATTATGGAAGTTAAAAAAAAAAAAAACACCCACTATAGGGGTCAAAATAGAACTTTAATAATATATAAAAGTAAATAAATAAATTGTAATTAAATTGTGTTATTTACCAATTACATTTGTAGCTCTAGACAGTTACCTATGGCTATGACTTTATTAATGCATTTTCTGAACGCTCGAGACTATAAAATCAGTCAGACAATCACGCAAAAGAAAATTAAGCAGTTTTACTACGATAAAACCATGGTTAAATTTGTAAGGGTTGTGATGTCCATGGTTTTTTTTTTTGTTTTGTTTTGTTTTTTTGAAGAAATTATAGAGGCTGTGTCATCTATACCAAAAGGTGGCCAAAATTATTAATTTTAAAAGATTAAGTGGATATTTGAATTAAATGTTTGGTCAATAGGCTATCAAACAAGGACTTGATCGTCATGTAAGTGTAACAGTAGCAATTACCAGGCCTTTGGCTCCCTTTGCAGGAATTTGTAATAACATGTAATGTACATACATTAATTTTGTATTACACTATGTATTTTAACAGTGTTATTCAATGAAAACATAATTATTAATTAACCAATCATTATTGCCTCATTGTTTTATATAATGCATTTTAAGTCATTTTAAAGGCTGTTGTTAGGTTATATAACCACAAAAATATTATCTTAATACTTCTTTGTAAATTATTATTTGAAGTAACAAAACCATGGTTAATTTGCGGTTACCATGGCTACAAGAACCATGATTTTTGGTTTTATTCATGTTAAAACCATGGCTAATTTTCTTAAGAGAACATGGAAACTTTTTTTTTTTTTTGAGCAACTGGGATGGTGCTCCCCTGGGAGTTGGTGCCCTACGCAAACTGCATTCTCTGCGTATAGGGAGTGGTGGTACTGATGAGACACATCTGTCTCAGATATATCCACTGATAATTTAGCAAAAGAATAAAAAAAGTATTGTCATTTTAACACGCTTTTATTTATTTATTTACAGTAACAGGAAAAACAAAGTTCTTTTGTAATGTTTCCAACATACCATCAAGTCAAACCTAAAAGCATCACAGAACATCACAGTTAATTTCAATATATTTAAATGTATTAATTTATGATGGTTTTAAATTAGTAACAACAACTATTATTGTCTAATTGTCATATAATTTTCACATTTAGCTTGCTATTTTTATATTTAAAAATATATATTTGTATTAAGTTGTTAATGTGGATTAAACACAAATGTAGTTTTCCTTTTCCATCTTTTATCTATATATTTAGTTACATATAGTAAATGTTAAATAACGTTCTGAATTATAAGCTTATTTAGTTTCTTCAAGATATCTATAGAAAGTTTTTTTTTTTCAGAATATTTAAATGCAGTTCAAAAACATGAAAGAAAGTCAATTCTTTATCGGAAAAATAATTTAAAAAAAAATATTTGTCTGAACTAAAGGATTAGGAAAATTTAGTTTTCATTTTCTTTCTTTTATCTATAGTCAGTTACATATATATAAATGTTAAATAATTTTTCTGAATTATAAGCTATATTTAGAAAGAAAAGTAAATAAATTATAACTATTATTAAGGAGATCCTTTATCCAGGGTCATTTATAGTTTACCTGAAGCATCCTTAAATTGTGCACACACATCTACATTCTGATTAAATAATGTTTATGCATACGAAAATGCATGTTATGTAACATATGCATCATAGGGCTAACTGTGATAGCCAGCACATGTGTGTAGCCTAATATGTCTAATGCTGGTTAATTATTCATATGTTAGTGTAGAGTTACAAGCGCGCCGTCTCCATGGCTGCGTTAGAAACCTACCATGACTTCTTTCATACGGTAAGAAATGGTCATCGCTTGCAATATGTCCTTAATGCGTTTGGATCAAAAACAGCACTTCAGCACTATGGACAAGATCGACCAACAAATCTCCATCTTGTCTCTGCATTTCTTCAAGATATAAAGAAAGTTTTCATGCGGAGAGGGATATGGAGAAGCAGAACAGGCTGACTATCACCAATAAAAGTAATTTTATAGATTTAAAGGTTACTAAACAAGCAAGCTAAGTACATTTTTGACGTGTTTTACGCTTTTCAAGTGATTTACGGTGTAAAGTGTTTTGATTAAGGGCACAATGGTGACAGAACCCTCGTGGGGTTTGAACCAACATCCTTTCTCATATCAGCCCAGATATTTAACCACTAAATTGCAGCACCCAGACACCGACTGTGATGTTTAAGAAAATCAACGCAGTTTTCCGTCCGAACCACCTTGGACCTCGCTCACGGGACAGGTTCAGGCCCAGTGAGGACTACCACAGCGCATGCACCGTCAAACTGGTCCGGAGCACGTCGATGCTCGTGGTGGGGGAGAGCAGTCGCGCGCCGCAGGACTCCACACTGAAGCGGAGCGTGAGCGCCTTGAGTGTCGAGGCCACCACAGCCCTGTACTATTACCAGAGCCAAGAGGACCGAGTATGGCTCTACTCTCAGAACCAGAACTGCTTAGAGTACTTACAGGAACTGGTCGCGCTCAGGCGGCAGTACACCAAGAGCATCAACGACCTCAAGAACAGCGAGCGCAAAGAGACCGCGTCCCGCAAGAAGAACCCCGCACCCCGGCCACCGCAAAACAGAGCTGCACAGGTGGGAGGAAACAGGACAAGGTTTACATGTTTAAACATAAAAGAATTTTTGAACATTGTTAGGGCAAAGTAAAGCAAGTTATGCCAATTTGTCTGCTATCAACCGAAATGACTCACAAAAAAAAAGTTCAGTCTTATTCTGCATATTATTTAGTTTCTTAAGGATAGCCAATTTATAATCTAGTTGTTTAGTAAGAATATTCCAGTGCAGATGTTTGGCTGTTGTACGTTCTTTAGTTTTTTGGGGGGTGGGGGTTCTAATAATTTTCTTTGAAAAGTTGGATAGCTTGACCAGTCTATTCATTTTTTAAGAGGTACAGCAGTTTTAGTTTTGTGCTTTATCAGTTCTAACATACAGTGCTGTTGCACTACAAGCATCCCGAGGTCGAATCCCGGCTCGAGGACCCACCCCCTCTCTCTCCCACTTTGTTTCCTGTCAACTCTAAACTGTCTCTAAACTCTAAAAAGTATCATCATAGTCAAAAACGCCAAAAAAAATAAAAAAATAATAAGACCTAGAAGGACCCTGTGCTAATTACATTAGTTTAAATAAGCAATGCAACTACGCATGTACAATATATTTCATCTCATTTCAAAGACTTCAAGGCCTGAACCTTCTGCTCCACCAATCCCAAATGAGGAAGACACACTCCAGTTCTTTGATGCAGTCATTGCAAGCTGTGACCCAGAGCCCAGTCGAAAACCACATGTGGACAATGGCCATGCAGACATAGACTTCATAGGTGAGTGTGGAGCTTATTACTTAATCTCTAGTGTACTCTAAAGGTAGCATGGTAGATGCAATTGTGGGATGAAGTATTTATTTTTTCCCCTTCATGGTTCAGTCCTCAGTTTTTTATTGTTTGTTATGTCTGTTTCTCTCCATACTCCCATTTTAATGTTTCTATAGTGGCAACCAGTACCAGCGAGCATGACCTTCACTCTAACTGGGTGCTTCGGGATCCTCGTCGAATCTCCATGACAGAGTCACAGCCCAAGTATTCAGAGATCAGTCACGGGCAGGCAGCCCAGCGGAAGGGGGACACGGGAAGCACAGGCAGCAGGAGACGTCTGCAACGAAACCCAATCCACCTGCCAAAAGTGGTGGAGAGTGCCTTTCAGACTCTGCGATTCAAACCCAAGCTCAAAAAGAAAGACTAGCTGCTTAAGCTGTTCTACTGTTTGAGCCCAGAGGACAACTAAAACGTCACAACTGTGCGATCAGGAAGTTGGACCTGGAAGAATGAATAAGAAATAATCTGACTCACCACAGAAGATGTGAGCTCTGTGACGTAATGTCAGTGCTTACTCACTGTCAGAGCTTCATAAATTATCCACAGCAGATCAGAATCTCTTTTTCAGTAGTTCGCAATAGCAAACACTTAAGGCCATTAACAGAGCGTAACCACTGAACAATCACCCTGCGCACTGATTCCAGACAGAGCAACTGGAATTTCCTTATCACAATAACACAGATCTGAGGATCACCTATCTGATGAACCAGTCAGATAATTAGACAGGGATCAGACATATGAGTGATGCAAAACACATCAAGGCCAAGGGGCTATCTATTAACTGCCTAGTTATGATAGGTGAGCCTTAATTAACCAAATGCAAAACTAACACCTCTACTCTGCATTTAAGTCAAGTCTAATCTAATACAGTAAAACTTTGGGGATCCTTACTATAGCATTTCTTTATATAAAATCCCTCAAACTGGTACTAGGTGCCTTAGTGTGTAGGTTTGTACAATCTTTTTTTATGTTTATAATGTCTATGATGATTTGTGGTTAAGTAAGCTAAGCAGCAAAAGAGTGCTCAATTGTGTTAACTACTTCAGCTACAGTTCAAGTATTTCTACTAGTGAGACTATTTTTTAAAGCATTAAAGCCTATAAAGAGGAACTAGATGCATGTGTTTGAATCCAGAGCTAAAAATGTCTGGTTTCTATTTTTTGAAAAAAGGAAACAGGAATTGGGTATTACCCTTTCGTACTATAAAAACTAAGATCACAATAACAACAGGTGCTATGAGTCTTTATCAGCAAATAATAGCGAATAAAGTTGAAGGAAATTAACTACTACTTTATACTGAAGCTATTTCAAATCATGGACCAATGAAGAATGTGTTATATACAGTAGCGTTTCAATTTTGGGGTCAGTGACTTTTTTGTTTTTTTAAGAAATTAATACTTTTATTCCACAAGGATTCATTAAATTCAACAAAAGTGAAAGATTTAAAATTAATAATAATTTTAGTACAGCTTTGCATTAAGCACAGCACATAAACAAATCAAAGCACAGCAAACAAATCAAACAATGGAGCAGAAATTATTTTCTAATAACTTTATTAGCAAAATGTTTTGACACTCACACAAACACTCACTCAGTTCTTCTCTTGTTTGACTTTGGGGCTGAAGAATGCTGACAAGCTCTTCATGCCAGTTTTGTCTACTTTGGCAAGACTCTTCTGAGCTGCAGTCATCTTCTTCAGTGGCTGAGATAACATAGAACATATTTTAAATATTAGATTTATCGACACTGTAGCACAGTATCTAAATTTAAGCAGGAAATATGCATTTACAACCAACAGTATTTGAAGCATGAACTGCTGAATGATTTTTTAAGGGATGGACAGAGAGAAAAAGACAGTTCTGCTGTAGCATGTAATGCCATTTCTTTCAATGCTTGTATCATCAATCCCATCACCACTGTGTTTGCGATTCTAACTCACTTTTCGTGCAAAATCAGCACTGTTGAACTTGGTGTAGTCTTCCCCAGCCTCTACTGGTTTATCTGACAGTTTCCGTTTCTATCGAATGCAAGACAGCAGTCAGAAAAAACCAAGTCCACCAAATGGTCTTTTGAATCTAACTGAACTGCTACACAATTCCTCTAACTACGTTCAGAAACAAAGCATTTATGAAGCTGCATGAAACAATGACAAGCTAATTGAGTTTAAGAAGAAACAGGAATCAGAAAGCAAATGATTAACAAGGCATAAATTCAAGTAAATCAAGACCAGACATAATTCAACTATTAACATTCAAGCATGGCAGTAACATGCAAATAGTTAAACAAAACACTGGTATTTCAAGAAGAAAGATGTACCTTAGAAGGCGGCTCTGTCTTTTTAGGGCTGGATATCTCTGGCAACCTTGTAACATAAGAGACAAAAAATGTTATAACTACATAAGCATAACTATATGAAATGTCCTGCATGTTTCAGAGTAGTGGTCAACTGATTTAGACCTTTTTTTATTTTTTTTATTTTTTTTATGGCCGATGCAAAAGAGAGCCAAGGCCACTAGCCGCTATATATGATATCACACTGTTTCATTTAAAGATACATGCATAACAATTGTTGAAATTAAATTTATAATTATTTTACATAACATTTACAAATTATACAGTGGAGGCCAAAATTATTAGAACACTAGTATTTTCACTAGCTAAAAAGTGGTTTTAAGTCAGTTATTTCTGTCTTTTGCTGTAGTGTGTCAGTAGGAAATATCAGTTTACATTTCTAAACATTCATTTTGCCATTAATTGTTATAATCCAATGAGATTTTTGTTTGCACAAGTAGTCTGACAACAGCCAGTGCGCCACACAGAGATCTGATCTGATCATCATCCAGTCTGTCTGGATGACACGAAGAAACTGAACAAACTGAGACAGACTAAATCCAGAAGAACTGTGGCAACGTCTCAAAGATGCTTTAAGAAACCTACCTGCAAAGCTACAGTACTGTTAAAAGTTTTAGGCACTTGTGTAAATGCTTTAAAATGAGGATGTTGTAAAAATAAATAATGTCATAAATAGATTTCCTTTCAATCAACTTCTATTAACTAAATTAAATCAACATTTGGTGTGACCATCCTTTGCGTTTAAAGCAGCTTTTGCCCTTGGTGCACTTGCACATAGTTTTTGAGGTAGCTTTGCAGGTAGGTTTCTTGAAGCATCTTGGAGACGTTGCCACAGTTCTTCTGGATTTAGTCTGTCTCAGTTTGTTCTGTTTCTACATGCCATTCCATGTGCAAACAAAAATCTCACTGGATTATTACAATTAATGGAAAAATGAATGTTTGAAAATGTAAACTTATTTTCTACTGACACACTACAGCAAAAGATAGAAAAAACTGACTTAAAACCATTTTTTAGCTGGTGAAAACACTAGCACTCTAATCATTTTGGCCACCACTGCAGGGCTCACAAAATTTCAAAATCCTTGGTAGCCCTTCGGGCAGGTACTTTTCAGATTTTGGTAGCCCGAAAATTTATTTAACTAGCCCAAATAAAAAAGACCATTTTATAGAAAATCATATAGGGGTCTAAATGTCAATCAAAAACATTTTAATAACACAAATATCAAGGAAGGAATTTTTTCACTATTTACAGGGTTATATGCAGAATTTTTAAAAATCAATTTAAGGCAATTTAAGACACAAGTAAAATGAACACCATATGAGTGGGGTTGGACAATGTCTATGGTAACATATTAAGCCATAAAATGACATGATTTACAGTTCAGATACAGGTTTTCACAAAAACAAAAATCTTTTAAAAGGGCATTTCAGCCTTTAAACCTTTTTTATGAAAAGGGATAAGTCAAACATATAAATTACTATATTAATTTAAAACATATAAATATTACTGTGTTAACTGTTTAGATTTTTAGAAAGCACATTAGCTTCTTTCACTTTTACAACTCTGTGTTTGCTGCCGCTGTGTAAAAACATGGGTGGATGCTGCATAAACAGCAGAAAGGCTTTTTGGAAATGCAAATTCATTCTCTGCCACGAGGTGGCGCTTTAGGGGCAAATATTGCGGCTTCTACGGTAACAGCTGAACACAAAGCAGCGCTGCGCTCATAAACGCTGCTTTATCAGGCATTATAGGAAAAATGAAATTAAAATGCCAACGTTTCTGAGTCGGTTCCCTTCAGAGATACATTCACATAAAGACATCCGTGCCGTGTTTTGACTTTGAAACGTGCAGCGCTCATATTTATTCAAAGACATCATTGCCTTCTGAAGTTTAATCCAGCCGTATTGCCATTCTTGTCTTTCCGTCCCCAACCGTAAGACCTTTTGAAATTATAATTAAGACTTTTCTTATACTATTTAACGTATGTAAAAATTTTTAAGGCCTTAATTTTGACACTAAATTGAAGAGTTTTTAAGGACCCGCTAGAGCCCTGTATTTTAAGATATCCCGTCGGGCAGAGCAGTGATACATTTTGGTAGCCCAACTGGAAAACACAATAGCCCCGGGATGCCGGGCTAGCGATTTTGCGAGCCCTGCACTGCATAATTTGAAAATAAATAAATCATTTGCATGGACAATTAACGTGTGTTTATGCATGTGTTTATGCACTCTACAAATACACATTTTTAGAGGATCTCTGAATTTGACTTTAATTTAGTGAAATTAAAGGTATAAAAAGATATCAATATAAAATAGATATTAAAAGACTTGATTAAATGAAATGCTTATTTGCTGAATACTGATGGTAGATGAGAAACTACTATAACTATTATGCTTTTCTATTACTAATAATAAAGCAACACTGTAATACTTTTTTGTGTACCTTAAGTTCTATGTAATAATTTATTAATCAGAACTGCTAAACTGTGCATTTAGGTGCTGGTCAAAATAAAAGTCCCACTTCTGGTATATCACCAAACAGAAAAAAAAAAATTACTGGCTGATGCCAATAATTTAAAAAATTCCAAATATCAGCCAATATAATGGCCTTGGCAATATATATCGGTCAACAACTATTTGTGAGGTGATGTGAACGATCAGTGTTTGATCAGTGTAGGTGTACATACTGCAGATGCTTGAGGAGAGCTTTGCTCAGGTCTTCACTGATGTACTCTGATATGAGACCATGTGCATAACGTAAGTAGTCCTCTAAAAGAATAAAAAAATACACTAACATTAGTAAATAACCCATACAAACACAATCCAACCATATTTACTTATCCTTTAACCTTCAGTAGCATCTTCATGTTTCACTCTGACGAACATGCTGGATTTCACTCCTCCGCCCACAGATATGTTGCTCTTTTTGAGTGTTATTACTGTGCGTTTGACCTGAGAGACATTTTTTTTTAAATTTAAATGCAACTTAAATACTCATTGTTGATGTAATTTATGATTCTTATACAAGTTAAACAGTTTTTAAACCTTTTTCTTGAGCCACTCCAAGGTCTTCTCCTGGTTATATCTGTGAAACTTTAAACCGCCTACCTCTGAAAAAGAGGATTTCATTTTTTTATATTCAACACAAAATTTGGACATCACACTGTATCTGTAACTAAAGTGAAAGTGAAAGTCGTGACGTATTGTCAAGTATGGTGACCCATACTCGAAATTGGTGCTCTGCATTTAACCCATCCAAGTGCACACACACAGCAGTGAATAGTGAACACACGCGCACACACACACCGTGAACACACACCCGGAGCAGTGGGCAGCTATTGCTCCAGCGCCCGGGGAGCAATTGGGGGTTCGATGCCTTGCTCAAGGGCACCTCAGTCATGGTATTGAAGGCAGAGAGAGTGCTGTTCATTCACAATCTCCACCTTCAATTCCTGCCGGTGTGAGAATCGAACCGGCAACCTTCAGGTTACTAGCCCAACTCTCTAACCATTAGGCCACGACTTCCCCTAATTTGGCCTATATGTGCCTACAGATTCAAACACACCTTTTTCATCAGCCACATGATGAAGGGAATCCAGTCCCTGTTTGCAATGCAGAAGTCTTGTGCATCCAGGGTAATCCTCATCCATAATCATCTGCTTCGCCGGCTGGAACTTTCCCTATAGGAAGAGTGCTGTCATTACAGATGAAGCTCATGTAAATGGCTTTTATTGTAATATTTGCATTTTAATTCATTGTTAACCTCGGTGGCAGTACTGCTAATGTATGGCAACAGCAGAAATAAAGGATCACTTCAAAACTGTCAGTCAGTTGAAGTTTATTTAGATAAACCTCGGATACACATCACCACTCCATACAACTAAACTGCAAGTTGCTGTTAATTTAATTGATATAGTAATACTTGTAGCAGGATTCTTTAGTTTGATGAAGGACGGATCACCCTCTTCAGACCCGCCTGTGTCCAGTGCTGAATCTGAAAGTGAGGGGTGAAAAAAATATTTAAATTAGATTAGATTTATTCAAAGAAAACAGAAAAGCATGGAGATTTAGGTGGGCTTAAAAGTATACTGACCCTAAAGTTTGCATACTTACTAATGCAACATTTGTCATTATTACAAAGCCTCAGTAAAATAAGTTGTGCAATGAAGACTGTGTATACAATGTTTCTGAAAGAATATGTGTGTAACATGCAACACAAACTTGTAAATGTAAGGTACCTGGAGCAATGACAACCCAGCTGTCGTTGTCGGTGTGCGCAGAACGTTTCTTTTTAATAATCATTTCAAGAACTGACTTAAAACGTTAATCTGCATCAACTGGTTGTCTGATAATAATAATAATAATGTAAGGACGCAAGACTTGTTAGCAGAGGTTCTGCCTGCAGAAAAATGGCGGCAAATATTTGTGTACAATGCAGATAGGGTGTGAAACTCGAAGTGACGTTTTTTTCTGATACAACTTTACGTGTGGATATTCATGTATAATAACTTTTTTTCAATAGTCCGGTAAAATAAATAAATCTTATCCAAAATCTTTGATTAATGTGAAAAGAGAGCTGCGCCTAATTTGAAATCACGTCAACAACACCCCTCTCTCAAAATGGTACAGTCGCCCAGCATTTCTTAAAGGCATAGTAGCACATTTATTTTTGACACCATTAAAAGTACAGTTGGAAGATCTTTCTCAATATTCTTCGCATTGTTTCGCAATTATTTTGCGTGACATGATGTTTGTTTAAAAGTCAACACATCTGGCTGTCGCATATTTACCTATTTACAATTTACTGTATGTAATCTGTTGGTCGCCTATTTAAATGGCAGTAATATATGAGCATAAGTTTGCCGTTAGCACTTGGACAAAACAACAACAACAAAAAAAGAATATTTTGTGAATCAAAAAAAAAAAAAAAAATTCTGGTTTAATCTGTTTACCTTTTAAAAATGAGAGGCAGAGCCCAAAGTGCTGTACCCAAAGATAACCAAATCAGCTTTGTCTTCACAGAATGGTGATTTTTGTGAAATATGTTATAATTATATAGCATAATAAATATTAAGAAAACTGAAATAATGGCTGAAAGGTAAGTGATAATATAATTGACAAAATCAAATAAAATGATATGCTACATTTCTGATAAGAACAATTTCAGTGTGGAAATTAAGTTAAAATTTTATATACATTATTTAAACGCAGGTTAAATTATGGGACATGTCTCAACAAAATTGATGTTTCTCACAGTGACCTCCAGATGGCGCCAGTGTCTTGAAAATGCATAAAGGAATGCGCTTTGACAGAATTGGCTGCGGATTAATTGTTAGTTTATTACATGCATGAAATTTCTTGACATGCTCTAAACCGTCATAATGATCTTATATCATATCTTAGCTATATCAGTCAGAAAAAAGCTTTTTTGGCACAACAGATTAGCCTACAATAATCAAAGCATTTAAACATTATAACCTACAATAAACATATATGACACGGGAAATAGCCTAAATAAAATTGGTAAAAATAAGACAAAGTACAATAAAAAATAACAAATGCTATTTTAAAAAAAATGGCATGAACAGAAATATGCCTTATAAAGCAAAGCAGTAAGTAGCCTATATGTTGAGCAGTATGTGATGTAGAATCCATAGATGCGTTACAGATGCTCTTTTTCTTTTTCTCTTTTGGTTTTCAGGATCTCACTACAGCTACACTGTTGTCGCTAAGTCTGTAGGCTACTTCGTCAGACTGTATCTCAGCTTAGTCTAACGATTCCTTCTGTCTTTATCACTCACTTTATCTCTCATATTATGTGAGAGGGAAAATGTGTCTTTTTGCACTTGTGTCACTCATTAAAACAGCTAACCAAGACATGTCCTGACACAGTCTATGCGTGTGCATTCATGTGTTGCTGATTAAGAATCAGGGACCCCCTGTTCTGCTATAAGTCTGAGGTATTCAGGTCAGCCAAGGTCTGCTGAGCAAGGACATGGTGGAGGGAGAGGAGGGGCTCCAGGACATCCCAGCTGTACAAGAAATTACCATCAAAGAGAAGTTATATAGGCTACATACTGCATATATTCAGTTATTAGATGCCATAATTTTCTAAACAAAAAGTCCACTACAGTTTAGATTTTTAATCTATTTCAAGTCTTAATATCACATGAATTCTCGACATTTTAAAATATTATTCTGATTAACATGTCTTTACCATCACTCATGTACCAATCTGTTTATAAAAAACTATTAGTAACGAGGTTCATTGCACCCTCTCTGTTCTTTTTCTCACTTCCACAGAGATATGACACAGACACCAATATTGAATAACTCCATTAGTGTCGTAAGAGACAGACAGAATGAAACCTGGTTGGAAAAAAGAGCGTGGCACAACTTCAAGGCACACAGTGATATTTCAGCTCAAGCTTGTTATACACATCTGACTTGTTGCTCTGTTTTATAAACTGGTTGATGGAACAGATCAGAATAACGATTCTTATTTTGCATCTGAGCCTTACCTCCTCCCACACACATGCAAAATTAGGCAAACACACCTTGCACATTAACATGCTCCCATTACATTGCTATAAAGAAAAACAGTGGTATTTTACAGAGGTTTTTAGTTTTACTTTTGCACACACACTAACACACTCCCAGTAGCGAAGTATAACCCACACAATGTTTTCCAACTCTTGCACATTGGTCCACAAACAAGGTTGACATCGTGTAATCTTACTATCACTCACATGATTGAAGTCACGCGCTAACTTGTTATAGTGCGTGCATTATTTATACTGTCAGATGTCCATCTCAATTTACAGGATGATATTTTAGTAGGAGGGGCAACCTACAGAGATGCATTGCATAAAATGACCACAGTTCGTCGGTTTTCGTTTTCGGCGAACACGTTGGGAATGTCGTGTTTTGAGATTACAGGTCTGTCACTTGAGGTCTGATGAGTCAAACTCAGCGTGATCTATGCATCTATCATATGACTCGTAGCGACAGGAAATTTGTTTTGACTAATTGGTAGTAAAAACGAAAAATGTAATTTAAAAATGTCGCTATTATAATATGAACTAGGCTTTTACTTTCAACAGGACAAGAAGCTCAAACGTGAAGGTAGGCTACTAGAAGGCTAATATCGCAAGCTTCATGAAACATTTGGAGGCGTCCATTTATTTTGTGTTGCCAAAATCAAAATCTTATTGTGTGATAGATAGCAAACTGATTGTTTCAAAACTGTTATACATAAACGTGTGCCATTTTACAAAATGTAGCCTACTGCGTTTTTAATTAAGCAGCTTTACATGTGATGATGAATTTATGTATTTGCATACACGGGAACTGTTTGTGAAAATTATTAATTTTCATATTTGGAAACAACAACAGGAAATGAAAGGATACAAACTTATTCGTTAGTCATTCGAGCAGGCAGCGTGTTTAGTTAATAAATTCATTAGTTGAAAGAGTGAATTCGTTACTCTACAGTTTCATTTGTTCTGCAGAGCAGCTTGAAATCCGAGGGTTATGCATTTTTATGTAGCAGAACGCCTATATTATTGCTTTAAACTTTTCTTTTGCAATTGCTCCTATTTACTAACGTATCAAATCGTTGTAAAATACCAGCAGATTGATTGATTGTGTTTGGAATTAGTCGAGATGATTTGATTTATCACTAAGAGAATGATAATCTTAACGAAAACAGGCAAATACCTGACTGTTTCACTAGTAAAACGGCATAAATATTAACTGTATTACCCTAAATTGCTTAGATCATTTTAATTTGATTAGATTATAGGCTATTTTGCTGGATTACTATTTATATATTTACTTAATCCTAAAATCACCTACAGCCACGTAATGATAATCGTTCGCCTGTATTTGCTCGTTTGAGAGTGTGTAGAAGAAGGTTGGAAAATGCTGAAAACCTCACCTCAGCTGTGTCAACAGGCCGTGTGTTTTTGCCTGTTATAAATAGCCCCACTTTTAAATTAACTTCCTAAACGCCACGTGCCATCCAAAATAAAACTATTCAAATAAAATATTCATATTGTAGGCAACATTTAGCATAAACCAGTTGTACGAATCCCTTGTTAATTAACTAGCAGCTGGATACCATTAACTTTCGAAAGTCACTGTTTTGCATACCCATAAAGGCTGTTTTATAAGTGCTTTTTGACATACGAAAATTAGAAAATAAAAAATACTCAAAGGTGAAAAGTGCTTATTTGCCTTAGGGAACTGAGTGCAAAAAATAAAAATAAATAAATAAACTAAATAAATAATAATACAATAAAATACCGTGTAAAGCTTAATATGAACCATGTTAAACTTTTATACCATTATAAGTTTAAAGACGAAATTGTTGAAACACAAAACACATGTGCTTAAGCAGTTTTGCTTACTGTTGAACGTTCGTGCCACGCATCCTAACCAAAGTGAGGTTTAGCATATGATGATATTTGACAGGCTTTAGTTCTCTCTAATGCAGTTGCACACACCAAACACCAGCCAATAGCAGAAGTCAGCTGTTTCAAATCACAGTGAGTTCCTTTATACTTTTTTCATAAAACACAAATATACTCTCAAATATGCTTATGCAGGTGTACGGCAAAGAAAAAAAAGACATTCAAATCAACTTCAAACTTTGAAATCAAACAATGTTTTTTTCTTTTTTATTTGTCATGCACCGAGAAAATGTTTTTGTCATCACGGATCAGTTTGAAGAAAATCTCAAATCTGTTCACGATGAAAGTTTCTTACCTCTATCATAACTTCAACAAAATATCTCACATTGGAAGGAGACTTAACAATACACAAGATGAGTCATCTGTGAACGTGCACTTGAGCGGATCATAGTAAAGCACTTGGCATCTCTCGCGCAGCTAAAGGTAAAGCCTGGTTCTCGCGCCATGCTGTGGAAACACCGGTCTTAAGTCGTCGAGATCAGAGTTGCGTGCAGTTATGACACCCGACTCGGTCGCTGCTCTGTAGCACGTGACCTAATCTGATCCAGTGTGGGTCGTAGGGTTTGAGTCTTGAGTATCTAAGGTCGAGCGCTGGCGCTTGGTCTTTTTTTTCTTCCACTCGCGCAGCTCTACCGCTCCGCCTCCTCAACGCGCAACATTGACGCTGTGCATAAATACTGGAACAAAAGAAGAACTTCCTCGATACCTTGTGAAACGGCAGTAAATAAGATGAAACTGTTATGCGAACTGAAATTAACCTGTAAACGTGCTAGAGAAGGTACTTATTAGAACACCCCCCCTAGAGTCAAATGATGTCTTCAAACACATCCTCAATTTTCCCCTCAGCGCTTTGGGTAAGTGCCATTCATATTGACTTTGAGGTAGCTGCTGATCAGTCTCTTCGCACTGTAAATGAGCATAACTGTTGTAATGTTTGAGCATTTTGTGAGCTATTAGAATTCCAGTGGCAGAGCAAGAATAAATGAGGAAATTGAAATGTGTTTTGCTGGAACAATGAAACAACGCAGGAGTGGCAACAGTCGACAGCGGACTATCGGCGTCGAACTATTGTCGAAAAGTTTTTGACTCTTAACCGAATCGCTGTCTTAACATCATGTTGTTAACGTTCTAAAAAAGTTGTTACATTCTAGCGTTCCGTGAATCAAGGAAGTTGCTGTAAATTGAACAACGCTGTATTAAAACTAAAAAACGCGCTGCTTGTCAAATCTTCAGCAACAATTGCTATGCATAAGTTACCGGTTGTCTTCGAGATACGTCGTGTTATTTTAAAGTGTCTAACAGGTTTGATTTAGAACCGTATTAAACTACTCAGTTTGTATTTGTGTTGTCCATGAACGATTGCAGGATGTCCATAACGTGTACAAAGAGTTTTCGTGAGTAGTCTTTTGTCGTGTTGATCTTCTCATGCAGTGAACAAAGAAGCGCGTAGCAAAGGCTCGGGACCCGAGAGCTCGTGGAAAGTAGGCACCCTGTTTACAATAATAACACCAGCTTCATGATGTGGCAAGACTGACAGAGCGCTGCGCCAATGGCGTGCCACGGTTGCTTCGGCAACACGCTATATTTGGAAAGAGTTACATCATCGGAGGACTGCCTTTGAGGGGCGGGACATCCGTGAGGAGTGACGCTCTTGTCTGGACTTGCCTGCAGTGCGCTTTGTTATTACTTTCCTCGCTGATAAAATATAAAAAACTGTCACGGATCAAAACACGAAGCATGTTCTTTCAGCATTTCAAAAGCATAGAGAAACTAATAGACTATTTCTTTACGATGACTGGTTAATGAATTATCTGTCGTGGTTATTAAATGTAAAGTTGGTCACTTTAACAATTGAGGGGAGGGAGGAAAGGCAACATGATTTTAATAAATACTACTAAGTGATTTAATTAATAAGTGTAGAGGTGGATGCATGAAAAGAAAGAAACTGAGTCTTAACTTGACTTTGATGTGAATTTGAATGTTGTGGGTGGTGATACTGTTCAGTTGTTTAGTCACCTATTGTGAGGAAAAGAATAGAGTTTATAGTAGCTTATAACATGTTATAACTTATACACTGAGGTTGTGTTGCAGTTCGAAGTGGCCTTGAGTGGAAGTAATATGGAAGGCCTAAATTTGTGTATGCATACAATTTCAATAGACTGAACTAAAATAAGGGATTTGTTAGGGTATATGACAAATATAGCCCAACAAAATAGATTAGAACAATAATTATAGCCAGTCAAGTTTAGTATATCCAGCATTAAAGTCAAGATCCAGAAATGTTCAGATAAAGTTAAACTTACAAGTGACATGCAAAGAGTATAGGCATAAAGGATTTCATTTTAAAAGAAGTTCATTACGTGTACACATATTCAGAGCAGAGTTGTAGCACTCTGCCTAGTCATCCATGGTGGATAAGTAGAGAACAGTTTATGTTCTTTTCTTTTATTATAGACACACTTCCTGTTCTGTACTTTATCTTCAAATAAAATGAGTCAGTTCCTTTTCCCACTGTGCACATCCACTTATGCCACCATACACTTAAACACAAAGATACGTTTTATAGTGTTGACTGTGTAGGAACACTCACTCTCAGATATTTCATGTTTATTTATGTCAGCAGTGTCATGCGAGTTTATGTGGGTGTGTCTAAAAATAAGAAATATACAATGATGCCACACAATTATTATTTTAGCTAAAAGGTGGGTAGTTTATGACTGTAGAATAAAGCCATCATGTTTTCTTTAGCAAAAACACTAGATAGCCTTTGTCTTGGTTTGTACAGTTGCAGTTAATGCTTACAAATTAGGGCTGAGGGAAAGAATTTAGTCACATAGTCACTCCTAAATGCATCATCAGTGGTTGCTGGTCAAATAGTCACAAAGCGGTGCCAAATTTTGAAAGTCATTATCCGAATGATGCAGTCGGCAGTAATCAGAAAGGGGCGGATTTGACAGATGGAGCGCAGTTTCTTTCTTCTCCCAATCAACCTTCACGCTGCTGGTGGTGCGAGTGACGCAGCGCGCAGTTGCTCTCGCTGTCTGCTGCTGGAGTAAAGCGCAGGCTCTGTTGTCAAGCTACTTGCTTCGTCTTCACGGAAAACATCGACTAACGTTCCGTTCATTTCATGTATTCATCCTTGTCGAGCGACGGTCATAGTGAAAAAAAAATGACCGCTAATACCCTGTTTTATGTCCCTCTTAAATTCACGAATGATGAAAAATAAAGCTCGCTCGCTTTGTGATGCACGCACCAGAAAAGCAGATACTCCAGCTGACGATACATGTTCATTTTAGCGTTAAATCAACCACAGTTTTAGCGTTGAAAAGGTATTTGTTTTTTTAAGCAACTGAAACCTTAAACTAAATATTGTATGTAAGCACATACGCTCGCCTGAGACGATCAATAGTGTGAGGGCGATTGTAATGGTAACAATCGTTATTTCAAACACCGACTGGCAGAGCTACAGTTAAACGTGCTCTGTTGGCCGTGTAAGGATATTGTGCGTGGGTTCTGGGTTGCTAGCCGGTTTGAGGGTGCATTTTGTCTCGACCAATCCTGCGCGGTGCTCTCGGTCCCGGCATGCCCAATGCGGGCAGGGGGAGGCTCCGGCCAATTTGAATGAAGACTGGAGCTTTCGGCGCCATTTTCGAGTGAGCAGCTACAGCAACAACAGCTGCCTAGAGAGGCTCCGCACTGTAGTCCAGTAATTTGAGTGAGGGGACACCTTTTCTTTTTGTTTCCAGAAAACAAAGAGAGATTTTTTATTTTTATTTTTCTATTTTTCGACCACAAATTTGAGATGACTGTTTCCCGGTGGATGAATGCGGCGGACACAAAAGACGATGTGTAGTGACAACAAATAGTGAAGTGGAGACTGAAGTGAGCTAGGAGGCTAATCCGGCTAGCATCTCCAGCCGAGAAGGGGCGTCCGACTGGAGCCGCGCTGTGGAAACGATATATTTTTGTATTATTTTTCGAAAAAATCTAACAAATACGCGGATGACTTGAAAATTCTATAAAAAATTCGGAAAATTCTCGCAGGCGACGACGAATAGATTGGCGTGGGTTGTTTGGTGGAGCGAGGTGGTTTTGTGCATTTTTTAAACGTTAAGTTTGAGCGGGATTGGTGATGCGAGCGAGACGGCCGGCGAGCACGAGAGCCTATCAGCGAGCGATACACACCGACCAACACTCTCCTATTCTTTACTACAGTTTTCCTTCCTCTTTCAGCAAGAAAACAACGATGACCAGAGTGCCTTTTATTTTTTCCGGTTTTTTGCACGAACTGTTTGTAATGAGTGCGCCGTCAGAATTTTTAACTGCAAACTTTTTTTTGTGGATTTACAAATATGTTCAGGTGTTTTAGGTAAGTGTAATATTTTACATAAAATGTGTTTTTGTTTAGTAACTGCGAAAATAAAGATTTTATGTTGTGTGTGTAGGAATGGTAAATGTATTGAAATAAACATTTTCCATCTAAAGTGTAAAAATCATGAACTGTTTGACAAAAAAGTAAATAAGGGTTGGAGATGGAGACGAAGATGATGAGATGAAAGAGTTTGTTTTTTTATGGAACGAGATCATCTCGATCGAACAAACACGTCACAATGTGTTGATCTACTGTACCACGCTTTTTCAGCTTCACTCACTTACATTCCCTCTTGCAATTTGAACCCCTTGTAAATCACACTACGTTAAGTGTTATGGACACGTATTCGTACTTTTATACGAGCGGGCCTGTAAATTGAAATTACATAACCAGGTTTCATTGTCGGATAATTTAAGGCCTAGTTGTATAATTGTGAAGTGCGATTATTCGTCATATTGATTGTTTTAGGTGTTAGTGGAAAATTTGCTTTTATGTATTGCAACGAGAGCGAGATCTCATCATCTTTCAGAGTGATCTTAGGTCGGCAGCCGCTGATTTTGCCGGCCTTTTTTGTCAGCGTGTGCACCTCAGCTCTTAGACCAGCGCCGTATTTTTTCAGCCTGTTCTTTAAGTAATTTTGATGATGTTTTTCTTGTATTGAACTCGACTCCATAACAAATCCTCTATGTCTTAAGGAAAGTAGCTCTTCGGGTACTTTTGTTCTCCCTAATGTAGAGGTCGCATGCAGAAAGGTCATGAAGTCATTACCATGATGCTTTGACCTCCTAATTGTGTTGATTGATGTAAAGGCCTGTCCATGTCATGTGATGTCATGGAGGTTAACCCAGCCGAGACCCCGGATCACTTTGAGCCCAAACAGGGCAAAGGAGTTCAGAGAATCCAGTTTTTTTTTTTTTTTTTTTTTTTTTTTTTTTAATAGAAGTTATCAACCTAACCTTAGTTTTATGCACTGTTTGTGTCACTTTTGTTTTATTTTTGCAATATTTCACAATATTTATGGATTTTAGCTTGTTAAAATGATACTTTGTACACTTGTATATAAATGTGGTTTAATATAGAACGGACTAAAATAACCATATTTTTAACAATGTCCCACAAATCTAAATGATCTCTAGATTTACCTAAATAACATAGTTTGAGTTATTTTGGAGTTAGGGTTAGGTTGTTTGATGGACATTCACAAAAGAAAAGTGACAAGTTACACCATATACCAGCATAAGCCCTATGATAGAAACCTTTCATTATGGCAAAAGACCCATTGGAGCATTGAATGACTAGGCACAAAATGTCAGTCTAAATGTTACTGTTACAGAGAATTTACATTTGAGGTGCAATCATAATTTATTATATTGCACATTAGAATCGCACATTCATTTGGCCAATAAAAATAAAAAATCAGCACAGTGGTCAGTGTAACTCAAAATGATTCTCAGCCTGCCTCTTCCTGAAATATGCATGCAGTTCCCATTTTAGTCAGGTTTTTTTATTTTATTTTTTAAAATCGCTAATGTTTTTGTATTAATGTAGTTGGCTTAGAACAGCCCAATACCAAATATTATTTGTCTGAGTGTCTTTTTACATTAGTTCCTAAGTGTTGTGTTTTTATTTTTTTAATTTCCTGGCAGTTTTTCTTCCCATGAGTTGATCCTGCCTGGGACCGTAGGGAAACCCCCACAACTAAACCACAACGATCTCTTTATCATGTTCGCAACATTGCAGTTTAATCAACAGACGCGTCATACACTGATTCAAATGCCCCAGTTTCAGTGGCAGTGCTGATACTACTATATATATATTTATTTATTTATATATATATTTTTTTTTTGCGTAGTTTTTACAGTGCACACACATTTTAGTCATAACTAGGCTATTTTAATAATTTTAAGAATATCACCTTACAGTAGGCATTTTATACTAATTAGTAGTATGACAGTATTACTTTATATTATCTGTATTTTCAAAGAAGTTCACTATTGGAAACACTTTAAAAACTTAATCCCACACAAAGTTAAAATTAATGCACTGATAGAGTACCTATGATCTATTGCCATCAAAATATGTAATCAGTTAACTTACAGGTTATTTTAGGCAGATTACTCTTTACACTTGAAATTGATTTACATCTATTATCTATACCAGTATTATTTAGTGGTATCTATTTTGTACACCTATTTTTGCTCATTTAGGGGGGAAAAAATAGCAATTTTCCACCCACAGGCTCTTTTTTTAAAACTTATGTCCCTATTCACTTGTAATCTTTGTTTGCATGCTTAGAGGAAAGAATATAATTGTTTTTTTTGTTTTAATGCATTTACGTATTTTTTTTAGTGTCGATAATATAATGATACAGATGACACGATTTTAGTGTGGGCAGTTGAACTTAAAATATGTTGCATGTTAAGACATTGTGACATTTTGCTGGTGTGTCCAGGGCTGAGTTTTTATGCTGCCGGCTCTACTGAGTTTTTAAAAGTAAAAGTCACCAGACTAGAAAAGTTAAATTGTGGTGTGTACAGAATTAAACAACTAGTTAGAAAAAAACAAGAATACATGAAGTCAGTCATGCTTTGTGTGCTTACGAGTGTGAGAGAGTGTAAACGTGAACTTGCAGGAAATGAAGTCTTACACTTCAGATCTCCTGACCAGAGGCTGTAATATACACACTCGGTTTTAATATGGGGCTTATTTATCACTTAATTGTGCGGGTAATTTTATGAAATACACCATGTTAATTTTATCATACACCATGCCAGCATTTTCTGAGTTTGCCATTAACTGCAATAGTGGTGACGTGACAAGTTAAACTGAATTTTTTTTTTTTTTTTTTTTTTTACAAGCAGAAACTCCAGTGTTGTTCTTGTTTTAGCCTATTGTGATGTGCAGGAGAAAATGTGCGGTCACAGGCACACAGAATGTCTCTGTGACATCACCCACACTCTTTTAATGATTACAGGGAAAGTAGTGTGTGTGTGTGAGGGCTGCATTTTAGTATTTTTGTGTTTTTTTGTTTTTTTTATTGTATAAAGCAGGCCAGTCCTAATTCTGAGACTTACAGTTCTGATATTGACTGTTTAGGGAATCTCTCTAATTAATGATAGCGTTTAAGTTTGGGTTGGATGCAAGTTGTTGTGGATACAGGCTATTGCAGTGTTGCAGAGCTTTCTTTGATCAATGCATGTGTGTAACAGTGAGAGGTTGCAGTCAGGGCACAGGTGTGTATTGCTGTGTGTAGCTTCAGCCGTACTCAGGTGCAGCAGTGCTGTACAGGTGTGCAGGCTTGCCTGCTGTCATTCTTTCTTTGACTAAATATTTACACAGTCTGAGTTTTTTTTTTTTTAGATTGCAGAAAATGTGTTTGAGAGGCACACACACACACACACACACACACACAGAGCTTTCATAACTACAAATGCAGAAGTGTAGTTATATTGCAGGGTTTGAATATGAATGCTGCGTGTATATTATTTGCACACGACAGAAGTAATTAAGTATTCATGGTTTTATTTATTTTTAATGTTTTGTTTTTTTTTGCAAAGTTAGTTGCTTCTTACTTCAGTGATCTTAAGTTAAATGTGTGAAATAAAACGTGTCATTTTGCTAAATTTTCTTTTGACCATTTAACTGACAAAATAATTACATGGGAGGGTTTCCTGCATAAGGCTGAGTCTCGGAGTGTGCGAGCGTGTCACATGCTGATGTTGATGGAGGAGTGGAAGGTGATACCCTTTGACCCTGAGGTCATGTGAGCTCAGTAAACTACAAGCAGAGAGAGGTTAAATGTTATACATTCATTCACACCCCCTCTCACTCAAACAGACTCGTTTAGGGGCTCTGACGGTCCTCCTCGCGCACACACACACATGCACTTGACCACTTTCTAGGTTATCAAAGAGTTGTGTGCTCATGTACTGCTTTGTATATAATCAAATTATATAATTACAGTATGATTTAAAATTATAGCGTAATATGGTGCACTTAATGTGCACTTATTTTGTGGGATTACAATGTTACTAGTGCACAAGATTAAACACCAAAATGGAGGCTTGGCCAACTACACACATTATAGAGTTGAAAGAACTTTTAATATCCCTTTGATGGTAACACTTTTTAAAAAATATTTTTAAGCATAAAAATAACCCCACATATTTTTGAAATTGTTTGATATATGGAGTTTGAGTTGTCTAACCAGGCTGTATTTTGTTTGACCTGCTCTGTTACTCAAAGTCGTTCTAAATGTTTGTTTTTCCTATGTCTCCTTTTCAGCTCTGATAGTTGTCTGATAACTTTGGTGTGACTGAGTCTTTTTTTTTCTCCATGATAAAAATTCATGTGGTCAGATGCTTCCTGTGAAGATACTCATTTATAATATCTTAGCATAAGGCTTGTTGTGTGTGTGTGTGTGTGTGTGTGTGTGTGAGAGAGAGAGAGGGAAAAGAGACATGTGGGGAGTTGGTGAAAGGAGGGGGAAAAACGTTTTCTCGTCAGTCTGTTTTTGTGCTACACGTGCATCGCTGGTTCACATCTGAAAGATGCATAATTTGTTTTTAATTTTTCTAAAAAATATCTAGTGGATTTGAAGGAGCTTTTTGAGACAAACTTACATGAGGTATTAGATGTAAATTTCAGAAATGGTTTCTGTCTTATAATCCATGTCCTTGTATAGGCCAATAATAGTTTAGATCATTCTTCTTATTATTTGTATCTATGAAGGGAATGTATTTTTATGGGTGTAATTAAGATTGATGTATGTTTATAATCTACATATTATAATAATATTTTACACCTCACACACTACAGTGATATCAGAGAACACACATAGTCCACAGCAACTTTCTCTCATACACACACACACACACACACACACACACACTGTAGCACCAACTATAGGTGTATCCTTTTTTTTTTTTTTCAAAGTATAGGTGTATTTAATTATTATTTTTTAAACCTATAAATGCGCTGCTGTCTGTTACACCAGATTCTTAAAACTGCAGCTGTAAATCTAATGTCTGTATTTTGATGACCTTTCTTCTTTTTTTCCAGAATTTGCCTGGTTGTGACATCAGATTCTAGAAAACAATTCAAGGTAATAACATCTTTATGCAATTTATTTTATATGTTGTTTTAATTGTTTTAAGAGAGGAGCTAAAACACATTTTTACAGCAACTAGGCAGTTCAGGTGCTATATACCCAGTAAATGACACTTTCAGCATTTGGCATCTGGCAAGCCATCATGGTATTAAGGCTTTAAAATCCCCTTCAAGCAATGAGATGTCCACTTTAGATCGACACAGTGCTTGTTTGCACAAGTGAAGTTTTTTTTTTTTAATTTAAATGTACTTACATTTGCCTATCATGATTTTGAATCCCTTTTTTTCAGGCAGTGGTGACTTGGCCCTAGCTTCTGTGAAAGTGCAAATTCACTGTAATGTCTCTAGTGGTTTTATTTGTATGTCTTGCCTTTGAGGTGTGTTAGCTCAAGTAAATGCTGGAAGAAAAAAAAATATTTCAGATGCCAACTCTTGTTTAGAAGCAATTACGAGTTTGTTGTCATTATCAAGTGCAGGCCACTGCCTCTTAAAACTACTCCAGCATTGACTATATTGTGTGTGAGGTTCTAGTTGTCTTCCTGTCAATCTCATAGATCACAACTAGGCATTAGGTTTTGTTGGGGTGACAGTACTAAATGGCTGATTTTGGAAAATTCATCTACTCTTGTTTGGTGTCAAAATGTCCTACGCTAGTTTTTTTTTTTTTTTTTTTTTTTTTTTTTAACAAGAGAAAAAATATTTTACTGTCAGTGACTATATCAGGAGCTAAACCATATATAAATATTGTAGCATTGTCATAATGGCCCGTTTCTTGGCCGTGAGTACATGTTGCATCACTGACCCAAATTAATAGTTATGTTAGTCAGGTCGTAACCTTGGAGTCAATGTTACACCTTAGTGATCATAATAAACAGATGCTTGAAACTTGTCATTAATTAATATTTTATTAAAATTAATGTATTTTAGTATACTAATAAAGATACAAACTGTTACATTTCAAGAAAATGATTTAATCGGTTCATCAGAAGTGGTGTTGTTGGCTGTAAAATGCTGTGTTATTTAATACACTCACTGCAGATCTCACCTTTCTGCTGTTTCACTTTATTCTACTAAAAAGCAGGCATGGAAGTGTACTTGAAATATTATTTAATGCTACAATTCTCCAAAATAAAATATAATTCAACACAATTAAATTACATTTAACGATCTAGCTAAATTCTAAATTTTTAGGAAGCTGATGTGTCAAAGAAAATACTTTGTGTGTTTGCCAATCTATTGTCGGGTGTATAAATATATCTAATATTACTATCAGTACTTCGGTTTTTTAATTTTTTTATTAGGTCTTTATTATGTTAATGATGTCTCATGTCAACTCTGACTTGCTAAACATTAACATGAGCTTTTTTATCGTAACTATGCATAAAACACAGAGCACAGGGATTGATTCAGAAAGAATAGATATCTTATTTAGCATAGTGTGGGCATAAGAGATGTCTTCAGTTGTGGGGCAGCACTTTGGAAAGCTGGTGGCAGGTCTGTTCCTGCTGTTGAAGATGACTACGAGGCTGGATGTTGTCAGTGCTGAACCACCATCTTGGAGGTTAAATCCAGCCTGGTCTAGAAGACAGTAGTGCTAGTTTCTTGTTTTCTTTAATATCATTATTTCTGATGGGGTAGCCAGAGGACAGGTTTCAGTATAATGCTTGAAAGTTGCTGAGAGGTGTGTGCAGAAAATCCAGCCTGTGGAAAATAAGAACAGAGGGTAATGTACCACTGGGGATGATGATGTAAAAATAAAATTTTGATTACTATTTAAAACCCTTGTAATGCCTCATTTTTGTCGTCTCTTGTGTCCTGTTTTAAAATATAATAAAAAGTAAATATGCCAAAAGAGTACAGGTCCCCACAAGGAATGAAGGATCTTTTAAATCATCGCATAACGTTAGTTTTGACTTGTAGGTGCCTTTTTACTGAAGTGTAAAATATTATGTGATGTATTAAGTGTGAAATATTATGTGTGTAAAATATTATGTGCAATAAGTAGTAATAAGTATACATTTTACTTATGTATGCTAACATTCTAAAGTTTTGATTTTTAATCAGACATCAATAAAATATATTTAGAAATGTACATTATAAGCATGCAAAAATAAGAAATAAAAAATATCAACTCAAAATGTATATCCTGAACACTTAATTGTACATTAGCAGGTCCTGTACACAAATGTAGAAATGACACTTTTTTTTTCTTATTGGATGCAAATGGTTTGCAGGCAAACACAGCAGTAGACACTGAATTATTTTACTGCAAACTGACAGCATCACGTCCAGCTGCTGTGTGTATGTTCTCACTCAAGCGTCCTCCTCTCTTCTGTGTTTCAGATGGAGTCCTGGAATGCCTCAAGCCCTGCTGAGAGAAAGAGAGAGAGAGAGGGAGGAGAGGAGTCGCTCGCTCTGTGATTCTGGCAGTGCTTGGTCATGTTGCCGAGGGTGTGAGTGTGTGATTGAGAGAGAGGGACCCTCTCTAGGTGATGGTGTAGCAGCACAGAATGGTTTGTGGTGATACAGAGATGCAGGCCGTGATGTGCTGCAGCATCAATTCCTGGGACCTACGCAGTCGAGAGAGAGAGAGAGAGAAGAGAAAGATTGTGTGTGTGTGAATACGTGTGCTGTCTTGCTTTAGCAGCATGTAAATATTGGAGTTACTCCTTGGCCAATGCCTCCAATATTGCTCGTGCTGCTGAAGCAAGAAGTCACCAAGCAGCACATGCACGTCATCTTTTTATCTCAGCTACCAGGGCCCAGCCGGTGCAGGTAGTGGCTGACTCACTGGTACTGAAATACCTTCATGGACTGAATCATCAAACCAACATAGAGAAGCCAGGAGGACCCTCGGCCTCACCGGAACGAACTGAATGGTCAAAGGTAAAGATAGGTGCAGTGTTTCGTTTTGTTTGTGAAGTTAAGTAGCTTTTGTTAAATTCGTTGTTTTTTTTTCTTCTTATAGAATTTTTTCTTTAATTTTTTTTTTTTATTGTTTGTTTTCTTAAGTATGTAAAAATATAATTCTACCCTTGTGTCCTTTTATTTATTTATTTATTTATTTATTTATTTATTTTTTAGTTTCAATCAGTTTTTTTTATTTGAAATATTCCAAATGAAATAACTGTTTTCCTAAACCTGCTGTTGCATTTTTGTGTTAATGTAAGTAAATAATAAAACAAAACAAAAAAAAAGAGGAAAATCTTGTCTGATACTCATTTGAACCTCGTTAGCGCATCTATTGTCGATGTATCTGTTCAGCACTTTTACGCAACTTTTATTTTGGAGATCTCATCTTTGTGGTCGCTTTTCGTCTCTACTGTATTTGAATACTGTTGTAGAAATGTTTTATTTTTCTGTTGATGAACCAGTATAACGTGAAGTGCGTTAATGTCTCTTTTTTTCAAGTTTTCCTCATTTCCGGTGAGTACACTGAGAGCACAAAACTGACTCCAAAAAGACTTTTTCCGATAATAACAAATAAGCAAGGTTTTTAGATATTTATATGGAGATTATTCCTCTGGTTAAAATGGATGGCATAGTAATATTAGAGGCAAATGTCTCCATGTTCTTGCTGGAGAGGTTACCGAACGGCGCATGCGTACCATAGGCCTATCATTCTTATATAATATCAGCATTAAAACGCTTATCACCCAGCGACTTTCTGCAACTTATTTTTCGGTTTTCCCGGTAGTTGTAAATGACATGTAATTTCATGTTAACAGTACAAGTTCCTTATTATGTAACCCTACGTGACACTGCTTGTATGAAATAATACACAATTTTTGTGAAATTTCACACACAGTTCTGTCGGCCTAAAAGAAAAAAAGACCGTACTATAACGTAGTGCAGATCTCAAATAGCCTACAATTTAAATAATTCCCGCCATTTTATGAAAACAAATCAGAAAGACACATTTATGAGCAGGAGAAATTATAATTATTTTATTTATTTGTTTTTGTATGATTTACCGGGGTCAAATAATTTAGGGTAACTTTGAGAGGTTTTATAAGGGACCCATTTAGACGCAGAAATGCGTATGTGTGTGTTTTTTGTCTGAATGCTGCGTTTGCCTGGTTTTATCACATATTTTATCTTTGACCATAAAGAAAAGACGTTTTCTTGTTGGGGTTTTTTTTTTTTTTTGTAGTTTTTATTTTTTTATTTTTTGACCAGCACTTAACCGTTGTTGCCCTTAGCTCGTAACACGATCACTTCTGACACAGGTCGATTTAATCTTCTGACGCTTCATTTTAGTCATATGATGCTTGATCATGATCTAAAGATGGTCAGCGCAGCTGAGATAATGTAGCAACAGTGCACAGTTTCATAGAGCTGATTTTAATCTATTATTTGGTAATGGCAAAACATACATTTTAATAATTTAATGGAAAAGTTTTTCAAGATGAAATGGTTCATTGTCCAGTACGCTCATAGGACGTAAAATTGTCTTGAGATTTTATTTATTTATTTATTTATTTAGCAAATAGATAACTTGATATGAGGACGGATTTTTAATCGCCTCTTTTAATTATTAAATACGTTTTATCAGGACCTAAATGTATGTTTTCCGCGCACACTTATTTTGCTGTGTGTGATGCATTGAGAAGTCCTCTTAAGATGTCATTTTACATGGCTGTGAAAAATATATAGGCTGTTTAATTTAGATGCTTACTCTTAGGCAGACATTTAAATAAAAGACACGTTTTTCGCTTTATTTAATTGTGAATGGACTGACTTTTACAACTGATTGCAGTTACTGGTCATCCAGGGGAGAAAAAAAGTCCGTCTATTTTTTTTTAAAGTGTGTGAGTGTGTTTATGTCGGGGAAACTTAGGTATGTCCAAATAAATTCACCTTCATATATTACAGCTCTCGAAATTTTCTCTGCATACAGCTGCTGATTTCCACGCTCTTCTTTTAATTCAATAGATAAAACAATGAGATTGAAGTCTCAAATCCTTACGGCTCTCTGCTGAGTGACTTACATGTTAGATGCAGGACAGTCTATATGTCAAAGGTTAACAAATGTAATTTTAATTAAAAAAAAAAATAGGATACAATGTGTATTTTATTCTTTTATTTTGTTATCTCGACAACCATATTTTGTCCGGGTGTTTTGAAACATTTGCAACTACAGCCTAAGGCTAATTGCTGATGTTCCTTTTTGCTGCTTCATTTATCAGAATGCAAGGTTGTTGCTATTTCATGATGCGTAATTGAAACTTAAATGGTGATCATATTATTGTGTAGGCTATCCGGATATAATGGGCAAATGCTTGTTCGATTTAGTGTCTGCAAAAAAGGTAACAAAACTAATGCATTTCAGATTTTGCACTTACAAGACAGACGCTAAAGGGTTTTTTATTTTATTTATTTATTTATTTATTTTTTATTTTGGCGGCTCCACAAGTCATTGTCGACGTATGCATGTACTTCATTTGACAAATTTAAAAAGAATTAAACATAATGCTAGAACTTTAATATATAGCATATGAAGGGAAATTTATTTGGAGTCTCATCCCTATAGCAAATTTCAACTGTAAAATTAAAAACAGGAGAAAATGGCAACATGCAAAGTGCAACTTTTCAGTGTAGCCACTTCAAGAGACGAGTATTGATAAAACCAGTTATTAAAACAATTAAATCATTAGTCATTAGAAACATTAAACACAAAGACAAAACATTTAAAGCAAAAAGAAATAGCCTACACGTGTGTTGACATGACTGCCTTTTTTTTCTTATAAAGGTATACTGGTGTAAGATAGATATGCGGTAGAGTGAAGATAGTGTCGTTATTCTAAAGACACAATGTTACATTTATTTAAAAAGAGAGAAAATCGAAGAATTGGAATTACATAACACATGGCGCCATTTCAGAGTGAGCTTCTTATTTGTCGGCAATGCAGGCTTCAGAAAAAAAATTCCATTTATTAATAAATTCGTCGTTATTCAATTTACTCCAAGTTATGTAAGGTTTTATTTTGTAAACTAGGTTAAAGTAGGTAATTTCACTTTTCATCCCCCAATTCGCCTGGCAACAGTCGGCTAAATATATATATGTTCGGTGACGTGCGCAGGGCTCCGGTGGTGACGTCATGTCAGAGCAGAGTCGTCCGAGAGTCTCAGGATTCCGGTTTAAACGGGGATACCTTCTCTCTTTCTTTTCTTTTTCTCTGAAAAGTCCTGACTTTGTGTTTAATGGTGCACATCTCACGTCTCTCCTGGGTGAAATTGTAAACATTACCAAGACATTGATGAGGTCTGATTTTTTTTTTTTTTTTTTTTGTAGGCTATAAAAATATAAAATTTCCCCTCAAAACACGAATCTATTATATTAGCCAATAATGTTCAGATAAAGTTTTGTTACTGCACTAATAATTTCAAAACTTTCTCTTAATGGCAAATGCTATTGCAACATTTAAGCTATATTATCGCAATATGTATTAAATCAACAACAAAAACATATAGCAGTTTGCAAGTTCATTCTGAGTGAAAAAATAATAATAAAAATACTGAAGAACTGAACTTACTGTTCTGGTACGAGACTGACATTCAGTTACGTAACGTTTAACCTTGAGTCTCCTGATAACTTGCACAGAGTAGATAAACGATATCAATGCACAATCGGAATGTGTTCCTCTTCTTTAGTATTTATTTATTTCAGTTAATTTCCAACAGGCTACTGGTGTTTCCAAAACTGCAATAAAGCATGATATATTAAAAAGTGAAAACTTGTTTTCGAGAGGAACGTTTGGAGATTAAGTATAGGCTTCAGCTCTATGTAATTTAAGTGAACAAGGCATTTTATTAAATGTAAGATTTGGGAATGTTATCCCATTAGTAAACAACGATCCATCCACACTTGATTTTCCATTTAAAACCAACAGACAAAATCAGTGCAATTTACTAGCACACAAATGCTGACTGTATATATATGAATCAGCCATTCTTGTTACACATTCAGAAACAGACACAAACTAAATTTTCCCAATGCTACAAATCTACAGGATTTTCTAGGTTGGCACATTGTAGGACATAAAAAAGTACCTAATGAATGGAGTTATAAAATCAGCTGAGGAAATCTGATGTTGTGTTTATCAGGTCCAAAATACAGTTCCGACACAGCTCGGTTAGTAGCGTGCAGATCGCTTCCGCTTCTTTCCAGCAGAACCCAAGCCAGCGCACAATCTCTCCAGGACCGGGCAGAGAAAAGCCACTGAGTGCGACCACCTTATCCTGGAAGCTCAGAGCGAAACAGTCCGACGGGAGAAAGTTCAGCGCTGGGAGACACGCACATACAACCAGAACAACTCTCCACAGCACGCGGGAGTAGCGCGGAGCGGCAGCAGGGGGCAGCGAAGCCAGGTAGGTGCTGCTCTCGTAGGGGGCGCACAGCTTGTCAACCTCTCCAAGACGCACCCGGTCCCATTCCTTCACATCGAAGCTCTGCAGGCCAAGCAACCCCACGTCCACGTCCGTCCGCGACGGCAACGGTGTTCCCCGAATGACGCACAGCGTTTCCCTGAAGTCCTGCATCTGCTGGAGGAAAGTGAGCGGGTCCGAGAGCGAACGGAAGGATTCGGCGATACCGAGCGCGCGCTGCTGCTCCTCGAGCGCCGAGCGAAGCTGGTTGATCTCGGGGTCAAAGGTCTGCATGACCGCGAGCTTCAGAGTCTCTAAGTCCGAGAGGATCTCGCTCCGTTTGTGCTCCAGCGTGCGCAAAAGTTTGTCAAAGTACTCTGAGACTCGATCCGCGTCCCGCGAGACCCTCTCCAGCGCTTTCCTCTTCGCTCCTTCTAACGATTCCAGGCACGAATTCACCTCCGCGCCCCTCCAGCCCTCCACGACACGAAACAACTCCTCAAACGCGAGCTTCTCGCGTTCGTACGCCTCCTCCAGCGCGCAAAACTTGTGTCCTTTATGATCGCCTGTCGTGGCGCAAAAGCCACAGATGAGCTTCAGGTCCGTGGCGCAGAAGATGTTGAGCGGCTGTCCGCTGTGAACTCGGCAGAGAGACATCCTCGGCATCACTCGAATCCTGTTGTACTTCTCCACGATGCCACGTAGGGAGTAATTGACTTGTAAGCTCGTGATGCCGTTGTGCACGGTCTCCTTTCGACAGGTCGGACATTTGAACGGCGGTCTCCAAGCAGGGCTCCGGTTACCGTCCAGGATGCCCTCCAGACACTTCTTGCAGAAGCTATGAGAGCATGGCAGAACGCGCGGGTCCTCGAAAAGACAGCAGCATATTGGGCATGTGAGGTCCTCCTCCAAGAGCTCCATCGTATCCTAAAGTGGAAAAAGACATCAATATGAAAGCTTGTCGGGGGCATGACAAATCAATGCAACTTTCATCATCTTGGCAAGCGTCTTTCTCGTGCATCCCACACCGACTGTGAAGTCTAGAGCACTCAGTGCTGTCCAGTGTCATTTTGTACATTATCTACATTACGCGCAATAAACCAAATATTTGTTTGCTTTTGCGAAAATGCGTTACGAGTCTACAGTGAAAACATAATTGAACCAAATTGGCTGAGAATGAGAAAACTGCATCCATGTGAAGCTTAGCGTGCAGAATTTTTTTTTTTTTAAGAATCAACATCATCTGCATCGATCAGACGTTTTTTTTTTTTCAATGCATAGTAAGCGATTCTGTGGAAGAGGCACGACAGGTTAACCAAATATAGTAGGTCAGATTGCCTGATGATGAAGACTCCTGAGTGCACCAGTACTTCATTTTTAATTGCTGCGTGAGAACTTTCGTGCAGGAATATCCGAGGACCTGTCCAACAAACTTCAAGGCATTGATATAGAAAAAAGATTCCCCGCCGTCGAATTGTCAAAAATGTTTCTCGGTTCGCCCGGGTCCGGTTGTCAAGGTATTACTACGGTAGTGGCAGATTTTGCAGGCGGAAAGCATCAGCAATTGGACCAGAAGCGCACTAGATGCTTAGGCAGTGTGCAACGCAATCGTGGCTCTTGTTGCTGTGCAGACTTCGCCCTTTCCAATTGGGAAATTTTAACTAGTTCAGGTCAAGTCAGTATGGCCAGGCAGTTAAAAAGAGTGCGCACAAACAGCTAATGAATAGTGCATATAAAGACAAACATTTCAACGCCACATTTAGCACAATATCCGCTTAGCGAAGTGTATTTGCAGACTCGAGCGCTTAAATACACGTTTTGCGCGGTGAGAAAGAAATGCAGAGGATCCCTTCATTCTTGGATGGGGTTGTTGCGGGGGAGCACTCACTCTCTCCTAGATCAGCGTTTCTCTAAAGATTACGTCAATACTGGCGTTACCCATCATCTAACCACATAAACGCCTAATTCACCAATTCACTGAGTTATAATAACGAAGTGATTTTCGTTGACATCTAGCCATGGGTTACAGACACAGACAACCAAAAAGCACGTCGGGGTTTTCTGCCATAAAGATGATCCTTCATCACGCCACTTTGGTCGCATATGCCCGTGCCATGTGTCAGGGTCTTGACGCATCGATAACCAATCGCTACCGAGTCACGTGTCAAAATATTTTGACCTCGATTTTTCTTCCCCTGTTTCCATGCCATCAGGAAGAGAAGCGCTTCCGAGGCGCCGCGCTCATTGGTCGAGTCAGGGATGAAAGCGCATGCAGGGACGTAATTGGCCACGAGAGGGCTCAGCGAACCGGTTTGTCATAGAAATGGGATAAACGCTTTTTATGATTATTTAGTTTTATTTAGTGTATGTTAATTCGATAACGACACAAACCAAAATTCACAAGGGGGACGCATACATTCAAAAACATACAAGTTTATCCCTGTCCTATTCAACACTATGGTATGTTTTATTGGTGATTTTCTGGTTAAGTAACAAAAGCTGTTTTGGCTTTGAACTTTAAACACCTTGCGTTATGCGTGTCATATGTTTACCTGTCATAAAATAATGTACAAATATATGTGACCCTCTCTGTGAAATCCAGGCTAAAGTCTCAAAATCTGATTATGAGATAACAAGCATCAAAGTTTGATTTCAACCATTTCACTATGATTTCAATCTTTGTCATGGCCTTACTCAGCCAATATTAAAGATATAAAGGTTACATTTTCACAGAATGTTCTTTACCTTATGAAGGATGATTTTATGTAGTAAACAGTAAAAAAATGACTTTAGCTGGGTTTTCACAGCCAGGGACACATATTCTCTGACTCTTGGTGAGGTGAAAGTGGCGCTTAAAAGCGACCCCAAAAAAATCCTCCAGTTTAAACTGTTGCAATTGCCTCGTCACTGTGTATTTTCAATTCAATGGCTATTAAAGTTTCTCAGAGTGATTATACGGATGTACATTTTTATCCAGAACGCTAATGGGGTGTCATGCACACGGATTTTGTCACCAGCTATCTGTAACTTTTCTTTACGCTGGTCAAGTTAGACCATTTGCATTTGTTTGTGATTACTGGATTTGTAAAAACTATATTTTTATAGAGATCGTAGGTGGAGTTCCATTCAAAAATCAGGTATGAATCACAGATACGAGAATGTAAAAAATGTAAAAATGTTTTCAATAAAAAAAAAAAATGTTTTGAATGCGGCCCAAAGAAATATTCGACTTTCTGAGCTGGTTGATAAGAAAAGACTGTCTGAAATTAGAACTAATTTTCTTACATTTCCTGTCAACCCTAAATGTAAAGAGGTGCACTTTAAAATTATGAATCACATTTACTCTGCAAAAGAATTTTTAAGAGTAAGATTTAATATTGGGGACCCAAATATATGCCAATTAAGCAAATTGTTTTTTCAGTGTAATTTGGTACAAACATTCTGGAATGATGCATTCAGCTGGATACAACAAAGAATACCTGTAAGACTGATCCTCTCATGGGAAATTAAGTTTGGTTTAAGGATATAAATATCTTATGTAATAAATGATTTGTTGCTATAATAAAATTTAAAAAAAAAAAAATTCTCCACGATTAGTGGATTTTTAAAAAGGAATTTGTAATATATTTGGAGACATTAAGAGGGGTGAAAAGTCTCAAAGCAAGGTATTTGTATACTTTATTAGAGGATTTTGGTTTCATAAAGTGAGAGCCTCCTACTTCCCTACTTTTTCCTTTGTCTATATATATATATATATATATATATATATATATATATATATATATATATATATATATATATATATATATATATATATAATTATTATTATTTTATTTATTTATTTATTTATTTTTTCTCGCCAATATTTTTATTTCATATTTTTATTTCATCTTAGATTTATTTTGTGATATGGTGTACAGAGTGTGAATGAAAATTGAGTGTAATCTCAGTCGTGATATGTAAATCTCCCAGTTATGAATGCCTTTCTGTGTTGTTGTTCAAAGCATTGAATAATAATAAAAAAAAAAACCTTCTGAGCCGGTAAGCGCCCCCTTGAGGTGGACCCCTGTGGTGTCAAAACAGCACCAGCAGTCAACAATGATTTTTCCAAGGGATCCATTCTATCCTGGAAGCGTTGTGCGCTCTTGAGTTTGACGCGTGTAACTGCACTTCCGCTGATCTCGACGCTAGAATGGCTGCAGTGTTTACGTGTTGTTTGGGCTGCTGCGGGGATGGCGGAGCGGGCCATGCTCCCCTCAAAGAAATGCCCACCGTACATCTAGACACGCACCACATGGGTAAGAGTAATTTCCACTGCTCAGCGGGGGCTCCACAAGAAGTCACCCATTTACATTTAAAGCGAAGAGATGTGTCAAGCTAGCAGATGATGCTAAATCCCTAAAAAAAAACGCTTGAACACAAATTAACTAATAAATAGGTTCGCCCTCACTGTTTTTAAATAAACAATGTGCATTCGTTCCTAATTAATCAGGACAAGTAGTCCTTACTACTCTGGATCACATGCTAGTTGCTAGTATACAGCTGACAGATGCAGTGTCTGTTTAATCTCTCTTGTGATTGAGTGAATCAGGTAGTGGGTGTCATTTCAGCCTCGTTTTTTGCAATTATCTCTGAAAACATTATGAAATGCATACCTGTATTTCAGTGCTGTAGCAGTGTGGTCATGAGAGTTTGCTTGGCCTTTTTTCCCAGGGACGGATGTGGTCATAGTGAAAAGTGGGAGGCGGATCTGTGGAACTGGAGCCTGTCTTGCCAACGCCCCTCTACACCAGAACAAGAGCTATTTTGAGTTCAAGATCCAGTCCACGGGTGAGTGTCTCCATGATGGTTGTTACTATACAGCAGGGTCAGACTTTTCATCATGTTTGTTTTTCTCGGTTTCGCTTTGGCTGTTTTTAATATTTTTCTAATGCCTGTGCAAACACTGTAGCACTGTGTAGCTGTCAGACAGATGGATTTGTTTTGTCAAAGAGGAATGTTGTTGAGTGTGTAGCTGATGTAAAATAGATTCTGACATAAATAAATCAATAAATAAAATAAGCTTTGAGAACACAACTCCAGTTAAGCAATTGAATCAATTGCAATAACCAGAAATAAAGCATTAGACATAAAGGGATGCCATGCTCAGTGTTTTCATATGGTTAAGTAATATTGTCCCTTAATATAAAAGTGAATTTGTGACAGTAAATTAATAACTCATGATATTTAATGTTTCTCAACAAATTCAAATGACAAAAATTATCTTTTTGCATAAAGACAAATCTAAATACAGATTTGTGTTTTAGTGCCATTTAAAGTAAAAAAAAAAAAAAAAAAAACTAAGATTATGAGATTTAAGTCATAATACTTTGAGAATAGTCAAAGCAACGTGAGATTAAAGTCGTAATATTTTGAGAATAAAGTCATATTACTACTTTATTCTCATAATTTTGAGTTTACTCCCAAAATATTATAACTTTAATCACATAATCTTAGGTTTATTTTATTTTACATACCACTAAAATGCCATAAAAAATTATATGTATGTATGTGTGTGTATATATATATATATATATATATATATATATATATATATATATATATATATATAAATTTTTATGGCATTTTATATAAAAATACAAGTAAGGTAACTTATTATTGCGACCCTTAGAATTTTTTTTTGCTTTGTGACGTTTTGACTACAATCATGTTTTACCTCCTGAATCTCTGTAATGTTCTTCAGCTGTCTCATGAAGGTGTGCTGCTGTTTGTGTTTGTGGTGCAGGTGTTTGGGGGATCGGTGTGGCCACTCAGAAGGTGAATTTGAACCAGGTGCCGCTGGGTCGTGACAGTCACAGTTTGGTGCTTCGACACGATGGCTCCATATACCACAACAACGAGGAGAAGAACCGATTACCTGCCAACAGCCTGCCTCAGGAGGGGGATATAATGGTACGTTTTTACTTTTGGAAATCAAATTGTGGAATACACAGCAAGTACATACTGTATAAGACATTGCTTCTATTCGTAAATGTGTGTTTCTGTTTTAAGGGGGTGACCTATGATCATGTTGAACTGAACCTGTACTTAAATGGAAAGAACATGCACTGTCCAGCCTCAGGTATTCGAGGGACTGTGTTCCCCATAGTTTATGGTGAGTTTTATTTCAGTAATATTATATATCATCATAATATATAATACTGAATAAAAAATATATATATATATTATATAATGCTACTGTAGTTTTATACATACATATATATAAAAAGAGTTCATTTGCAAAAACCGATAAACGCCACTTTAAAAAAAAAGAAAAAGAGCTGATTGGCATGCATTATTCTCCACATATAGCCCGATCTGAACCCTAAACATGTTTTGTCAAAAAAGCCAGTATTGTCCACTTTCAAGGCATCGCGAGTTCACATTTTACTGCAGAAGCCGACAAGCTCCCTTGTTGTTTTTGAACAGAAGCCGATATGTCCATTTTATTGAATCAGCGCGCTGTATTCAGGTCAGGTGACTAGGCTACTTTCACTTTGAAAAGACGTGCTAGCTGAGAGGAGTTTCTTCAAAGCTGACTAAGTGATCGAGGATGGATAATTTCGATGAACCTGTGATATCTTCTTCAGGGCGAAAAAGGAAAATAAAAGCTGAAACGTTTTCACGGAACCTTGCAAAAGTAGTGCGTTACAATGGTGAGAGAAAAGCTCCATGTATTGCGTGTAATCACATCCATACAGTCTGATCACAACAACAACAACGTTTGTCAGGCATCTACATTGTCATCTGAGGAGATTACAAAGTCGGAGATCACAAAGTCAGAGATTAAACGAGTGTTTTTTTTTTATTCTAAAACATGAAATGTGGAGTTATCAGCTTTTGCCAAAAAACGACTGTTGGAGTTATCTGCTTTTGCTATAAAACAAACTTTTAATATGTAAAAAAAAAAAAAAAAAAAAACATACTTTCAATGAACTTTAACTTTGTAAATTACCTGTATTTGTTTAAGTTATTATTACTTAATCAAAACAACCCAGCTGCAATTTGATTGATATTACTTGGAAAGCGCAATAAAAAACATGATTTCTGGGAAAAAAAAAAAAAATGGAGTTTTTGGTTTTTGCAAATGAACTTTTCATTTTTTATATATATACATATACACACACACAGTAGTGGTCAGAATTATTGGCACCCTTGGTAAATATGATCAAAGAAGGCTGTGAAAATTAATCTGCATTGTTAATCCTTTTGATCTTTTATTTAAAAAATTCACAAAAAAATCTAACCTTTCATTGGATAATAAGAATTTAAAATGGGGGGAAATATCATTATGAAATGAATGTTTTTCTCTAATACACGTTGGACACAATTATTGGTACCCCTAGAAATTCTTATGAGTAAAATATCTCTGAAGTATATTCCCATTCATATTCACAATTTTGAGCACTCCAGGGTGATTATGAACATGAAATTATCCAGCCATGACTTCCTGTTTCACAGAAATATAAATAGGAGGGAAAACAAAGCCCAAATTCCCTTAATCATCCATCACAATGAGAAAAACCAAAGAATATATTTCTGATGTGCAGCAAAAGATAATTGAGCTTCACAAATTAGTGAAGTGGCTTTAAGAAAAGAGCTAGAGCAGTGAAAATCCCCATTTCCACCATCAGGGCAATAATTAAGAATTTCCAATCAACATAAAATGTTACGAAATTGCCTGGAAGAGGACATGTGTCTATATCGTCCTAATCCACGGTGAGAAGGAGAGTTTGAGTGGCTAAAAACTCTCCAAGGACCACAGCTGGAGAATTGCAGAAAGTAGTTGAGTCTCGGGGTCAGAAAACCTTAAAAAAAATGGTCAAACAGCACCTACATCACCACATGTTGTTTGGGAGGGTTTCAAGAAAAATTCTCCTAGCTCATCCAAAAACAAACTCCAGCATATTCAGTTATCAGACACCACTGGAACTTCAAATGGGACTGGCTTCTATGGTCAGATGAAACTAAAAAAAGAGCTTTTTAGAAGCAAACACTCAAGATGGGTTTGGTGAACACAGGGATAAAAAGTACCCCATGTGTACAATGAAATATACTGCTGTATTTTTGATGTTGTGGGCCTATATTTCTGCTGGAGGTCCTGGACATCTTGTTTAGACACATGGCATCATGGATTCTATCAAATACCAACAGATAAAAAATCAAAAAGTGACTGACTCTGTTAGAAATCTTATAATAGGCCATGTTTGGATCTTCCAACCGTACAATAATCCAAACACAAACCTCAAAAACAACACAAAAATGGGTCACTGAGCACAAAACCAAGCTTCTGCTATGGCCATTCCAGTCCTCTGACCTGAACCCTATAGAAAATGAATGGGGTGAACTGAAGAGACGAAGCATCAACATGGAGCTGGGAATCTGAAGGATCTGGAGTGATTCTGGATGAAGGAATGGTCTCTGATCTCTTGTCAGGTGTTCTCTAAACTCATCAGGCATTATAGGAGAACATTTAGAGCTGTTAAACTGGCAAATGGAGGTTTCAAAAAGTATTGAATAAAAGGTTGCCGTTAATTGTGGCCAACGTGTATTAGAGAAAAACATTTATTTCATAATGATATTTCCCCCATTTTAAATTCTTACTATCCAATGAAAGGTTCGATTTTTGTGAATTTTTAAAATAAAAGATCAAAAGGATTAACAATGCAGATTACTTTTCACAGCCTTCTTTGATCATATTTACCAAGGGTGCCGATATTTTTGGCCATGACTGTATATACATATATACATACATATATACATATATATATATATATATATATATATATATATATATATATATATATATATATATACAGGTGCATCTCAATAAATTAGAATGTCTTGGAAAAGTTCATTTCAGTAATTCAACTCAAATTGTGAAACTCGTGTATTAAATAAATTCAGTACACACAGACTGAAGTAGTTTAAGTCTTTGGTTCTTTTAATTGTGATGATTTTGGCTCACATTTAACTAAAACCCACCAATTCACTATCTCAACAAATTAGAATACTTCATGAGACCAATAAAAAAAACATTTTTAGTGAATTGTTGGCCTTCTGGAAAGTATGTTCATTTACTGTATATGTACTCAGTACTTGGTAGGGGCTCCTTTTGCTTTAATTACTGCCTCAATTCGGCGTGGCATGGAGGTGATCAGTTTGTGGCACTGCTGAGGTGGTATGGAAGCCCAGGTTTCTTTGACAGTGGCCTTCAGCTCATCTGCATTTTTTGGTCTCTTGTTTCTCATTTTCCTTTTGACAATACCCCATAGATTCTCTATGGGGTTCAGGTCTGGTGAGTTTGCTGGCCAGTCAAGCACACCAACACCATGGTCATTTAACCAACTTTTGGTGCTTTTGGCAGTGTGGGCAGGTGCCAAATGCTGCTGGAAAATGAAATCAGCATCTTTAAAAAGCTGGTCAGCAGAAGGAAGCATGAAGTGCTCCAAAATTTCTTGGTAAACGGGTGCAGTGACTTTGGTTTTCAAAAAACACAATGGACTAGCACCAAGCAGATGACATTGCACCCCAAATCATCACAGACTGTGGAAACTTAACACTGGACTTCAAGCAACTTGGGCTATGAGCTTCTCCACCCTTCCTCCAGACTCTAGGACCTTGGTTTCCAAATGAAATACAAAACTTGCTCTCATCTGAAAAGAGGACTTTGGACCACTGGGCAACAGTCCAGTTCTTCTTCTCCTTAGCCCAGGTAAGACACCTCTGATGTTGTCTGTGGTTCAGGAGTGGCTTAACAAGAGAAATACGACAACTGTAGCCAAATTCCTTGACATGTCTTTGTGTAGTGGCTCTTGATGCCTTGACCCCAGCCTCAGTCCATTCCTTGTGAAGTTCACCAAAATTCTTGAATCGATTTTCCTTGACAATACTCATAAGGCTGTGGTTCTCTCAGTTGGTTGTGCATCTTTTTCTTCCACACTTTTTCCTTCCACTCAACTTTCTGTTAACATGCTTGGATACAGCACTCTGTGAACAGTCAGCTTCTTTGGCAATGAATGTTTGTGGCTTACCCTCCTTGTGAAGGGTGTCAATGATTGTCTTCTGGACAACTGTCAGATCAGCAGTCTTCCCCATGATTGTGTAGCCTAATGAACCAATCTGAGAGACCATTTTGAAGGCTCAGGAAACCTTTGCAGGTGTTTTAAGTTGATTAGCTGATTGGCATGTCACCATATTCTAATTTGTTGAGATAGTGAATTGGTGGGTTTTTTGTTAAATGTGAGCCAAAATCATCACAATTAAAAGAACCAAAGGCTTAAACTACTTCAGTCTGTGTGCACTGAATTTATTTAATACACGAGTTTCACAATTTGAGTTGAATTACTGAAATAAATGAACTTTTCCACGACATTCTAATTTATTGAGATGCACCTGTATGTATATATATAACGCCCTTCACCCGTGATTTATTCACGATACAGCACGGCCTCGAGTACCTTATTGCTTTTATAAAACGGTTACCACACAGTAAAAAATATTAAAACTAAATATTTATGTATTGAAATGTTACTTTTTTGAAACAAGTTCGTTAAATGCTGTCCTTCCGCTAAAAATAGTTCCTGACAGCAACAGTAAACGGAATGTTCCGAACATGCCTCTCATCTAATGGAGCTTAAATAAAAACAAAGAATAGGAGCTCTTATCATCTGCTGTGTCACTTATTGTTTTAACACCATATATGATATTTTCTCACACACATACATCTGCTTATCTCTCAGCATGAGAAACGTCTGTTTTCCTTCTTTTAGTTTTAAAACAGACCGATTCGCGGCACAGCGCGAGTTTGGAAGCGTCATTATAGTGTAATCTGATGGAAATACTGAATCAAACCTGAAACAGAAAACTACTAAATACAGTAATATTCCCTCCTCACTTCGGAAACTGTAGTCTTTCACACAGACGCGCGCCGCACACACATCAACACATCTTCGCATGAGAAGTGTTTATTAGACGGGGAAGGGCGGGGTCTCAAAATTAAAGATGAAAGATGCAACATAACGCCAGCAGGGGTCACTCATACTTCATTAAATAAATAACAAACAGTTAATTCTGCTGAAATACGTAATACATGAAAGTTTTGATGTTATATTATTGATTGTTTATGTTATGTTTATGTTTATTGTTATGCTAAGGGAGGTTGCTAAGGGTGTTGCTCAGTGGTACACAGAACCCTTGGGTGAAGCGGTCGTATCGTGAATAAAACACAGCTGCTGACCAATCAGAATCGAGGAATGGAACTAAGCGTTTTATTTATTTATTTATATATATATTTATTTCCATGGTCTGTCTGAATACTGGATTCTGATTGGCTGGCAGGTAATGCACAGGTAGTTCCAAGTCAGTTTAATCACCGTTCTATATTAATGCGATGCTTTAACTGATGCGCACTAACGTACACGCATCACTCGCGCGCGCACACACACACACACACACACACGGAGAGAGAGAGAGAGATCACAGATTGTGCTGCACACACACACAAACTTCCAAGGCTTCCCCGCGATTTTTATTAATAAAATAAAAGATGGATACTAGATCGCTACATTATATTCCCCAGCAACGAGGTGATAAAATCGTTGTTTTTGAAGGAATTTTTTTTTTTTTTTTTGTAGAGAGACTCTCTCTCTCTCTCTCTCTCTCTCTCTCTCTCTCTCTCTCTCTCAGTTCAATTCAATTCAATTCAAATGAGCTTTATTGGCATGACTGTAACATATCACAATGTTGCCAAAGCAATAAGTATATTATACAGAAATACAGATTAATAAAAAGGGTAAAAATAAACACATACATGTCCATCTCTCTCTCTCTCTCTCGATCGATCGATAATTAATTGAAATACATGTTATAATTCATTCAAATAAATGTGGTCTTACTGCACAGTTTCATCTCTGATTTGATCTGATTTGAAGCTGGCAGAATGCTAGCACTAACGAGCCGTAACTGACGAAAATAATTCTTTTTTACCCTTTCATTCAAATATTGCGCTCCGCTTCGCGTCGGGCGGTTCTTTGCCTCCACGTCGTGCATTAAAATCCTTTAATGCATGGCTAGCCGTTGATTATCCATTTATATTTATATTTATATATATATATATATATATATATATATATATATATATATATACACACACACATACAGTGCCTTGCGAAAGTATTCATACCCCTTCATTTTTTATGTTGCTGCCTTGTTAAACTCCTTTAAATTACTTTTTTTTCCCCCACATCAATCTACACTTCGTACACCATATTGACAAAGCAAAAACAGAATTGTCACAACTTCTTAAATTTATTAAAAAATAAAAAACTGAAATAAGTACGTTTCATAAGTATCCATATCCTTAACTAAATATATACATTTACCAGACGCTTTTATCCAAAGCGACTTACATAGCATTCAAGTTACAGTTTTTACACTTGATGAGCTCTTGCTTTCCCTGGGAATCGAACCCACGATCTTGGCGTTGCTAGCGCCATGCTCTACTATTTGAGCTACAGGAAAGCTCAAATAGTATATATAGCTGAAGCACCTTTACAGTCTCAAGCCTTTTTTGTTTGATGCGACAAACTTTGCTCATCAGCATTTGGCAATTATCTGCCATTCTTCTCCTCATCTCTTAACCTCTCAAGCTCTGTCAGGTTGGACGGGGGCAGATGCACATTTTCAGGTTTCTCCAGAAATATTTGATTGGGTTCAAGCTCAGGCTGTGGCTGGGCCACTCAAGGACATTCACAGATTTCTCTATAAGCCACTCTTGCTGTGTGTTTAGGGTCATTGTCCTGTTGGAAGGTGAACCTTCTGCCCAGTCTGAGGTTCTGAATGCTCTGGACTGGGTTTTCATTAAGGCTAATCTCAATATTTTGGTGCATTGAGCTTTTCTTCTACTCTGACGAGTCCCTCAGTCCCTGCCGCTGAAAAACAGCTCCACAGCATGAGGCTGCTACCACCTCACTTTACTTTTGGGATGGTACTCTGCAGGTGATGAGTAGTGCCTGGTTTGCTTCAAACATGATGCTTAGAATTGAGGTTCATCAGACCAGAGAATCTTGTTTTTCACAGTCTGAGGGTCCTTTAGGTGTTTTAGGTGTAAATTCCAAGTGTGTTTTCATGTGTCTACACTGAAGAGAGGATTGAGTTTTGCCACACTGCCATAAAGCCCAGATTGGTGACGTGTTGCAGTGATGTTTGTCCTTCTGTAGATTTCTCCTGTCTCCACATATGATCATGGAGTTCAACTAGAGAGACCATCAGGTTCTTGGTCACCACACCAACCAAAGCCCTTCTCCATCAGTTGCTCAGCTTGGCCAGGAGGCCAGCTCTAGGAAGACCCTGGTTGTTTCAAAAGTCTTCCATTAAGGATAACAGAGACTACATGCTTCTGTGAACCTTCAGTGAAGCAGAATTTTTTTCTCAACTCTTCCCCAGATGTGTGGCTTGACGCAACCCTGTTTCTGAGCTCTACAGGCAGTTCTTTGGACCTCAGGGCTTGGTTTTTGCTCTGATATGCATTATCACTTTTATTAAGACGTGTGCCTTTCCAAATCATACCCATTCAATTGAATTTGCCACAGGTTAACTCCACTCAAAGTGTAGTAACATCTACAAGCAATATGAATGCTCCGGAGCTAAATTTCAACTGTCCCAGATAAGGGTATGAATACTTACACAATGGAATCATTTAAGTTTTTTTATTTTTAATAAATTTGCAAAGATGTTAAAAACCTGTTTTTTGCTTTACTATTATGGTGTATGGAGTATAGATTGATGTGGAAAAATAGTAATTTAAAAGCAGTTTAACATAAGTCAGCAACATAAAACATGAAAAAAAATGAAGGGGTATGAATACTTTCGCAAGGCACTGTACATATATATGTGCATAAAATGACTATTGATATCATATATTTACATGTTGTTGTTTTTTTGTTTTTTAAGCTTCAGTCATGCTAAAACTGTTTTTAGGCTAGTCCAGCTAATGCACAGCACATTTTAAAGTAAAAATTAACATTAACATTAGCTCTTTTGATTGAAAACTGGGACTATTGTTTCTTACAGCCACCGTTTAAGTGTTACAGGCCTTTTTTAATTATCAAATTTTCATCATCTACTAATGTCTTTCCAAACCTATGACTTCTTTAACTGTCAAAAACAAATAAATAGTTTGAGAAATGTCATACAATGGAAGTCAGTGTTAATGAAGTCATTGGGCTCCAATGTTGTTTGGTTCCCAACGTTTTCAGCATATCTTCTTTCATGTTCTGCAGAAGAAATAAAGTCATACAGGTTTGTAACAGCATGAGGTCAAGCAAATGATGACAGATTTTTCATTTTTTTGGGTGGACTATCCCTTCAGGTTACAAAAAAAAAAAATAGATTTGTCATGATGGATTACCTATATAGCCACAGCTATATCACCCTGCAGCCCAAGACTGGTCGCTTTCGATAAAAGCGTCTGCTAAATAACTAAATGTAAATGTAATGTAAATATAAATGTAAAACTGGTTGCCCACTGAAGCTAAGCAGGGTTGAGCCTGGTTAGTACCTGGATGGGAGATTTCCTGGGAAAAACTAGGTTGTTGTTGGAAGAGGTGTTAGTGAGGCCCGCAGTGCTCACCCTGTAGTCTGTGTGGGTCCTAACGCCCCAGTATAGTGACGGGGACACTATACTGTCAAAAAGCACGGTCTTTCGGATGAGACGTTAAACCGAGGTCCTGACTCTCTGTGGTCATTAAAAATCCCATGGCACTTCTCGTAAAGAGTAGGGGTGTAACCCCGGTGTCCTGGCCAAATTGCCACCACTGGCCTCTGACCATCATGGCCTCCTAATAATCCCCATCCACTTGATTGGCTCTATGACTCTCTCTCTCCTCTCCACCTGTAGCTGGCTTGTAGTGAGCGCACTGGTGCCGTTATACTGTGTCTGCCGTCGCATGATCCAGGTGGATGCTGCACAATGGTGGTGGTTGAGGAGAGACCCCCACATGATTGTAAAGCGCTTTGGATGTACAGCAATACACAAAGCGCTATATAAATGCAGCATCATCATTCATTCATCATCATATATTGCAGTGATGAATTGTGACGAAATGAGTTTTTGCCATTCATATGATGAACTAATGTACTGATGTTTGTTATCTCCCCTCTCATTCTCTCAGTGGACGACAGTGCCATCATAGACTGCCAGTTCAGTGATTTCTACCATACTCCACCTGAAGGCTTTGAAAAGATTCTGTTTGAACAGCAGATCTTTTAAATTGGCATCTGTGTGCAGACACACACATAGTGTGGAGCTGAACTGTGTGTGTGGCAGCACATGGTTACGATCTCTTTCAATGTTGCTTCTGCCTTTGCTGTTACTACTGCTGCTCTTGTCCATTTGGAAGACAAACCAGGCTTTATTTCTGTCTGTCTGTCTGTGTGTGTGTGTGTGTGTGTGTGTGTGTGTGTGTGTGTACGCGCTTGGACACGCACAAATGAGAGAATCTACAACCCAGAAAACACTTTACATAAGCACTGAAGACACTTACTGATATCTATTTTCTGTAGTGGGTGATATTGATAAACTGAGCGTATATTTTTATTTAACAACAGTGTACAATGATCAGCAACTGATCAGCTTTGTGTTTTTGATTTAAGTAGAAATTATTGATAATGTATCGTTGACTTTATATATCTACACAAATATCAACTTTCTTGAATGAGCAATTGTATTTGCACTAGTTACACGTGATTGAGAATCAAACCAAACCTCTTTTATTCTGTTGATTTTTGATGAGTCTGTTACTGTTGTTTGCCTTTCATCTGAACTAGGCATATTTATAAATTGCTAACAATAGCAGTTTACAGTATTTTCCACAGTTAACATTTTACCTCTGTGATCTCTATTGCACATAATATTAAACAAGTGACTTTAGCTGATTGACAGATTTCAGAGTGTTAACTAGACACTGAAAAGTTTCAGACATGCATGAGTCTGTTTAAAATGATAATTTTTTGCTGCCCTAGCTTGTATCTCAGCAAACTCCTTCAAATGTTAGACTGAAGGTAAAGATTTCTTTGTGCTTCAGATGTGTTTTGCTCCACTGATGTCCTGGATCTGAAATAATTCAAATCTGCAGAGTAACATTAATTATTACTATGAACCTAATGTTATTGGTTACTGCAGAAATGTTGTGTACTCAACACCAAAACCACTCATGCATTAATTTTATTCACACAGTTGAATACACAACCAATTCTTAAGTTTTATTGTTAACAGCATGGCCACATAGCTACCTAAAGGCAATGTGCTTTTCAGAAAAAAAGTGCTCTGAAAAAGTTTTGTCCTGTAAGATTTGTCAAATCTGATTTTCAGTCCCCAAAAAAGCTTGAATTCTGTCTGTACACTGTGTCTTATGGTACATTCCACAAGTGCTGTATTTAATAAATCTAAGTATTCTGTCTCTATGTCAAAGACCTGTGTTATAGTGTGAAATGACAATGACTTCTAACCAAATAAAATATAGACAATCAAGCACCTCTACAAAAATAGTTATATTTAGTTAAAATTCTAAATGTGTCCCTAGATCTTTGGTTGTTAATTGGATGAATAATGTGGTTTAGCTATAGTACTAATTCCATATATAGCCTATGTGTATTGTATATAGAGGGAGAAAGAGGCATAGAGAGACCAATTTATTAGTAATAAATCTGTTGAATTTTGATGTTTTCTACTCATATGCCACAGAACCATTCAGCATCAGCCAGTAATATTATTCGAAACATGGATGGGTGAGTAACTCTTTGTAAACCCCCCAATGCAGACTCTCTTATTGTTCCTATTGTCTTGATTTCTCAGCAGGTCTAGACATCAGTAATGACAGATAGTAGGGGGTTCAGCGAACATTTTGAAAAAGCCTTTAAAAAAAAGGCTCCTTCTAAGATCTTACATCCTATTATTTTTAAGTCTTCACTGCTTTGGTGGTTCTAAAATGAGAGAAAAAAAAAAACACTGAATAAAGGTAAAGGCACCCTTTTATAATAACGGTCATAAGTGACATTCCATTATATTTATTATCTAACAGAGATAGTTAAAATACATTCAAATAAAAGTCATAAAACTATTTAATACATTTTTATGTTTATATCTGAATGTACATGAACTGACCTATGCTACTTACGTGGGTTTTATTAAAGCTGCAGTCCGTAACTTTTTTTTGGTTAAAAAAGATCCGAAATCAATATTTGAGAAAGCACATAACCAGCCAGTGTTCAAAACTATCTCCTTCCTTTAGCCCGATTCACAACGCTTTGCTTATAATAATGTTTTCTAATTTGAGGCACGGGGAGGTTTCCGCGGGAAATTCGAGCATGGCACTGCGTCATTACGTCACGTCTGTAAACAAAGAAGTTGTCCCGGCTACTAGGCTCTGGCACGTGAGGATCCTGCAGGTGGTGGATCATTTATAGCCTTTTCTCACAGCAGCTCGAATAATTAAATTTATCATTTTGATAGCGGATTGTAATCCAGAAAGGATTCTGTGTTTATGAAACACATGTGAATGAAATTAAATTATATTCCAGTTTTAAATGTGGCTCTTGATTACAGATAGCCAATGTGGGATTACACAAAATTTGTATTTTAAATAGAATCAGTTTGAAGGGAGATTAATTTGCTTTTTGGATTAAAAGAATTTCTTAAAATTAAATTTGAATGGTATGACAATTAGATATTAGACTGTACAATAATTGAAATCTACATGCTAATACTATACTCATAGTCACGCAATGCTGATGTTATCATTAATAATTTGAGAACAAAGTATAATAATACTTTGCACAGTTAGATGTGATATGAGCTAACTGATCTTTAGATTTAATAACTGTTGGTAGCGCGATTTATTGTAATGCTTTTTTCCTCAGTTGGGCAGAACAAACGTGGCAGACGTGTTACTTGTTCAGATGGGAAATTACGGTGAAAATTCTGATTTGGGTCATATAGTCCAAGACATAGGCTGTAAATATCCACACCGTTGCAGTGACTAACTACACATTCACCTCAAAACATTAGATTCATCCGCGCTGGAGCCGTGCCGGAACACCCGGATCACAACCCCGCGCACTGAAGATAATTCCGCAAGAAACTGCAATTCCAGGTTTTCAAACAAAGGGGTAAAAGTTACGGACTGCAGCTTTAAAGCATGTTATGTTTTTATAATATTTATTTATAAGTATTATTATAATATTTGTATGTCAATTCACTGTAAACTGTTGAGACAAAGTTTGGACTTCATTACCAAAACGCAGTTGAAAGGAATTGACACCTTACAGATCTGAAAGATGACAAATGTTTTTGGTGAGTATCTTGAAGCTGTTAATGTGTCTGCTGCCACCTAGTGTCCATATTGGGAATAGACTTTTTTTTCTCTCTCTTATGAAGTAGTAAAAGCTTTGACTAGCCCTTCAGGCACGTTTGTAGTTAATCTGAAGCCTCATTAGAAGCTGTTCTGTCAGTTTGTTGCTGTGTGCTGATTGGCTGTTCAGTCTCCTGCTCTGAACTGTTTACAGATGAGCAAAGGCAGGTGATGTGAGTCTCACTTCGCCCAGTCAACAGAAAAATATACACAGCAATTCACACTCAAACTCCCTTTAAAAGTGTCAAAAGCTATGTTTTAAAATACAATCCAAGATACTAAGAACGGCATTCTGTAAAGAATGTTTCTTACAGTTGCAACACTTTTATTTACAAAATAAGAACAGAAGAATGATCATATCAAAATGGCATATGCAGACATATTTCATGATATTTCTGTCACCGACATACTGTAAACCCCCATTAAAAAACATAAAACATATGCAAACTGCAGAAGTGTTCTGGACTTAAAAAATAAACTGAAAAAAATCATTGATAAAAATAATAAACATCTTAATTCTGTTAGATTGTTAATATTAAACATCTAGTACAGCTTTGGCATCCCTCAGTGCTACTTTTTTCCTCTGCAAATCCTGTTCCTGTTTCTCCAGGTCTGGAAACACAAAGAACAAAGTCATTCTCATGAAACACTGCCATTTAAGTCCCCATAACAATTCTACCTTCTAATATGTGATTCATTACAAAGAAATGTACTCATTTATATACTTATTTGAATGGATAAATTCAAAACTTACTGTTAAAGGGTTGAAATAACATAACACTTTAGATGGTTACAATCAATTACTGTACCTTGCTCCAGCTGAGTAATAACGCAAGGCAGCCGTCCAGATGCCCCCAATACTTTGAGAGCAACATCATAATCTGTGGAATATTTCATAGTCTTTCAGTTGTATAAACAAAAACCCAGCATTTTATTGAGGGTTAAAGAACAGGGATATTTCAGGTTCAATACGAGTTAAGCTCAGCTGATAGTGTTTGTGACAATATAACAGTATAATGACTATAGATCAGTGATCAACACATACACAAAAAAATGACCCGTTCCTCTTTTTACTTTAAAAAAATGCAAATATCAAGGTTAAAGTGAGAAACAGTATTTTAACGTTTGTGGATTGGCCTCTGTCACTTCCATCTTAAGTTACTCACTGCAACTCAAATAGTTTTTTTAAAGAAGGGACAAGTCAAAATTAATGGTTTTTGATAGCAGGATTATGCCACAAATGCTGTTGATTGAGCTTAACGGTAAAGTTTATCATATTTTTGGTTAAAACATCTCTCAACCCATTTTATTGTTCATTGACTATTATAAGTATTCCATTCATGGGTTTATCTCCCAAAAAAGGGTATACATTGAGCCTCCCAGGCACCAAAAAATTTTTTTTAATGTGGTCCACTCAAATTCGTCAGTGTCTTTCCAGGTCAACCTATAGCAAGAGTTTGGACTGTAGCTACTTTAGCAGACAAAGCAAGAGGCTTTATAGCCAGTGTGTGGGACCATCGCTGACATGTTACATGGGAAAAGAAATTTAGATTGGTTTGTTAACAGCAAGCCAAAATTTAAAAAGAATTGCCTAAATACACAGAAACAGACAACCAGGGGCCTGTACCATGATGGTGGCTGAACAAACTCAGGGTTACAGGATTAGTTTTGAGTTGACAAAACCAAACCACTCCAGTCTGGGTTTGCTGGTACCATGATGCTGATCATCAACTTTCTTTGTCAACTCAGGCTTTGATCCTGAGTTTGTGGAGTGTGTGCACATGAATGTGTGACATCAGTGGCAACAACCAATCACATGCCTTGCAACACAGAGCAAGTGTGATTCACTTTTCACGAGAGGTCCAATGAGATTCAAAACTCATTTGCTAAAGGTTAAGAGAGAGAAGAATATGAGGAACTAAAACGCATTTGCACTGAAGAAAGTACTTGTCCATGAAAGAGGACAAATAACAGAAATGATCTTGCTCTATTAGTGCAGTCTCAAACTTGTGAAGTTAGTTTAATATATAGTGATAGAGACTCGAACTTGTAAGGTCACAAAGTGATTTTTTAAAGCGTTATCTATTGTTCTACAGCTTATTAATTTATTAAATAGGATCTGTATAAATATTAATTTAAAACAAATGCTTTATAATAATTGTTTAACTAATGGATTAATAATAACATAAATCATACAATAATTATATAAATCATATAAACCTTATAAAATGTTTCCAAGTAATTGTCATTAAAGCCAGACAATTTTGTTTTAAATTTTTATTTTTTGGTACTATATAGTGACCTTTAATTTGGAGAACGAAAAACTGGGCAACTCACTTTTTTTGCGTCAGACATGTGTCACTTTGCTCAGATCTGATTGGTCCAATTTCAGTTTGAGATCTCTTACCCAGAACATAACCTGCCCCGGAGGTTGTGGAGCATAAGTTACTATGGTAATGAACACCGCTAAAAGGCAAGCCACTTTCATGGTACCTAAAACCCAGGATTGATGCAAACTAAACTGAAACTTACCTGGCTAGCCAGCTAATCCGGCTTCATGGTACAGGCCAATGGTAAGAGGAAGGTAAACATTGGTAATGCTTTTACAAGATGGAGGAATTTGATTCAGTGTTTGGGTTTCAATTGAGACGTTGAACTTGCTGAAGTTTCTAAACTCCAGTTTTTGCCACTTTACTGTCAAGTCCCAGATAAAATAAGTTCAGTCATGACAACTCTCTGAGAGTTTAGCATGGTAATGTACATGACAATGTATTTGCTACAGCAAATACATCCACAAACATAGCAGATCTATACAGGTGGAGCTGGGGAAGGTGGAGGGTTTCTGAAGCGCACTGCAACTGCTACAGCAAACACTAGCCAAGTATTTGAATGTTGAACAGCGAGCTCATTGGCTGCTGATGCAAAAAGATGATGTCATTATGTGCCATCTAGAGTTTCATGACAGAACTTTGGATATGTTGCTATGGTATGAATAATTGTAAGGGTTTGAGGTTGTTTAAAAACATGCCTTATTTTTGTAATTCCACTATGTGACACTAGTAGCGCAGAAGCCACTTCGCCTTCAACTTATATTGAACCAAGAATATTTCACAAAATTGGTTTGAATCAAGGCTGTTCTCACCTTGGTGGCTGGCTTTCTGTGACTGCACTCTTTCTCCTAGACTGCACAGCTGAGACACAAGCTCTGAGAAGATTTCTTTAGTCCACCCGGCCTCATTACATCTGGTCCAAAATATGGTGGCACTGGACTTGGATTTCACTGTGGTACCCACATCAGAAGCATCTGCTGCAGCGGGACGACCTGGTGATGAAGAAACCCCTGTCGGAGGAGGAGGTACTGGTAGCTGCTCAGATTTGAAGCGAGATGCTGAGATTGTTTGTACTGAGGATATTAACACTGCTGGAACGTCTACAGTGGGGCTTGAATGCTGAGGTGACCCGGCCTGACCTGAGGGATCACAGGAGAAATAGTCCAGCATAAACAGGGTGCGAATTATACAGTGACCATATGGAGTATTTTTTATATTTTAAATCGAGCTATCAAGAGATTATTTTTAAAAAAAATCTAATCAATTACATAATGTGCTGATTAATTAATCAAATTAATCTCAAATTAGTGAAATTAATTAACATGCACATCATGTGCCGAATTCATGTACCTTTAATTAATTAAAGGTAGTTATTAAAGAAAATAGATATCATTAATTTAGAAAAAACACAATAGACATTACAAAAAAGTAGCTTTACAAAAAAAAAGTAGCTTTAGTAAGAAATATTTTAATTCAACATACAAAAATACAAATAAATAGTGAAATATGAAATTATTTTAAAATAGAAATGATACTCTATATATAAAACTAAAAGCGGCAGTAGGTGGTGACAAATCCCTGTCTTAAGGGAGTCATTCAATCATTCATTCAGAAATGAAGATTGCCTTTATGAATGGCTCGCTGAATCACTGATTCACTAGATTCATTTAAAAAAATGTGGATTCATTAATGAAACCCCTCTGTGTGTTGATCAGAGATGCACAACAGTTTTCCTAGGGTTTTATTTTCGTTGGCGAAATTACTGACAATGTGTCTAAAATGTAATTATTCGCACCTTTACCTTATCCTCATATTTTAGGTAAAAACTTTATGTAATCTATTTTCGTCTTTCTACCAGTCAATGATAATTCTGAAAGAAAACACGCAGTGTTTGTTATAGTAACACATGCAACTTTCACGCACATCTGACTGACAGAACAGCGCGCTTGTATTTCAGCGTTGCTGTTAATGTTATGGTTATTTTAGTGATTAGTTTGCTCCGTAAATTCAGTTCAACAGCATTACGCTGAAGAGGGTAAACTTTATCACTCAACTGAATCTACACATGCATATTAGGTGTTCTTGCGCCATCCAAGCATAAATTCAAATCTTTAATAGAGCGCTGTAGTGTCTTCTTTAACCGCTCAGGTAATATCAATACAATCCATTTCAGGGGTTGCCAAAATTACATTTTAAAATCAGTCAGGACTATAGAAATAGAATTCTCTATATTATGCGTAGGCTAGCTTATTTCTATGTGACAAATATAGTCACAGATCAAGCCTTCTTTAGGGGGCTCAATCCTTGATCCCCCCTGGCACCTGGTGAGACAGGCTCAGTGGTTGGAGCTCTGGGCGGTGGAGAAGTTCTGTTTGTGGATGGTGTTTCCTTATGTTCAGGGGCAGTGACAGACCCAGGTGAGGTAGACACAGCCGCTGGGGCTGCACCGACAGGTGAAGAAGGTTCTAGACTGTGCTCTGAAACAGAGATATAGTGTGTGTGTTTTAATAGATTTAATTACACAGGTTTACACCTTATTGAAATGACAGCAGCAGGACAATTAAAGAAAGATAAACACACCTGATTCTGCTGAGGGTCCAGAGTCCAAAATAACCCTACAGGGAATAGTGATACAGTACGGGTTTGATAGTAACAAACTCTGAGACTCTTCCTGAGACAGAGAGAGAGAACAATGTAAGCAAGTACACTGCTAGCTGCAGGCGAGTTATAAGAGCGACTGAGTATAGTGGTGAGTATAATACACCATTCAAAAGTTTTGGTCAGAAAGGTTTTTTTTTTTTTTTTTTTTTTTGAATGAAATTAAATCTTTTATTCAGCAAAGATGCATCAAATTTAACAAAAAAGACAGGAAAGGCATTTATAATGTCACAAAAGATTTCTATTTCAAATAAGTGCTGAAGACTGGAGTAATGGCTGCTGAAAATTCAACTTTGCCCCCAGAAGAATAAATTACACTATAAGATCTATTACAATAGCAAACAGTTATCTTAAATTGTAATAATATTTCACAATTTTACTGCATTTTTTATTACATAAATGTAGCCTTGGTGAGCATAACCAGGGTTTCTGCAGGATTTTTAAGCTCAAATTTAAAGGTGCAATAGGAGATCTTGGAAAATGCTAACTTTAGCCTGATAGCACTGAAAGCTAACGTCCCACCCTCCCTGCAATCGCCATCCAAAGGCCTCCTGAACGCATATACGCTCACAGACCAGAATAACAGAGCTCTGACAGAGACAACATCAGCGGTTCCCAATCCCAGTCCTCCCCCCGGCTCTGCACGTTTCATATGTATCTCTTATCAGGTGTGATGTTTGTTCTATTTGACTGTAAGTCATATAAGCAAAGAGTATAGAAGACCAAGAGGCGAAACTCTGTAGAACGTTCCATTGCAGCAGCGGCGCCCAGCAGCAGCCCTGCGCTTCCGCCATTCTGGGGTGAAAGCGACTCGGCAGTCCACTAGATTCTAGCTGTCGCTATGGCAAGTATCAGCTGCTTTGTTTAAAAAACAGTGCATTAAAGCTGAAATACAGCCTGAACGATGACAACAATAATGTACAGTCACTAGACTAGTGATCATCAAATCCCTTTAACAGTTTATTTTACAGACTTTATTTTCCACAAAACATTTTGCTCTCTAGTAACCATGTCAGTTTCGGCTGAAAATATTTCAAGTTCAAGTGTTAGCATTATAAACACTGAATCAATATCAGCATATGAAATTAATTAAATTAATTACAATAAAATTAGGAATGTTGAACAATAAATATGTAACCGGAATATAACAGCTTGACAGTAAACTGTTTTTGCAGTATTGTCATATTAATGTACGTTAAAGGAAGACTGTAAAAAACAAAACAAAAACACATGTACAGCCACTTTCTCCAAAATTGTTTAATTATTTAATTATGACAGACACAGCAACGCATCATGTTCTAGATCATCATGTTTGTAGTGTGTTCCAGGGGATTAAAACGTACAATATACAGGTGCATCTCAATAAATTAGAATGTCGTGGAAAAGTTCATTTATTTCAGTAATTCAACTCAAATTGTGAAACTCATGTATTAAATTCAGTGCACACAGACTGAAGTTTGGTTCTTTTAATTGTGATAATTTTGGCTCACCCACCAATTCACTATCTCAACAAATTAGAATATGGTGAAATGCCAATCAGCTAATCAACTCAAAACACCCGCAAAGGTTTCCTGAGCCTTCAAAATGGTCTCTCAGTTTGGTTCACTAGGCTACACAATAGGGGTGTGACGAGACACTTTTCCCACAAGACGAGACGAGACACGAGACTGGGTTCACGAGAACAAGTCAAGTAAAGTCAAGTCAAGCTTTATTTGTCATTCCGCTACATGCGGGGGCATACAGTGGAACAAAATATCGTGCCTCACAGGACCACGGTGCTACATAAATACAGGCATACAGCAATGAAGTAAAACAATATAAACCTATACACAAACTATCCTACTGATAGATTTTGACTATAAATATACTATCTATATAGAAAAATTTACCTATACATAAACTAAAAAATACAAACTATACAAATGCTTCAGATAAATACTGTACATGTGCAAAGAGAGACATTGTGAGTTCAAGCAGCTGGCTGGGAAACAGTGCAGGATGACTGAAGTGCACGAGCATGTAAACATACATATATTACTGAGTCTTTTTGTGGGATTTGTGTACACACGGCAGTGTGTGTGAAAAGTGACTAGTGCGCATAGAGGAGGAGAGTGTGCTACTACAGGTGGTTTGTACAGGCCCACTCATCTGTAGCACCCTTCGATTGTACAAACAAAGTTCTATAAGTTTCAGATGGTCCATGTTTCAGGAGGTAGGGGGTTTGTATGGGGTTTCAGAGAGGGGCGGGGTGATATGAGTTCAGGGCTCTCACAGCCTGGGGGAAAAAGCTGTTGAGTAGTCTGGCAGAGCGGGCTCTGATGCTCCGGTACCGTCTACCTGATGGTAGGAGCTGGAAGAGACTGTGGGAGGGGTGTGTGGAGTCCTTCACGATACTGTTGGCTTTGCTGGAGCATCGTGTGAGGAAAATGTCCAGGATAGAGGGGAGAGGGGCACTGATGATCCTTGCAGCTGTGTTCACTGTCCGCTGGAGGGTCTTGCGGTCTGCTGCAGTACAGTTCCCGTACCAGACAGTGATGCAGCTGGTCAGCACACTCTCAATGGTGCCCCTGTAGAAAGTGGTGAGGATGGGTGGAGGGAGACTTGCTCTTTTCAGCTGGCGGAGAAAGTGTAGGCGCTGTTGTGCCTTCTTGGAGAGTGACATGGTGTTGGTGGTCCAGGTGAGGTTCTCTGTGATGTGCACCCCCAGGAATTTAGTGCTGCTGACTCTCTCCACAGTCGAGCTGTCGATGGTCAGTGGGGGGTGGTCAACAGAGTTTCTCCTGAAGTCCATCACAACCTCCTTTGTCTTACATTGAGGGACAGGTTGTTAGTGCCACACCATTTCGCCAGCTGTGCCACTTCCTCTCTGTAGTGCGTTTCATCGTTGTTGCTGATGAGACCTACCACTGTTGTGTCATCAGCGAACTTGATGATGTGGTTGGAGCTGAACTTGGCAGTGCAGTCGTGGGTCCGCAGCGTGAAGAGCAGCGGGCTGAGCACACAGCCTTGTGGGGCACCTGTGCTCAGTGTGGTAGTGCTCGAGGTGTTGTGGCCGACATGGACTGACTGAGGTCTTCCGGTTAGAAAGTCCAGAATCCAATTACAGAGGGAATTGTTAAGGCCCAGCAGGTTTAGTTTATTTATGAGCTGTTGTGAGATTATTGTGTTGAATGCTGAGCTGAAGTCAATGAACAGCATTCTAACATAAGAGTTTTTGTTTTCTAGGTGGGTAAGAGCCAGGTGGAGGGTGGAGGAAATTGCATCGTCTGTAGAGCGGTTTGGACGGTATGCAAACTGGAGCGGATCGAGTGTGTTGGGGAGGCTGGTTTTGATGTTGTGCATGACTAACCTCTCAAAGCACTTCATTATGATTGGAGTCAGTGCTATGGGACAGTAGTCATTTAGACAGGACACAGGTGATTTCTTTGGTACCGGTATGATTGTTGTGGATTTGAGACATGTGGGGACAACTGCCTGGCTAAGCGAGGTGTTGAAGATATCTGTTAGGACATCTGTCAGCTGTACAGCACAGTCTTTCAGTACACGGCCAGGTATGTTGTCGGGACCCGCAGCCTTGCGTGGGTTAATTCTAGATAGGGTCTTCCTTACGTCGGCTGGAGACAGACAGAGCGCCTGGTCGTTGGGAGGTGTGGGCAGTTTTTGTGCAGGTGTGTCATTCTGCATTTCAAACCGTGAATAAAAGTGGTTGAGTGTATCTGGGAGGGATGTGTCATCATCACAGGCCTGTGCCAGGGGCTTGTAGTCTGTGATGGTCTGAATGGCTTTCCACAGACTCCGTGTGTCTCTGTTGTCTGTGAAGTGATTGTTGATTTTTTGAGCATATGACTATTTTGCATTTTTGATGCTGCGGGACAGATTGGCTCTTGCTGTTTTGAGAGCTGCTTTATCTCCTGATCTGAAAGCTTCATCTCTGGTCTTTAGCAGCCCACGAACCTCTGCTGTCATCCATGGCATCTGGTTGGCGCGTGTGGTGATGGTCTTGGTGACTGTCACATCATCTGTGCACTTTTTGATGTAAGCAGTCACAGTTTCAGTGTACTCCTGCAGGTCTGTGTGGTTGTTGTAGGTGGCCGCCTCTTTAAACATGTTCCAGTCTGTGTCCTGGAAGCAGTCCTGCAGTGCTGAGGTAGCATTTTCTGGCCATACTGTGATCTGCTTTAGAACCGGTTTGGCAAGTTTGAGAAGTGGTCTATATGCTGGGATTAGCATAACAGAGATGTGGTCCGAGTACCCGAGGTGGGGGCGGGGTTCAGCTTTGTATGTGTTCTTAACAACAAAGTCCAGTGTGTTGTTTCCCCTTGTTGCAAAGTTCACATGTTGGTAGAACTTTGGCAAAACTGTCTTTAAGTTTGCGTGGTTGAAGTCACCGGCTATGATGAAAAAGTCGTCAGGGTTATTTGTTTGTTGTTCGCTGATGGCGCTGTAAAGTTCACGAAGCGCGTCCTTAGCGTTTGCACACGGGGGAATGTAAACCGCGACAATAACAATGGCCGTGAACTCCCGCGGCAGATAGAACGGTCGACACTTCACAACCATAAACTCCACCAGTGATGAACAGTGTTTTGATACTACCGCAGCATTGTTACACCATTTTTTGTTGACGTACACACACAAGCCACCCCCGTGAGTCTTACCAGACAGTGATGAATCTCTGTCCGCTCGGTAGCTGGTTAGCCCGTGCAGCTGAATGGCGGAGTCTGGGATGTTGTCGTTTAGCCATGTTTCAGTGAAAACAAATACACAACAATCCCTTGCCTCATGCTGTGTAGATCGATTGAGTTGAATTAAGTCCAGTTTGTTTTCCAGAGAGCTAACATTTGAGAGCATGAGTGTTGGAAGAGCCGGTCTTGTGGGGTTAGCCCTCAGCCTAGCTCGTATACCTCCGCGCTTACCGCGCTTCCGTCCTCTCTCACACCGCTTGCGACGCCGCCTTGTGCGGGTAGCGTCAGTAGGCGAGGCTGCGGTCTCGAGGTCCGGCTCCAGCAGTAAACAAAGGCCTCGTAGCTTCTCAGTAGCCGCCAGCGAGAGTTTGTTTTTGTATGTGTTGTCGATATTCAAAAGGCTTTGGCGATCATAGATGTATCCCGGAGTGATCTCCCGATGAATTAGTGGTGAATTGACACTGTTTGGAGATGAACAGACGACATTAAAAGACAAAAGCACCGTCTTTGGGACCCGGAGAAGCCGCTGCGTCTGATCGCGCCTCCATCTTGGGTTTTTCCCCAAGATGGCCTGCGAGACAATTTTCGAGACGATTTTTGAGATTTGAGACAAGACGAGATTTTTTGACTTTAAAAAAAAAAAAAGAAATACTCTGATGAAATCAGTTGAATAGTCTTATTCAACTGAAAAACACAAAATGCAAAAAGGTGCATTTTGAAATCAACTTGTACTTTATGAAATTAAACTTTTTTAATGAATTATATGCAGTAATAAACGTAAACTAGAGCTGCACGATTCTGGATAAATTGAGAATCATAATTTTTTTAAATAAATTGCAGATCACTATTCTCTCACGATTCTGGAAAAAAAATATTAGAAAACTAAACAAAATAACGTAATTTACTAGTGGTTCTGACAAAATGTTCATTGCTTAAGTCTTTTAAAAATATACATTCATTTGAACAAAATAAAAAGAAAATTCAATGAAGGAGCCAGTGTCTCACTTCATAAAGACTTGTTTCACTATTGGAATTTCTTTGAATGAATGATTCAATGTCAAATACATGTTTTAAAGGGGTTGTCGCCACCTCCTGGCGGAAGATAAGTGTTACAATACAAGTGTTAAGATACTTTCGTTTTGATCGCTACTGTAGACAAAAAGTGTTTATACCCAAACTATAAACTTTTATCCCAGTAGGCCTACCTCTGTTATTTAAATGTCTGTAACACAGAAATAATGATGTGTGGTTGAAAAGACTGTTTGTGTTGCTCTTTCTGGATCAGCGGCAGCATGAATGCATATTTGAATGTCTTTAAGACGCTTACGATGTGAAACAGGTGTTAGTGGAGTTGTTAGTGTGAGCAGCGTGTGTTTTGTCGCCACCCATATCAGTGAATGACAGCATTCACATCGGAAGCGTGATGATGGCCGACCCTCTGATTCATTAACATGAGCAGCGACAAAACGTGCTTCACGATCCACTGACACTCGTAGACGTAGACATAGCTGAATCACTGTCATTCAGGAATAAGATAGCATGGGTGTTTAAATCAAGATCGCAATTTTTTAATGCAGCTTTAATGTAAATACTGCAAAATGTTTTGCGAGATATTGTCACGTTCTCGCGAGACCAGTTGGATCTCGCGAGACACATCTGATCTTGCGAGATCTCGTGCCACGAGATCTCGTCACATCCCTACTACACAATCATGGGGAAGACTGCTGATCTGACAGTTGTCCAGAAGACAAGGAGGGTAAGCCACAAACATTCATTGCCAAAGAAGCTGGCTGTTCACAGAGTGCTGTATCCAAGCATGTTAACAAAAAGTTGAGTGGAAGGAAAAAGTGTGGAAGAAAAAGATGCACAACCAACCGAGAGAACCGCAGCCTTATGAGGACTGTCAAGCAAAATCGATTCAAGAATTTGGGTGAACTTCACAAGGAATGGACTGAAGCTGGGGTCAAGGCATCAAGACACACAGACGTGTCAAGGAATTTGGCTACAGTTGTCGTATTCCTCTTGTTAAGCCACTCCTGAACCACAGACAACGTCAGAGGCGTCTTACCTGGGCTAAGGAGAAGAAGAACTGGACTGTTGCCCAGTGGTCCAAAGTCCTCTTTTCAGATGAGAGCAAGTTTTGTATTTCATTTGGAAACCAAGGTCCTAGAGTCTGGAAGAAGGGTGGAGAAGCTCATAGCCCAAGTTGCTTGAAGTCCAGTGTTAAGTTTCCACAGTCTGTGATGATTTGGGGTGCAATGTCATTTGCTGGTGTTGGTCCATTGTGTTTTTTGAAAACCAAAGTCACTGCACCCGTTTACCAAGAAATTTTGGAGCACTTCATGCTTCCTTCTGCTGACCAGCTTTTTAAAGATGCTGATTTCATTTTCCAGCAGGATTTGGCACCTGCCCACACTGCCAAAAGCACCAAAAGTTGGTTAAATGACCATGGTGTTGGTGTGCTTGACTGGCCAGCAAACTCACCAGACCAGATTCTCTATGGGGTATTGTCAAGAGGAAAATGAGAAACAAGAGACCAAAAAATGCAGATGAGCTGAAGGCCACTGTCAAAGAAACCTGGGCTTCCATACCACCTCAGCAGTGCCACAAACTGATCACCTCCATGCCACGCCGAATTAAGGCAGTAATTAAAGGAACACTCCACTTTTTTTGAGAATAGGCTCATTTTCCAACTCCCCTAGAGTTAAACAGTTGAGTTTTACCGTTTTTGAATCCATTCAGCCGATCTCCGGGTCTGGCGGTAGCACTTTTAGCTTAGCTTAGCATAGTTCATTGAATCGGATTAGACCATTAGCATCTCGCTCAAAAATGACCAAAGAGTTTCGATAATTTTCCTATTTAAAGCTTGACTCTTCTGTAGTTACATCGTAACAATATATTTTCCCCACAATTTAGACGAGTTGATACGTACCTCTCCCGTCTCAGTGCGTGCACTTAATCGCTCTAGCGCTCGGCGCCAGTATGCTAGCGTTTAGCTTAGCACCATTCATTCCTTAGGATCCAAACAGAGATGAATTTAGAAGCTACCAAACACTTCCATGTTTTCCCTATTTAAACACGGTTACATGAGTAGTTACACGAGAAAGTATGGTGACACAAAATAAAACGGGGCGATTTTCTAAGTGGATAAAAATGATGACTATAATGTATAGCGGAAGAGCACTTCGCAGCACTTCGACCTCGGCGCAGTAATATCATCACTCCTGAAATCTCCCCCTCTCCCTCTCCCTCTCCCTCTAACTTCCATCAATAGAACCAATATTACTGCGCCGAGGTCGAAGTGCTGCGAAGTGCTCTTCCTTTATACATTATAGTCATCATTTTTTATCTGCGATTGCCTCTCCTGTGCGGAGCCAATTGAATCTTCTGATGGCCACGAATCGTGTGTCTTCTGCCTGGGTCGTGCCCACGCAGAGACGGCGCTTGGGGGGGATCGGACTGCCCCCACTGCGGAGATATGAGTCTCCGGACTCTCAGGCTCCATGTGGCCATTGTCCAAGGCGATGAACTCGCCCAACTAACTCTGCCATGCTCTTCCTCTGCAGCCTCTTTCGAGCCAAGGAGGAAAGTGCCATGAGCTTCTGATGCGGATCTGTCAGGGTCAGGTGACGAGCCCGCGCCGGCTCAGTGCTCACGCGTTCCTCACCCCCCTGCTGCAGGTCCCCTTCCAGTGCGCTTCATGATCGCTGATCTCCGCCCCTCCCCCGACGCTCAAGATGTGGTGTCCTTCGGTGCCATGGAGGGCGCTGAAGAGGAGGATGATGCCATTTCAGTGGCAGCTTCTGCGAGAGAGGAGTGGTCTAACAGTCCGCTGGATTACACTGCACCCCACGGCAGCGACGCAGGGGACCTCCATTACAGTGATGTCGAGCTCCTAAGCGTCCTGTCCAAGGCAGTTGATGAGCTTGGTTTGGAGTGAGCGCCAAGTGGGGTATGTCAAACCCAAAGAGCTCGTGTTCAAAGAGCTCAGACGCGCCACGGATCTGGCCCTCAGAGCGACGAAGGTGACAGCTCGAGCGATTGGCCACAATATGGGGAATCTTGTGGTGCTAGGGAATCTTGTGGTGCTGTGGCTTACTCTGACTGAGTTAAAGGACTCAGAGAAAACGGCCCTTCTGGACGCTCCCGTGAATCCCTCAGGTCTCTTCGGAGCGGCAGTAGAGACGTTCACGACCATTAGCCACTTTCTGCCAAAGCACGCTGGCGTGAATCTTCCTGCGCATTCTCGCTCCTCAACGCAGCGCGCGGGAAGACCGCATGCCTCTTCTGCTGCTGTTCGGCGTGAACATGAGCCTGCGGTGAGATCAAGACAGCCGTGGCCGAAGCGCCGTCAGGGCTCAAAGGGCCAGAGACCCCGCCCTGACAGAGACGGCAGGCTACCGGCACCGGAATCAAAGCCACGTTCCCGATGCTGTCTCTCGGAGGAGGAAAGCTGCACCCAGCGCCAAAGACGAGCCACTGAAGAAGTCCGCTCGCTCCGCTGTGTGTGCTCAGGCGAGAGCAATTGTCATGTTTGTGTTTTGACTGTTCCACTCTGCAGTGCAATAAAGTCGAAAAACTTACAAAACTCACCTCAATATCAGGGCAATTTTCCTCCTCTCACTCCCCTCTCCCTCATCACTCACTCTCACACTCGTGTGGTACTAAACTCCCCGCCCCCCCAACGGCGAGTTATCCCTGACGGTGTGCAGTCCGTCTCGCCCACTGTCACAGTTCACAGAAGCGTGGCAGGCACTGCCAGGGGTAACAGAGTGGGTTATGAAATCAATAAAGAACGGCTACACGCTTCAGTTCTTCCACAGACCGCCCCGTTTCAACGGTGTGTTAATGTACACTGTACAGGAGCAGAATGCCTCAATCTTCTCGCAAAGTGCGCTGCAGAGACAGTGCCCCTCACAGACCGCGAGAGCGGCTTCTACAGTCGTTATTATCTGGTGCCAAAGAAAGACGGCAGACTCCGCCCAATCTTGGACCTGAGACCACTGAATTGCACACTTTCAAAGCGCTCATTCAAAATAATTACGCTGAGACAAATCCTCTCACACATCAGACCGGGAGATTGGTTTATCTCTGTGGATTTAAAGGATGCTTATTTTCACATTCAAGTAGCCCCCCACCACAGGCACTTCCTGAGATTTGCATTCGAGGGGATAGCGTACCAATTCATGGTCCTGCCCTTCGGTTTATCCCTGGCCCCTCGTACGTTTACAAAATGCATGGATGCTGCTCTCTCTCCTCTGAAGCAGAGCAGAATGCACATCCTGAACCATCTCGACGATTGGCTCGTCTTAACCCAATCAGAGAGTGCGCTGCTCAGCAACAAGCTCAGACTCCTCGCTCATCTTCAGAGCTTAGGGCTGACTGTAAATATGCAAAAGAGCATGCTGGTACCGAGCCAGAACATCTCCTTTTTAGGAGTGGAGCTGAATTCAATCAATATGCGAGCGCGTCTGTCGGAGGAGCGCTCACAAAAACTGATCAGCTCTCTCACAGTCTTCAAGTTAGGGCACTTTCCCCCACTGAAATGCTTTCAGAGGACGCTCGGCCAGATGGCTGCCGCCTTGACAGTCTGCAAACTAGGGCTCCTACATACGCGACCGCTTCAGCTCTGGCTAAAGAGCCGGGTGCCACAGAGCGCATGGCGCACGGGCACCTTGCGCATCAAAGTGACGCGCGACTGCTTGCATATGCTGACCCCTTGGCGCGATATGACTCTGTATCGCCGGGGTATTCTTATTGGCCAAGTGATCAGGAGAAAGACTGTTATGACAGATGCATCGAGCACGGGCTGGGGAGACGTATGCGATGGCAGACCAGCCTTCGGGACGTGGTTAGAAACGGAGAAGTCGTGGCACATAATCTGTCTGGAGCTCCGTGCTGCGGCTGGCGAGAGACCTTCTGTGGGCAGATCGACACCTCCTCTCCATCCGGGCAGTACATGTCCCCGGACGCCTGAATTACGGTGCGGACTTACTGTCGAGAGGCGGGGTAATCCACGGGAAGTGGAGATTACACCCTTTGACAGTCAATATGATTTGGAGTGTATTTGGCAGGGCAGAGGTGGATCTCTTCGCATCAGCGGAGAACACTCACTGCCCGCTGTTTTATTCACTGACACACTCTCCCCTGGGAGTGGATGGACTAGCTCACAGCTGGCCGAAAGTATGCAAGTATATCTCTCCTCCAGTGAAACTTCTGCCTCGCATGCTTTGCAAAATCAGAGAGGAAAAGGAATCTGTTTTGTTAGACCCAATCAGCCATGATTCCCAGAACTGGTGGAGATGCTGGTATGCTTTTACATGGTTTCGACTAGGTCCTGTAGACCTGAGCTGTGTTTACCAAGAGCACCAATATCATTGCCACTCTCATTACGGCTCAGAATGTGAAACTTGACATACTTAGTTGAGCCAGGCTCCATCGCTGTGACATGGCGGGATTTTATACGTTCCCATAGCAATGTAGAGTGACCGAATCGAAAGGGAACACTTTTGGTTACTTACGTAACCTTGGTTCCCTGAAATGAGGGTACGAGACATTGCTCTTATTGCCGTGTCACCTAGCTCAGGATCTTAGTATGCCAAGATGCTTCTGTCAAGATTCTGAATGGATGACGTACAAGCGCTGCCTTATATAGAGTGGGACTCCCGCTCATATTTCACGCGCTTGTACACCATTGGCCAGTTTCACTGGCGTGATTCAATAAGACTTCAGTAGTATTTGAGGAAAGGGTATTTCCCATAGCAATGTCTCATTCCCTCATCTCAGGGAACCGAGGTTACGTAAGTAACCGAGAGTGTTTTCCGTCCCCAAATTTATGACCTCTTGAAATCATAATTAGGACTTTCTTGTACAAGTTAAGACTTTTATGGACTTAAATTTGATACAACTAAATTTAAGACTTTTTAAGACTTTTTTAAGACCCGCAGAAACCCTGATAACAAACTTCTTTTAGAAACATTAAAAATTGTTTCTTTTAGAAACATAAAAAATTGTTTCTTTTAGAAACATAAAAAATTTAAAAGTGTAACTGTACTAGATGGTGATTAACCTTATTGTACTAAACAGTTTATTAAAAAATGTTTTATTAAATTTTTTTTTTTTTAAAAATAAACATTATGGTGAAAGATATTAAAAAATGTAATTTTTTTCACTTTTGGTTTTGCCCAAGAGGCCTGGTTAATTTGTTCCTCTGCATTTAATGTTGCTGGCTTAACAGTTTGTTACAATTCCTAGATATGGAAAAGTTTTCCAAAAAGGTATGGGGGAGTTTTGTTTCATTTATAGATCATCCTCAAGCTTTGGATCTTTCTAGCCATGTATCAGACTAATATGTATGTAGCAACCAATACCTTTGTTCCGAAGTGCCATTGGGCCTTGTGTTGTGTTTTTGTTGTCATTTTTGACATGAAAATATCAGTAAATACATCTGCTCGTTTACGGTGTGACATGAGTGGGATATGTTGTGTACAGAGAGACTCACTGAATCAATGTCGGTGTCATCGTCAGCCTCTGAAAATAATGAGATTGTTTCTTTACAGTAAGGAATGATAAATGATACAGAATGGTAATGAAAATACAAACACATTTGTACCTGTGGTTGATAAATTGAGTTTTTCACATGCCCTGCAGACAAAGGAAAATACAAAAAGTTTCTTTACATAACTTTACTATTGTAAGTTTTTTCCAAAACACCATGGTACATTATGGTATTTTTGTATTTGTATTGCTTTCAAAATGGTTCTAAATCCTAAACATACCTTGTTTTTTTAGGCACAGGAGTGGACCGCTATTAAAAGTGAAGAGAGCACTTCATTGCTACAATTTTACTACCAAATGTTTTTAAGATTCATTTAAAATCTTTAAGGGTTAATTCACATAAAAATGCCTTTTTTTTTTGCATTCTCTCACCCTCATGTCTTTCTAAACCTGTACGACTGACTTTCTTCTGACAAAATAAAACAAGTTAAAAAAATGTCTCAGATATTTTGTCTATATTAAAGGTCAATAGGGTCAAGTCTTGCTTTGAATTCTGACAAGATCATATCTGTTTATTGATACAGTGTAATTTTGCATAATACAAGTAAAATTATCATCTGTGAATACAATTCTGTAGCCACTCATCTCTGAGATGAGGCCCAATAAAAATGACATTAATTTTTATTTTTTTTAATTAAGTTACATTAATTAGCTATTCAAAAGTTAAACCAAGTTAAAATTTATGTTATGAAGCGACATTTAGTGATAATAGTATAGAGCAATTTTAGTCTGTTTTCTAGATGGTGATGACTTGTACTGAGGAAAATATCAAGTGTCTTAATGTAGAGGAAAGCTGAAGTGTGTGTGTGTGTGTGTGTGTGTTCTGACCTTGCCATGCAATTCTCCTGGATTGTCTGCTGATCCACAAGCCTTCTGAGCAGACGTTAAGTTTAATGAACCTAAACAAACACAAATGCATTTCATACTAGAAACTCCTCTGTACAAATGGACTCAGTAAGCTATTAGTATCATCAGATTAGCTTTTGAAAATCATGCAACTTTGTTTCTTTACAGTAAGAAATTAAAAATAACCCTTTACTTTCACACACAGTGTTCATTTGTACCTGAGGTTGATGGACTGGGCTCTGCACAGGGCCTGTAAATAGACAGGGAAACTTGTTTAAGGAACTCGGACAAGACTTTTTGTCTGTAAAATGGATGACAACAGTCTTAATCACATTTCGTCCTAGAACACGTTTCAGGCTGGATACTTCCTGTGGATTAATAAAGTTCAGCATACCTTTTACTTTCAGGATCAGGAGTTGACGGCTATTGAAATTAAAAAGAGAAAAATTACAACATTACTAACAAGTTTTAAAATAGCCATGTCTTTGCTAAAAGTTGTGAATTTGCAGTTTGAATTAAATGTTTACAAGATGATGTGTAATTGGAGACATTTACATGATGCATCAAGACAGATTATATCATGAAAACTCACATTGTTCTGATTTGGAGGTGTACAGTCCTCTGTATCTGACTGTACTGGAGCATACATTGATTCAATTTCATCATCTATGAAAAAATTATAATAGTCCAATGTTATTAATGTTTTACACATTACAATATCTGTCATCAACATGCCAAAAACAAGCTATTATTCTCATGTTGACAGATAAACACAAAGATCTTGTAACTTTTTGTAACTGAACTGGGTTATTGAGTATTACTGCAGTACTGTCTAATATAAAGCTATAATAAACTGTATTTACAATTACCAGAATCTAACAAACTAATTGACACGGTCGTCTTCTTCTTTTTGGACAAACTCACTTCTGATGACCTAAAAAAGTGCAAACACAAGATCATCTGAAATAATCACACTGTAATTAATAATGTGACAATGTTCTGTGATTAATCCAGTTCTGACGAGGATGCACACACACTGCACACTTACCCTGCAGATGAATCAGAATCTCTCTATTAATAAATGAAGAAAAAGGAAGGACAGGAAATTACATCCAAAATTTCACATTGTAATCTAAATTAATGTCATATTTATATGTCTTTATTTCAGAATTGTGCAGTGATGTTTTAAGATGAACAGTAATTTGGTTAGGTAAAGTCAATGTATGTGTTCATGAAGAGGCTGTAAGTGTGTGTGTGTGTGTGCGTAGGCATGCTGACCCTGTCAGGCCTTTTCATGTTAGGCCTTCGACTGTCTGGCGAACCTTGTAAACAAAAACACAGACTCAGAAAATTTGACAATAATTTTCACATTGACATTTCACATTTTCACACAAGTTGCTTATAAATTTGCATCACTAAAACAAATACAATTACAAAAAAAAAACAATTTACCATAGGATTTCTGAATTTAAAATCGAAACACTTACTTATTTTTTTGGATTCTGGATCATGTGATTTACAGAACACTCTAAAAGGAAATTAGTTTGGTTAATTTCACTACATCTAAACATAAAACATAAATTGATAAAAGATTCTTTCATCTTACTTATAACTGCCTTTAGTACTGTCTTCAAGGGCTCTGGCATGATCCTCTATGGCGCAGGGATAATGGTAAGATCGCTTACAACGTTTTACATCACATCCTGCTGTTGCACCGTTTTTTTTACAGAGGTGGCAAAGCTAGAAATAAACACACAACAGTTATGCATTGAGAGAGAAACAACACTAGAATATGATGACCGTTTGGTTACAGTTTACATTTAATGTACAGAAGTATTCATGTTAAAGTATAATGTTGTACTATACTGAACAATACAAATGACCATTGCAATGAAAATTATTGAAATTTTGATAATGTGGTAAAAGTGATGATGTCAATATACAGTACAATGTAATGTTTTTGAGATAAAGGATTTTTTGGAGTATAGCTGTCATAAATATTCTGTTTTTAACTCATATTTAAAACAATTAAGCTTTGGAAACTTTTAAAACAAAGCTGAATTACCTTGAGCTGTTACACATATATACATTTAGTCCATGCATGTGTTGAAGTTGAGTAGCAATAGATGGCCAGATCAAAAGAGCTCTCACAAAAGCTACAGAGAAGAAATTATTCTATTACATTAGAAAGTCTATGGCTACAAGAAGATTTTCAAAAAACTAGAGACAAGTTCTCAGAGACACAGCTTATTCATAAGTTTAAAATGCGTTGTACCAGAAAACCTTTGAAGATGTTGAAGAAAAAGCAAAATATCTTCAAGGGTAATAAAAGGTTTGATAAGAGCAACTGAGAAAAACCCTTAATTTGACTGGAGAGTGTGACTGGAACATTTTATACATCCAAATCTACTTGGTTCAGGGATCGGTCATAGAATGTTCGAGTGGACTGTTCATGTCTTCAGATTTAAATCTCGTTGAAAATATTCGGTGGAATTTGACGAAAGCAGTGGCAGTATAAAAACCAAAAGACCATCAGTGATCTGGAAGCTTTTTCAAACAAAGAATGGGCCAAGATTCCAGTAGAGTTGTGACAGAAGAGTCTAAGCACTTACAGGCAGCATTTATTGGAGCTTATAAAGAATAAAAGATTCTGCACAAAATTTGACTTGGCGACTGAATAATTTTGTACATAAATGTTTAGAGCCAGTTTGAATTTTTTCATTTTTCATTAACTTTACGTTCTCACAACAATCATTCAAATGTGTATTAATAAAATTCCTATAATAGCTAACCAATGCCTTTGTTGAATTGGTTTCATACAATTTTGTTCTCGGCAGCAAAATGCCTTACAGGTCAAGGGGCTTGAATAATTTTGATTGTAACTTTACATGTACTGTACAGAATCTATACTTTCGGAACATGCCACATAAAATACCCTAATGCACACTTAAGCTGCAGTTTATTAATATCTATTATTGTAGTTCATCCTTAAAGTATTGTGTATGGACACTTATGTAAAGTATTACACAATATTTTGAGAAAAATATTAACCAGTTAAAATTAATTATAAAGTTTTAGAGGCAGTTAATGTGTTGTGCATATGCTTTTGCAATGATATTTACTAGTCTTTTTCCTCTCTTCAGCTCTTTCTTTACATCTTCTTCATCAAATCCAAACAGGTCGTCATAGGTGGGCGAACTCTTGCAATAGATCCCTGATGCAAACAACTGAGGACACAACATAAGATAAGCTTTAAAAGTTATATATAGAAATTACATTTACATGTATTCATTTAGCAGACGTTTTTATCCAAAGCGACTTACAATTGGGGAATACATCAAGCAATTCATCTTAAAGAGGCAAATAGACAGAAAGTGCTCGTAATACCAAGTTTCAAGCACAAGCATTGTTCATATAAGTAGGCTACAAGCTAGACAGGAAAAGATTAAAGAAAAGTCAAAACAAAGTTGTTGTTTTTTTTTCCATTTCTAATTCTTCATTGACTTGTCTAGTTTAGGGTGAAACATATTAACCTAACCCAAACAAAACAACGAGTAACAGTCAGGGAACAGCATTAATAACTACAGTACATTTTAGTAACGGGTGCAATATGAAAACATACTTACCAAACAGTTTTGATGTGCGGAGATGTTGCCTTTGGAGGAGAGAGGCCCTGTGATTTCAGTTTCGTCTGATTTCTCGCAAAGTGCACAAATAATTTTATTCTGAAATTGAAACTGATCCGATCCCATGTTGAGCTCTGCTTGATGACATTCAACGACGATTCACGTTTTCATTGCAATGTTTCTTTCAGTGGCATTAAGTTTCGTTTTCATTTTATTTTATCAAACTATAGTTCCGGGTTGATGACGCAGGACGCACAGCCGAAGTAGCACGTTCAACTCAAAAAGAACCGAAAGAGCCGGTTCAACCAACTGTCGAAGTTTGCCGAGGATTACCGAGGACTCAACAAGAACCGAATGAGCCGTGACGAAGTTTGCCGAGGATTCCCGAAGATTCTTATGAGTGAGTTGACGATACTGTGCATATGGAGGACGAGAAATGACTTAAGTATAAAAAAATAAATAAATAAATACATGAATAAATAAATAAATAATCAATTAAATGCTGAAATAAATAAATGTAGAAATACATAAATAAATGAAGAAATACAAAAATGAAGAAATAATTAATTAATTAAATGCTGAAATAAATAAATAAATAAATAAATAAAGATATGCATAAATGAATGAATGATTTTGTCAAAAGTGTAATTTTTAATTATACTATTTATTTACCATTTGTGTTATACTACATTTATTTCTACATTTATTTATATATTTCTACATTTATTTATTTTTACATTTATTTATTTTTACATTTATTTGTGCATTTCTAGATTTCTACATTTATTTATTTCTGTATTTCTGTGTCCGTATGTTAATAAGGTAGGCGGTCCTAACCTTTCTCAATGCAGGATTGGTCAATTAGGCAAACCAGTCAGAACAACCATTTCTGTTAGGAATGAACACGAGATAGCAATTAGCTTAGTTAGCCTAACAGTATTAACTGCGGTCATGCCAGCTGTGTCTTGAAAATACACGAGCCGTTTCTCAATACCAAGTACGCAAAGTTCGGACTTGCATCCTTGGTAGTTCCGACTTTGCAAGTTCGACTCGGGAGAGTGAACTCCCGAGGACGGGAGGATGCAAGTCTGGTGTTCCGGTGAATTCAGTTCCCCTGTTTCCCCCTCACAGTGCATGCGCAACTACGAAAATCATGGCATCAAAATCTGAAATAGCAGAAAGTTTCCTGTAAGGGGTAGGTTTAGGTGTAGGGTTGGTGTTATGACGCCGTTATGACAGCGTCTTTACATCCATTTTGACCGCTTCCAGCACATGTATTCGATTAGACATGCAAGACAAAAAAAAAAAAAGTGCGGCTGCCTTGACCATGTATTTTCAAGACGCAGCTGATCGCAGTGTTTCGAGCACATGTGAAGCTGGCCTGCTGTGTCTTGAAGGCCGGCGAACACAGTTGGATCAAGGTCTATATCCATATCAGCACTGAGCTGATAACGAATTCACTGACTACACGTTCCAAATGAAACAGAAGGTAGTCGCTTGGTGCATAATCTAGATCACTTGCTATTAAACGCAAATCATTAGCAATGGTAGTATCCACAGTAGTACAGCCATAACGACAACGATCCTGTTTAACCAATCCTGCATTGAGAGAGGTTAGGACCGCCTACCTTACTAAAATACGGACACAGAAATACAGAAATAAATAAATGTAGAAATGTAGAAATGCATAAATAAATCTAAAAATAAATAAACGTAGAATACATAAATAAATGTAGAAATAAATGTAATATAACACAAATTGCACAAAAATAACAATTAAAAATGACACTTGACAAAATTATTTATTCATTCATTTATGCATATCTGCATTTATTTATTTATTTATTTCAGCATTAATCAATTATTTATTTCTTCATTTATTTATGTATTTCTACATTTATTTATTTCAGCATTTAATTAATTATTTATTTCTGTGATATGTGATATTTCTTTGTCTGGAGCTGAATTCTGAATTCAGTACAACGTGCACGTGCCTGTTGCAAGAGCGCTTTCTCTTCTTCATGAATTGCCTCTCGCAATTCAGGGAAGGAACGAGCGTGCAGATTCGCACATGTCTCAGACCAAGGGGTCTTATGGCTTCGGCTGTCCATGTCCTACCTCTGGGCCGTCTGAGAATGAGGGCGTTCATGAAGTGGGTTTTATCTCTTCATTTTAGCCCATTATGCGATCTCTGCCGCTCTGTCACAGTGACACGCTCGTGCACAGCAGTGCTGCATCACTAGAGGAATGCTGAGTTTTACGCTCATGGGACCCACTGGGGGTCATCATGTTGTGGAAAGTGGGAAGTACAGACGCGTCCTTAACAGGATGGGGAACCATCCAGGAGAGCAGAACATTGAAATGTGTGTGGCTGAGCACACACTACTCTGCCCACAGGAATTATTTGGAGCTCCTCACAGTTTGGAAGGCTCTAAAACATGTTCTGCCCCGCTTCACGTGCTGGTACGTTGTGACAACACCACAGCCATATGAACCGCCAGGGGGATGTGCTCCTCCAAGCTTCATGCACAGCTCACAGGCTGTTAGTATGGAGCAGATGGCACTTTCTGTTGTTTTGGGCAACCCATGTTCCGGGCATTCTGAACAGGGGCACAGTCCTTTTGTCACGGGGGAACCCACTCTATGGAGAATGGCACCTCCACCCTCAGATAGCGGAAATGCTATGAAAGAGGTTTGGTCAGGCAGACGGCACTATGGTGGGGCAACATGCCCTCAAGTGTCATAGATTTATGAAGGGCACTCGCCGTTCCCTTCCAGTGACCAGAATGGGAGCTCTCCATAGTGCTGGATTCCCTGTCTCAACAGCCCTTTGAGCCCCAGGGAGATTTCACCTGTAAGCTTCTGTCTTTCAAGACAGCTCTGCTCCTGGCCTTGGCTTCCGCCAAAATGTGTCAGTGATTTGCATGCGCACTCTGTTCATCCCTTGTGCACTAATTCTCTCACAGTGGAGATAGGTTTTTCTCAGACCTAACCCAGTCATTATGCCAGAATGCTTCCCAGCTTTCACTTGTAAAGTGTTTGAGCTTCTGCTTTTCACCCTCCTCCTTTCTCCTCTGCAGAGGATCAGAGGCTAAATGCTTTATGTCCTGTTGTGCAGGGACCAGCTGACAGGACCAGCCCTTTCAGGAGGAGTGATCAGCTCTTCATTTCTTGGGTCCCCTGAACACGGGGAAACCCATTTCTAAGCAATGCCTCTCTCATTGGCTCGTGGAAGCCATCTCTCTGGCATATGAATCTAATGTATATGAATATGAATATGAATATGAATCTATGCATATGAATCTAGGGCCATAGCGGCCTTGTGGGCTCTGTTTAAAGGAGTTTTCCTTGCAGGACATTTGTGCCACTGCAAGCTGGGCCTCTCCACACACATTTGTCAAATACTACCGGCTTGATGTTACCCACACCCTGGTAGCTTACTCTGTTTTTGGTGTGGGCTCTTTGTAGCCTTGTGCTCTTAGACCCTTTACACCTTTTTAAGTCTGGGTTGTCCAGCCCGGCTTATTCATCTCATTAAGCAGGTCATCTGTATCCTCCCCTGACACATTATTATTTATTTATATGTATGTCAGTATATTCATATGTATATTTCTGTTACCACGTCATTTCTTACATGGCCGGTATTGCATTCTCACTTTGTGTGGGGTCAGATACTTGGTGACGTGTCAAGCACCGCCTTGCCAGGTGACCATCCTTTGGCTTACAGGGCCTCGCTGTGAGTGTACTGGGCAACCGGGGAGCTGTCCATATCTCCCATAGGTGGATCTCGAACACGAGATGATGAAAGAGAACAATAGGTTACTGTTCGTAACCCTGGTTCTCTGAAACATCGAGTGGAGAGATCCACCAAGATTGCCACGCTTTCTGCATGAGAAGCGAATATGCTCACTGAGGAAAGGTAGCGTGTGTGGGGGCTTTATGCGCTCGGTTAAGGGGCGGCCCCTTACCTGCCATTGGGCATGCGCTCCTGTCTGTCAAGCCAGACTTGGTGCAATTGGATGCTTCTGCAGAGGTCAGCCACGGATGCCCTTCCCATAGGTGGATCTCTCCACTCGATGTTTCAGAGAACCGGGGTTACGAACAGTAACCTATTGTTTTAATGAATCTTTGCAATCGCTGTTCCTAACAAAGTGCTAGTTAGGAAGTTTTGCAGCTAAAGTAAGCAGTAGGCTTGTTTGAGATGCGCCTCGCCTCGCCTGAAATGTAGGCGAGAGTAGGCGGCTGCAGTGAGGGGAGGAGTGAAATAAGCGCAGTCAAGACGGACAGTTCTGACAACTCAAAGTGAAGATACCTATGAGATCAAAGGAGGATATCGCATTATTCTCACTCATGTGCTGTGCTGCTGATAAACATGATATCATTTCAGTTCTATTGCTTTTATATGAATATAAATATGATGAACAAGACACTCAAAGTGCTTGCTATTTAATTCCATACGAAATGCGCATTTATCATCCATTTCTACTTTAATACAAACATGTATTTTAAATTTTTATAGAAATATGACAACAATCACATATCTCACACAGAGATCGCACTGTCATAGTGTTTGGAAATAATCGCATGAAATCAGATAAAAAATACAAACCGAATTCTGGAAACGTTTGGACATTTTTTAAATTTGAATAAAATGAAAACTAAAAGAATTTCAAATCACATGAGCCATTATTTTACTCACAATAGAACATAGATAACATAACAAATGTTTAAACTGAGAAATTTTACAATTTTATCCACAAAATGACCTCATTTCAAATTTGATGCCTGGGAAGGTCTCAAAATAGTTGGGACGGGGGCATGTTTACCATGGTGTAGCATCTCCTCTTCTTTTCAAAACAGTTTGAAGACGTCTGGGCATGAGACGTCTGGGCATGTTATGAGTTTCTGGAGTTTTGGTGTTGGAATTTGGTCCCATTCTTGCCTGATATAGGTTTCCAGCTGCTGAAGAGTTTGTGGTCATGTTTGACGTATTTTTCATTTAATGATGTGCCAAATGTTCTCTATAGGTGAAAGATCTGGACTGCAGGCAGGCCAATTCAGCACCCGGACTCTTCTACTACGAAGCCATGCTGTTGTATGTGGTTTTGCATTGTCCTGCTGAAATACACAAGTCCTTCCCTGAAATATGGTTCGGAGATTGAATTTGTGTCTCTGTATAGGTATCTCGGAATTTTAATTGATGACGCTCTCTCCTTTGGTCCTCATGTCCAGCAACTGGTGAGAAGATTGAAAGTGAACTTGGGCTTCTATTTTAGAATTAAATCCTGCCTTTCCTTTGAGGCAAAAAAGAAGCTTGTTGCTGCCACTTTTATATCTGTACTGGACTATGGTGATGTTATATGTATATTCTCAGAGTTTAAATGCTATAGACAGTGTTTATCATGGCGCACTGAGATTTATAACAAATCTTAAGACTCTCACTCATCATTGTGAGTTGTATGCCTGGGTTGGAAGGTCTGCTTTGTCCATCCGTAGGTTAAAACACTGGCATGTTTTTATTTATAAATCTATCCTGGGTTTACTTCCATCATATCTTAATACTTCCATCTGTAAAAAATCTGTTCGTAGCTATAGCCTTTGGTCTCAGGAATTTTTCTTATTGTCTGTTCCAGTGGTACGTACTGAATTAGGGAAAAAGTCATTTAAATTTGCTGCTCCCTTTCCCTGGAATAATTTGCAAATTAAATTACAGCTTAAGGATATTTTTTTACTAGATGTTTTTAAAGTGATCTTAAATAACTTGGAGATGGAAACATTGGGCTGTAGATGTTTTGACTAGTTATGTATTGTTATCCATTTTTGTATGTGTATGTCTGTATGGATGTTATCTGTTAAACCCATGTGAGCTGTGTTACTGTCAGTCTTGGCCAGGACGCTTTTGTAAAAGACATTTTTAATCTCAATGTGCTTCTTTTCCTGGTAAAATAAAGATTATAATAAAATAGACGCCATCTGGAGGGGAGCATATGTTGCTCTAAAACCTTTATATACCTTTCAGCATTCATAGTATCTTCCAAAACATGCAAGCTGCCCATACCATATGCACTTATGCACCCCATACCATCAGAGATGCTGGTTTTTGAACTGAACACTGATAACACGCTGGAAGGTCTCCTTCCTCTTTAGCTCAGGGGACACGGCATCCGTGATTTCCAACAAGAATGTCAAATTTGGATTCGTCTGACCATAGAACACTTTTCCACTTTGAAACAGTCCATTTTAAATGACCCTTGGCCCACAGGACACGACGGCGCTTCTGGACCATGTTCTCATATGGCTTCCTTTTTGCATGATAGAGCTTTAGTTGGCATCTGCAGATGGCACGGCGGATTGTGTTTACCGACAGTGGTTTCTGGAAGTATTCCTGGGCCCATTTAGTAATGTCAATGACAGAATCATGCCAATGAGTGATGCAGTGTCGTCTGAGGGCCCAAAGACCACGGGCATCCAACAAAGGTCTTCGGCCTTGTCCCTTACACACAGTGCCGCGTTAAGTCTTTGTGGGGCCCTGGGCTAACGCAGCTTTGGGGGCCCTTGATAATTTAAAGTTTAACAAGGTAAGAAAATAAGATTTCAATTTAGTTGAATTTGAAGCTTTCACAGATAAAGGAAGGTTATTCCATAGCCTCGGTCCAACTATTGAAAATAGAAAAAGGTAGCCTAGATAGTATGTTTTCTAGCTGGATGTTGTGCTTACGATCAATAATCACGTCTTTGCATTCAACCAAAATGATTTGCAGAACACGAGACCCACTCGCTGCGAAGCGGAGGATTCCGCTTGGTCTTAAAGCTTTCCTTGAGCAGCTACGTTCGCAATTCAAACAATGATTTGGAATAATAATTATTTATTTGTTATTTGTATGGTCTAGGTGGTCATACGTTGTATGCCTGCAAATACGGGACAAACTGATGGCTTAAATACAGGACGATTCCGTATTATACAGAACGGTTGGCTCGGGGGGGCCCCTAGTGTTCGGGGCCCTGGGCTGCAGCCCATGTTGCCCATTAGGATAACGCGGCCCTGCTTATACACAGAGATTTCTCCAATTTCTCTGAATCTTTTGATGATGTTATGCACTGTAGACGATGAGATTTGCACAGCCTTTGCAATTTGATGTTGAGGAACGTTGTTTTCAAAGTATTCCACAATCTTTTTACGCACTCTCTCACAGATTGGAGAGCCTCTGCCCATCTTTACTTCTTATATCATCCCTTTTATAGCTAATCATGTTACAGACCTGATGTCAATTATCTTAATTAGTTGCTAGATGTTCTCCCAGCTGAATCTTTTCAAAATTTCTTGCTTTTTCAGCCCTTTGTTGCCCAAATGCCAACTTTTTTTGACACCTGTAGCAGGCATCAAATTTGAAATGAGCTCATTTAGTGGATAAAAGTGTAAAATTTCTCCGTTTAAACATTTGTTATGTTCTCTAAATTCTATTGTGAAAAATTTTAAATTGGCTCATGTAATTTGAAAGTCTTTTAGTTTTCATTTTATTCAAATTTAAAAAAACGTCCCAACATTTCCGGAATTCGGGTTGTAAAACATTTTAGAAGACAACACAGCATCATGGTTGTCTGAACCAATGAGCATTAAGATGTGTCGTCAATCAGTCGTTTCCAATCATGCTTTTGGTCATCGCAGTTGGTGGTGAAGGAGAGGAATCCTGGAGTCATCGCAACCTTCATAAAATATATATATGTTTCCACTTGAATAATTATTAATCAAAGTTACATTTATGCATGTTAGAAAATAATTTGAATATGGCTTTAGTCTGCCTTTTTATAAGAAGCTGCTCTCATTGTGTGTGTAGTTAAATTTGATAAGATTCAGGGTAGAACCCGGCAACCTTGAAGTACAGATAAGTGTTCTCCGCGTATGTGTATGAATGTCTATCTTTGCAGCTAGATGCAGAGAGATCCCTAGGAGGAAACTGTCATTTTCCGTCACCCTGATGTCCAGGGTATCCGATATACGTCTCAGGAGAGACCTATTGCGTCTGACCTCTGATCGCTTGTCACCAAATTAATCACTAGAAGATATGCTTCGAGTTTTATGTCCATGTGTGGAGATTTTCTTAGTTTATCTATGTTTCAACCAACCAGAATCTTGCTTACCTATGTATTGACGTAATTAGTGACCTCTGTTAGAGTATAATTACTGGTGTGTTGAACATGTACGCAGAGTGGCCTACGAACTCCATCGCGAGTATTGAAGCTGACTTCTGCTGATGAAACTACAAACTATTTTCTTCAGTAAATTCTTCTTTAATTGATCGCATCTCTGACTCCTGGTCTTTGTTCATCATACCTCGTCCTTGGGTTTTAACTATAAATTCCCCTACAGTGGAGAGCAACTGTGCTCGACTGCACAATCCGACACAGCTGCCTCACCGTCGCGAGAGTTTTTTTGGCACACGTCAGCATGACATCAGAGCAAGGCGGACGTAACTTCGACACTTTTCTAACTGGCATGCATCTCGTGGTGATCACTTGTGATCGGTTCTGTGCAGATTTTGCTCATCTCAAACAAGCCTAGTCTCTCAGAGCACGGCTCGTCACCCCACAGAAGAGAGGGGTGGGGTGAGCAGAGCTCATTAGCATTTAAAGCAACATGCAAAAAACAGGTTGATTTCTGCAGTGCTGATTTTGACAAGGTAAAAAAGAGTGTTTTTTACACTGCCATTGAGAAATTTTAACCAAAAATATGTTATAGACTTTTCATTAAGACCCTAAAAAATCATATCAACTTGTGGAAAATGGGCATCCGATGACCCCTTTAAATTAGTCTTCCCATTAACAGATTATAATATTCTTTCAGACTACTGATTCGCAAATGCAGAACGCGCATGAACACAAGAGGCGGGATTTATCACATGAACCAATCACAGCCAAACATAATCAGTCATATCCAATCATATCGCGATGGAGGCATTGCCTCCTCTCACGTGACTTTCCCCCATTCATTACCCCCTGAACCAAGGGGTCTCTGTTTTAAGTTAAAGGGATGAAGGGAGGCAAGCCTCCGCTGTAACTTTACCTGTGGGTGTTACTGTTGGACAGTGGTACATTATAAAACGAGTGACTTTTATACTTTTAATGTCATATTTGTTTGTTTTATTCATTCTTTGCTCGTTGTTTATTTCTGTAATATCGATCATTTTCTCATTAAATTTTTTGAGGAGACACTGCCTCCCTCGCCTTCTCAGAGGAAACGCTCCTGATATATATATATATATATATATATATATATATATATGTGTGTGTGTGTGTGTAAAAATATACAAAATTTAAAGTTAAATGTTGTGTAAATAAAAAGGTCAGGAATCATATTTGTTTCAAGTGCTTTTTATTGGGGTTGGGGGGGGCCTCCAACATTTCCCTAGGACCTCCTAATGTCTAGAACCGGCCCTGCACATAGGTCCTAGTTTCCTGCATTGTACAGTACACAATGATATGTCACATGCTTTCATATTGGAGATCACAGGAATTCCCATTCAATAGACATGTAAAAAACAATAGACATGCCACATCCCAATATGGACATCATTACTGTGACAGAAATAACTACTGAAGGAGTGGATGAAGTAAAGATTGATATGCCATATCCTCCAGAGTGATATTAATCATATCATTACATTATTTCTTATTAAAATGATTGCATTATGTCTTGTTTGACTATTAATCAAGTTATGGATCAGTATGTGGTTAGTGGTGCCATCTATAATAATAATTACAGACAGAAGTTTTTGGTCTTTCATTAGAGCAGTGCAGCAAGAGTGAAATGTGTAACCTTATGCTTTACATGCTGAGATCTATTCCTTCCCTAAAGGTCACAGAGCCATGTCAGGAGGTCAGGATGACCTCCCATCTATGTGAGCAACAATATCTGAAACTTACGTCTGTGCTTAAGAGATATTAAAGAATCCTGCTTTATTCTGTACTTCTGCTCTCTAAGATGATGACTACATAGTGTGTAACAAACCATACTGATAAAATTCTAGCTAGGGCTAGGTGGCCTTGAAGTTCTGATAAGTGTTCTGTGTGTATGTGTGTGTGCTGGTAGCTCTCTCTCTGTGTTAGAAGACTGTCCCTGCCAGCTGCCGCCATCTTGACCAAGAATAGGTGTCTGGAAGGAAGACACCTATCTTGTATGATCCCTGATCGCTGACGTCTGCCCAATCAGTTGGAGATATGCTTGAAGCGTTTACGTCCATATAGAAACTGTCTAAGTTTATCTAGTTTTTAGAACCAATCAGAATGTTGCTGACCTATGTATTGACGCAATTAGCATCCTCTGTTAGAGTATAATTATTGGTTTCTGTAAGATGCAAAGCAGAGTGGCCGACGAACTCCGTGTGAGTGTTAAAGCTGACTTCTGCTGATGAAACTGCAAACTATTTCTTCAGTAAATTTCTTCAGTTGAATTGCATCTCTTGACTCCTGGTCTATATTCAACACACCTGGTCCTTGGGTTTCAACTGTTTATTCCCCAACACTACTAAGTTTTAAGGGATCTGAAACAAGTATCACATCATACTATGAGACAGTGTGAAAAGATCTGGTTCGGGTGTCTCTGTAAACACATTATATTGGTGCATTCTAAGACTACACTCTTAAAAATAAAGCTTCTTGCAAAGAACTGTCTTAACAACAGTCATTTTCCACTGTATACAGCTCTTTGGAGAGTCAAAAAGTTCTTGATATTACATTACAGGTTTGTCAGTTGGTCTAGACGGTTTCTTATAGATTTAAAGAATGACACTCTTTTGGTTTTAATTCTGACAGTGAAAAACACACTCAGTCTCATACCATTTTATTTTCCTTCTCCTCTTCTGGGTCAGAGGTCACCTGCTCCTCTGCACTAAAATATCCATCATGCTCCACAGAGGCATCCAGCGGGGATGGCGGAGCGGCTCATGCTCCCCTCAAACAAATGCCCACCATACAGCTAGACGCACTACATGGGTAAGAGTCATTTCCACTGTTCAGCGGGCTCACAAGAAGTCACCCATTAACATTTAAAGCGAAGAGATGTGTCAAGCTAGCAGATGATGCAAAATCCCTAAAAACAGTGGCTTGAATGCAAATTAACTAATAAACAGGTTTACCATCACTGTTTTTAAATAAACAATGTGCATTCGTTCCTAATTAATCAGGACAAGTAGTCCTTACTACTCTGGATCACATGCTAGTTGCTAGTATACAGCTGACAGATCCAGTGTCTGTTTAATCTCTTAATCTCTTGTGATTGAGTGAATCAGGTAGTGGGTGTCATTTCAGCCTCGTTTTTCTGCAATTATCTCTGAAAACATTATGAAATGCATACCTGTATTTCAGTGCTGTAGCAGTGTGGTCATGAGAGTTTGCTTGGCCTTTTTTCCCAGGGACGGATGTGGTCATAGTGAAAAGTGGGAGGCAGATCTGTGGAACTGGAGCCTGCCTTGCCAACGCCCCTCTACACCAGAACAAGAGCTATTTTGAGTTCAAGATCCAGTCCACGGGTGAGTGTCTCCATGATAGTTGTTACCAGTGTTGGGTAAGTTACTAAAAAAAGGTAATCCACTACAAATGACTAATTACTTCTTTAAAATTGTAATTTGATTACATTACTGATTACTGCATTTAAAAAGTAATCAGATTACTAATTACTTTACTTTCAAGTTACTTTCAAGTTTACTTTACTTTTCAAATGATCAAACCTAAAAAAAAATACACTACAAAGAGAAACTCATAGTTCTTTCATTAATTTCATATTGACTGAAAAAATACATAAGTAGGCCTATTATTTGTATACCTTGATTCACTCCCAATATCAACAAAACTTTTCTTTTTTTTTTTTTTCCTTTTTTTTGGTTTTGTAAAATAAAGAAAACAAATAGGGTGCGCTTTCTGCATTCTCAGTCTCCGTGAATATCTTCTTGAAACGAGTCACTAGAATGAATGAAAATGACATGAGAAATACAGTATATCTAAAGAAAGCTAGAAGTGTCTATTATTAAATTAAGTCATGTCGAAAACAAATATTCTCTGATAAAATAATCCGTATGAAACCAACGCGAGGTGCAGTCTTTCCCGTCTGAGCTCACCTATAATATGATCATGCCCACGCACATCGCACACTGTAAGATAATCATCCACGCGAAACCAAGCTTGAGATGCTCACGTCACCTCTGTAGAAAGATTCAAGTTCATCTCGGCTCCTTTTCGTGTTTGGAAGAAGACGCGCTGTGAGGAATAAGCCTTGAATTGTGTTCCCGACGCGTTTTAATCCTGCGGTTGATCTCATTCTGATGAGTCATTTATTTATTTTTTTACTTTATTAGCGTTACTGTGACAAAACCCAGCCATTGTACATCCAGTACACTCTCAGTGCCGGTCCCAAGTCCGGACAAATGGGGAGGGTTGCGTCAGGTAGGGCATCCGATGTAAAACCTGTGCCAAATTAAACATGCGGATCATAAACCAAATTTCCATACCGGATAGGTCAAGACCCAGGTTAACAAAGACCGCCAAAGGTACTGTTAGCCAGCAGGGTACCGGTGGAAACTATGCTACTGGTGGTCAAAAGAGGAGAAGGAGAGGAGGAAGGCGTGTCCAGAGACATCGAGAAAAGAGGAAGGGTAAGAGTGCGGAGGTGAGAGTTGGAACATTGAATGTTGGCACTATGACTGGTAAAGAGAGAGAGCTGGCTGATATGATGGAACGGAGAAAAGTAGACATACTGTGTGTGCAAGAGACAAAGTGGAAGGGGAGTAAGGCCAGGAGCACCAGAGGTGGATTCAAACTGTTCTACTATGATGTGGATGGAAAGAGAAACGGTGTAGGGGTAATTCTGAAGGAAGAGTATGTAAATAGTGTATTGGAGGTGAAGAGAGTGTCTGACAGAATGATGAGTGTAAAGCTGGAAATTGAAGGGGTGATGATAAATGTCATCAATGCATATGCCCCGCAAGTGGGGTGCGAGATGGAGGAGAAAGAAGATTTTTGGAGTAAGTTGGATGAAGTTGGATGGTGGTGAGGGTACCCAAAGAAGAGTGGTGATTGGAGTGAACTTCAATGGACATGTTGGAGAAGGGAACAGAGGTGATGAGGAGGTGATGGGTAGGTACGGTGTCAAGGAAAGGAATGTGGAAGGGCAGATGGTGGTAGATTTTGCAAAAAGAATGGAAATGGCAGTAATAAATACATATTTTAAGAAGAAGGAGGAGCACAGGGTGACGTATAAGAGTGGAGGAAGGTGCACACAGGTGGACTATGGTGGTGGAATGAGAAAGCACAGGAAAGCATAAGGAGGAAGAAGTTAGCGAAGAAGAATTAGGATAGTCAGAGAGATGAAGAAAGTAGTCAGAAGTACAAGGAGATGTGGCGCAAAGCAAAGAAAGAGGTGGCGAAGGCTAAGGAAAAAGCTTATGACAAGCTGTATGAGAAGTTAAACACTGAGGAAGGGGAAAAAGACCTGTACCAACTGGCTAGACAGAGGGATAGAGCTGGGAAGAATGTGCGACAGGTCAGGGTGATAAAGAATGCAGTTGGAAATGTGCTGACAAGTGAGGAAATTGTGTTGAGAAGGTGGATGGAGTATTTTGAGGAACTGATGAATGTAGAAAATGAAAGAGAGAGAAGGTTGGGTGATGTGGAAATAGTGAATCAGGAAGTCCAGGGGATTAGTGAGGATGAAGTGAGGGCAGCTATGAAAAGAATGAAGAGTAGAAAGGTGGTTGGTCCAGATGAGATACCAGTGGAGGCATGGAGATGCCTAGGAGAGATGGCAGTGAAGTTTTTAACCAGGTTGTTTAATAAAATCTTGGAAAGTGAGAGCATACCTGAAGAGTGGAGAAGAAGTGTACTGGTACCGATCTATAAGAACAAACGAGATGTGCAGTGCTGCAGTAACTACAGGGTCATAAATTTGATCAGCCACACAATGAAGTTATGGGAAAGGATAGTGGAAGCTAGATTGAGAGGAGAGGTGATGATCTGTGAGCAGCAGTATGGGTTCATGCCAGGTAAGAGCACCATGGATACAATGTTTGCTTTGAGGGTGTTGTTGGAGAAGTATAGAGAAGGCCAGAAAGAGTTGCATTGCGTATTTGTGGATTTAGAGAAAGCTTATGACAGGGTGCCAAGAGAAGAGTTGTGGTACTGTATGAGGAAGTCGGGTGTGGCAGAGAAGTATGTGAGGGTGGTGCAGGATATGTATGAGGACAGTGTGACAGTGGTGAGGTGTGCAGTAGGAATGACAGACTTGTTCAAGATGAAGGTGGGATTGCATCAAGGATCTGCTCTTAGCCCTTTCATGTTTGCAATGGTGATGGACAGGTCAACGGATGGGATCAGGGAGGAACCTCCATGGACTATGATGTTTGCAGATGATATTGTGATGTGTAGTGAGAGTAGGGAACAGCTGGAGGTGAGTTTGGAGAGGTGGAGGTATGCACTGGAGAGAAGGGGAATGAAAGTCAGTAGGAGCAAGACAGAGTACATGTGCATAAATGGAAGAGAGGGAAGCAGAACGGTACAGTTACAAGGAGCAGATGTGGTGAAGGTGGATGAGTTTAAATACTTGGGGTCAGTTGTCCAAAGTAATGGAGAGTGTGGTAGAAAAGTAAAGAAGAGAGTGCAGGCAGGGTGGAGTGGGTGGAGAAGGGTGTCAAGAATAATTTGTGATAGAAGGGTATCTGCAAGAGTGAAAGGTAAAGTTTACAAGACGCTAGTATGACCAGCTATGTTGTATGGCTTGGAGGTGGTGGCACTGACAAAAAGACAGGAGAAGGAGCTGGAGGTGGCAGAGTTAAAGATGCTGCGATTTTCTTTGGGAGTGACGAGGATGGACAGGATCAGAAATGAGCATATTAGAGGGACAGTGCAGGTAGGACAGTTTGTAGACAAAGTGAGAGAGGCAAGACTAAGATGGTTTGGGCATGTGCAGAGAAGGGATGCAGGGTATGTTGGGAGAAGAGTGCTGAGGATGGAGCCACCGGGCAGGAAGAGAAGAGTAAGACCAAAAAGGAGGTTCATGGATGTGGTGATGGAGTACATGCGAGTGGTTGGTGTGACAGAGGAAGACACAGAGGACAGATCAAAATGGAGACGGATGATCCGCTGTGGTGACCCCTAATCGGGAGAAGCCGAAAGAAGACGACGAACTGTAATCAAATTACATAAATTTAAAATGTAAGTCATTACTTTACTGCATTACCAGGAAAAGTAATTAGATTACAGTAACGAGTAATGCGTTATACCCAACTCTGGTTGTTACTAGGGATGTGACGAGATCTCGTGGTACGAGATCTCGCGAGATCAGATGTGTCTCGCGAGATCCGACTGGTCTCGCGAGAACGTGACAATATCTCGCAAAACATTTTGCAGTGTTTACATTAAAGCTGCTTTAAAAAATTGCGATCTTGATTTAAACACCCATGCTATCTTATTCCTGAATGACAACGATTCAGCTATGTCTACGACTGTTTAACATCGCGAGTGTCAGTGGATCGTGAAGCACGTTTTGTCGCTGCCCATGTTAATGAATCAGAGGGTCGGCCATCATCACGCCTCCGATGTGAATGCTGTCATTCACTGATATGGGTGGCGACAAAACGCGCTGCTCACACTAACAACTCCACTAACACCTGTTTCACATCGTAAGCGTCTTAAAGACATTCAAATATGCATTCATGCTGCCGCTGATCCAGAAAGAGCAATACAAAGAGTCTTTTCAACCACACATCATTATTTCTGTGTTACAGACATTTAAATAACAGAGGTAGGCCGACTGGGATAAAAGTTTATAGTTTGGGTATAAACACTTTTTTCTACAGTAGCGATCAAAACGAAAGTATCTTAACACTTGTATTGTAACACTTATCTTCTGCCAGGAGGTGGCGACAACCCCATTAAAACATGTATTTGACATTGAATCATTCATTCAAAGAGATTCCGATAGTGACACAAGTCTATATGAAGTGAGACACTGGCTCCTTCATTGAATTTTCTTTTTATTTTGTTCAAATGAATGTATATTTTTAAAAGACTTAAGCAATGAACATTTTGTCAGAACCACTAGTAAATTACGTTATTTTGTTTAGTTTTCTAATATTTTTTTTTCCAGAATCGTGAGAGAATAGTGATCTGCAATTTATTTTAAAAAATTATGATTCTCAATTTATCCAGAATCGTGCAGCTCTAGTTAGGCTGTTTTTAATATTTTTCTAATGCCTGTGCAAACACTGTAGCACTGTGTAGCTGTCAGACAGATGGATTTGTTGTCTCAAATAGGAATGTTGTTGAGTGTGTGTAGCTGATGTAAAATAGATTCTGACATAAATCAATAAATAAAATAAGCTTTGAGAACACAACTCCAGTTGAGAAATATGACATAAAGGCATTAGACATAAAGGGATGCCATGCTCAGTGTTTTCATATGGTTATATTGTCCCTTAATAAAAAAAAGTGAATTTGTGACAGTAAATAACTCATATTTCATGTCAAAATTATCTTTTACATAAAGACAAATCTAAAAACAGATTTGTGTTTTAGTGCCATTTAAAGTAAAAAATAAATAAGATTATGAAATTAAAGTCATAATATTTTGAGAAAGTCAAAGCAATATGAGATTATTAGTAATATTTTGAGAATAAAGTCATATTACTACTTTATTCTCGTAATTTTGAGTTTACTCCCAACATATAATTTTTATCACATAGTATTTTATTATAACTTTAATCACATAATCTTAGTGTCACGGTGCACACACATGAGGGGAAACGAGGATGAACTCAAAATACAGTCTTTAATAAAATCCAACTCAGACAGGGCAAGGCTGGGACACACAGGAACACCGAGAGTAATGAGTAGACCGGACGAAAACTAACAGAACAGGCAGGAACTAAATACACAAGATAATTAAACACACACACCTGAATGAAATCATAAACAATCAAACTAGACAAGGACAGGAACAGGAAGGACCAAATAAGGGCATCATGACTGTGACACTTAGATTTATTTTAATTTATTTTACGAAACACTAAAATGCCTAATATATATATATATATATATATATATATATATATATATATAAATACAAGTAAAGTAACTTATTATTGTGACCCTTACAATTTTTTTTTGCTTTGTGACATTTTTACTGCAATCACATTTTACCTCCTGAATCTCTGTAAAGTTCTTCAGCTGTCTCATGAAGGTGTGCTGCTGTTTGTGGTGAAGGTGTTTGGGGGATCGGTGTGGCCACTCAGAAGGTGAATTTGAACCAGGTGCCGCTGGGTCGTGACAGTCACAGTTTGGTGCTTCGACACGATGGCTCCATATACCACAACAACGAGGAGAAGAACCGATTACCTGCCAACAGCCTGCCTCAGGAGGGGGATATAGTGCTACGTTTTTACTTTTGGATTGAGAGCCATTAATAGCAAAACTGTGGAACACAGCATGTAAATACTAAGTCATATTGCTTCTGATCGTAAATGTGTGTTTCATTTTTAAAGGGGTGACCTATGATCGTGTTGAACTGAACCTGTACTTAAATGGAAAGAACATGCACTGTCCAGGCCTCAGGTATTCGAGGGGACTGTGTTCCCCATAGTTTATGGTGAGTTTTATATTGAGTAATATTATGTATTGAGTAATATTATGGTAATATAATTCAATTCAATTCAAGTTTATTTGTATAGCGCTTTTCACGATGCAAATCGTTGCAAAGCAGCTTTACAGAAAATTAAAGTTTCTGACATTACATTTATATTTAGTAATAATGACAATATTGATATCATATTTTTACGTTTCTTAAGCTTCAGTCATGCTAAAAACTGTTTTTCAGGCTAGTCCAGCTAATGCACAGCACATTTTAAAGTACAAATCAAAGTCTTTTCCAAAAAATTAATTAGCTCTTTTGATCGAAAACTGGGACTTTTGTTTCTAACAGCCACCGTTTAAGTGTTACAGACCCTTTTTCTGCCTCTTTTGTGAAAATTAAAAGGATTGTTTGTGCAAAAATTAAAGTTGTCATCATTTACTCACGCTCATGTCTTCCAAACTTAAAAGACTATAAAATAACTCTCTTTCAGAATAATATCTCTTTCAGTTTTTTAACCTCCAACAGATGCAAATCTACTTGAGGTGTTACATACACCCATGGTTCATATTCCTGAATAACAACTGTTGGACTCATCTTGATGTTATTTACTTGTATTTCTTCTGCATATATTTTACTAATCCACCCAAAGCTTGTTCTACACCTTTCATTCTGTTCCCAACAGTTCTGTAACACCATTTTTGTAGGATGTTCATCTTTATGGCCCTGGAGGTTAGCCCAGTAATTGATCGTTAATTGCTTCCTTCTAATTTCTAGTGGCATCTCTCCTACCAAGACTTGTAAAGATGGTATGGGTGTAGTCTTTACTGCACCACAACATTGTCTCATTGCTTGAGCTTGAATTTTACTAAGTTTTTCCAACAGGTTTTTTGAGGCAGAACCATATACCACACAACCATAATCAAACACAGACCGGATCAGTGCTATATAAATTGTTTTTAATGAAGAAAAACTTGCCCCCCATTCCACTCCACTTACACATCTCATGATGTTTAACACCTTCTGACATTTCTCAACTATTTTATTTATATGTTCATTCAAAGTAAGTTTTGTATCAAAATAAATACCTAAAAACTTAAATACCTTCTCTCTTTCCAATGATTTCTCATACATCTTCAAACTCACTTCTGGAACAACCCTCTTTCTAGAGAAAATTACTGTTTTCGTTTTCTCCACTGAGAATTTAAACCCCCAATCATATGCCCATTCTTCTATTTTCCTAATTTCCTCTTGTATCTTCCTATTAATATATAAGATATTCCTTCCCCTTTTCCAGAGAGCCCCGTCATCTGCAAATAGAGACCTACCTATATCTGGTTCTACTTGATTAAAATCATCATTTATCATTATGGAAAACAATAGTGGACTTATTACACTCCCTTGAGGAGTTCCATTTTCTATCTGTAATGTACTTGACACTTCATGTCCTATTCTTACCTGGATGCTTCTGTTCGCCAAAAAATCTTTTATCCAGCTGTATATTTTTCCACCAATATTAATAGTTTAGTGTGAGGAGCAGGGCATAATTTAAGTTGTTAAACGCTGAAAATACTATCCCGATCTTATTCAAAACACGCGTCACCGGAAACACGGCATGTCGCAATCTACGACGAGAGCCAATGAACGTTTGAAATCGCTGCCGTAAAACTTGTTTTAAAACTGCTTAAGGGCAAATTTTTTAATTGTTACAGATTGTTAATTGCTATAGAGAAAAGAGATACATATTGCCGATGAATGGTTTGAGTTTAGATCTTTTCCTCACACAAATCATCACATGGATACCGAGGATTTGAGAAAAAAAAAAATTATGATCATTTTATTTAATGCTTGTGCATGACAGCATATTAATAAAATTATGTGCCTCATGGTAAACCAAATAAATATAACATGATAATGATTAAATGATCTCTCTCTCTCTCTCTCTCTCTTTATGTAAAGATTCTAAGATTATTTGTACTGAGAATAATAATACATAATTAAATTATAATTAAGTGCAGTTTAATGCAGTTGACTGATTTACTGATTTGCTTTATTTTGAAATGATCATGTTGACAGCAAGCAGTGTTGGCCCAGATCCAGCCCACATCTGGCCCGCATGGATTTCACACGGGCCAGATGTGGACCGGAGCTGGGCCAACACTATGTTGCTGTTTTGACTTGCTATTTCAAAGATTAAATTTACTACACTTAATTAAAATTTCTGTGATCATTTTATCATATTTCATTTATCTTATTTTCCATGGGTCACATAATATGCTGTCAGGTCACTGCCTGATCTGGGCCACACTCCTCCCACCAACAATCGGCCCTCATGTTGTTTGCCGTGATCCATGCCGTGCCATCATTGCCATACATGGCCCAGCTCTGGCTGAATGGGTACATGCCATTGCCGACAGGAGGCCAGCAGTAGCTATGTTTCCATCCACTTATTTTTATGCGCATTTTGGACTATCGTATAAAAAATTCGCTGGATGGAAACGCCAAGATGCGCATAAATTCTGAAAATGCGCATAAAAAAATTATGCGCACAACTGAGTAGGATAAACTTTTTATCCGATAAGAAAAAATGCGCATAAACTACGATGGAAACACATTTACCGAATAAATTCTTCCATGCGCATCAAAAAAGTCATGTGACTTTGCGCTATGAGACGGGATAGCTTGGCTAACCAGCTGACCGATCTCGTTCACAGCATCTATAAGTTGTTGTAGTCACTCTGAAAAGCCTGAGCAAAGTCTGTCATCAAAGTATTTCTGTATAATTGTCTTACACGACTGTGTTCCCAAACAGCTGGCATCCTCCGAACGCAGTGACAGCATTTATTGTGTTACGTCTGCTCTCTCTGAGGCACAAGTAATTTATATCATATATGAAAATTATTATGGCTTCTCCTATATTCTTAGTGATACTTAGTGCCACAGTTTACCAGGAAGTGACGATTTTGTTCTCTTTGACTCGTTGGATGGAAACGGTGCTTTATTCGCATATGTTTTATGCGATATTCCAGTTTTGCGCATAATTTAAATTCAAATCTTTGGATAGAAACATAGCTAGTGCCAGCTTGAGGCCACATTTGGGCCAAGTCCGTTTTCTATGTGGGAGGTGGAGCTGGGGAAGGTGGAGGGATTCAGAGAACTCTTGTGCGCTGCAAGAATCTCAAGTGAATGCTAGCCAGCCATATAAATGCAAGGCAGTAAGCTCATCGGCTGCATATGCAGCATGAACCAATCAGCTTGTGCCAAGTCATTTAACTCTCTGAATATCATCAGTTTCGTTAACAACCCTTCAGCCTGCACCATCTAGAGTTTCATGACTGAACTATATATTTAAGCAAATTGTTCTTATGTTGAAGGGAACATTTCACAAAGCAATAATTTTAATTTAATTTGCTGTATCTTCAATGAGTTTCAATATAAGTTTTAAAAAAGGAATGAGAAAAATTGATTTGTCATGATATATTACCTATATATTAGAGAGACGATATGTCATGAAATGACAAGTTTTTGCCATTCATATGATGAACTAATATATTGATGTTTGTTATCTCCCCTCTCATTCTCTCAGTGGACGACAGTGCCATCATAGACTGCCAGTTCAGTGATTTCTACCATACTCCACCTGAAGGCTTTGAAAAGATTCTGTTTGAACAGCAGATCTTTTAAATTGTCATCTGTGTGCAGACACACACATAGTGTGGAGCTGAACTGTGTGTGTGGCAGCACGTGGTTACGATCTCTTTCAATGTTGCTTCTGCCTTTGCTGTTACTACTGCTGCTCTTGTTCATTTGGAAGACAAACCAGGCTTTATTTCTGTCTGTCTGTCTGTGTGTGTGTGTGTGTGTGTGTGTGTGTGTGTGTGTGCTTGGACACGCACAAATGAGAGAATCTACAACCCAGAAAACACTTTACATAAGCACTGAAGACACTTACTGATATCTATTTTCTGTAGTGGGTGATATTGATAAACTGAGCTTATTTTTTTATTTAATGACAGTGTACAATGATCAGCAACTGATCAGCTTTGTGTTTTTGATTTATGTAGAAATTATTGATATACCAGTTTTCTTGAATGAACCAATTGTATTTGCATTAGTTACATGTGATTGAGAATCAAACCAAACCTCTCTTATTCTGTTGATTTTTGATGAGTCTGTTACTGTCGTTTGCCTTTCATCTGAACTAGGCATATTTATAAATTGCTAACAGTAGCAGTTTACAGTATTTTCCACAGTTAACATTTTTACCTCTGTGATCTCTATTGCACATAATATTAAACAAGTGACTTTGGCTGAACACATTTCAGAGTGTCAAATAGACACTGAAAAGACATGCATGAATCTGTTTAATGTGATCATTTTTGCCGCCCTACCTTATATCTTAGCAAAGTCCTTCAAATGTTAGACTGAAGGTAAACATTTCTTTTTGCTTCAGATGTGTTTTGCTCCACTGATGTCCTGGATCTGAAATAATTCACATCTGCACAGTAACTTTAATTATAACTATGAACCTAATGTTATTGGTTACTGCAGAAATGTTGTATAATCTTAACACTAAAACCACTCATGCATTAATTTTATTCACACAGTTGAATACACAACCAATTCTTAAGCATGGCCATGTAGCTACCTAAAGGCAATGTGCTTTTCAGAGAAGGTGCTCTGAAAGAGTTTTGTCCTGTAAGATTTGTCAAATCTGATTTTCAATCCCCAAAAAAGCTTGAATTCTCTCTGGTTTATGGTACATTCCACAAGTGCTGTATTTAATAAACCTAAGTATTCTGTCTCTATGTCAAAGACCTGTGTAGTGTGAAACCAAATAAAATATAGACAACAATCAAGCACCTCTACAAAAATAAATTGTTATATTTAGTTAAAATTGTAAATGTGTCCCTAGATCTTTGGTTGTTAATTGGAGGAATAATGTGGGTTAGCAATAGTACTAATTCCATATATAGCCTATGTTTATTGTATAGAGAGAGAGAAAGCGAGAGAGATGTACATAGATAGATTTATTAGTAATAAATCTGTTGAATTTTGATGTTTTCTACTCATATGCCACAGAACCATTCAGCATCAGCCAGTAATATTATTCGAAACATGGATGGTTGAGTAACTCTTTGTAAACCCCCCAATGCAGACTCTCTTATTGTTCCTATTGTCTTGATTTCTCAGCAGGTCTAGACATTAGTAATGACAGATAGTAGGGGGTTCAGCGAACATTTTGAAAAAGCCTTTAAAAAAGGCTCCTTCTAAGATCTTACATCCTATTATTTTTAAGTCTTCACTGCTTTGGTGGTTCTAAAATGAGAGAGAAAAAACTGAATAGGCATAAGGCACCCTTTTATAATAACGGTCATGAATAAGTAACACATTCCATTATATTTATTATCTAACAGAGATAATAGTTAAAGTACATTCAAATAAAAGTCATAAAACTATTTAATACATTTTTATGTCTATATCTGAATGTACATGAACTGACCTAGGCTACTTGTGTGGGTTTTATTAAAGCATGTTATGTTTTTAAAATATTTATTTAAAAGTATTATTATAATATTTATATGTCAATTCACTGAAAACTGTTGAGACAAAGTTTGGACTTCATTGCCAAAACGCAGTTGAAAGGACAATGACACCTTACAGATCTGAAAGATGACAAATGTTTTTGGTGAGTATCTTGAAGCTGTTAATGTGTGTCTGCTGCCACCTCGTGTCCATATTGGGAATAGACTTTTTTTTTTCTCTCTAATGAAGTAGTAAAAGCTTTGACTAGCCCTTCAGGCACGTTTGTAGTTGATCTGAAGCCTCATTAGAGGCTGTTTTGTCAGTTTGTTGCTGTGTGCTGATTGGCTGTTCAGTCTCCTGCTCTGAACTGTTTACAGATGAGCAAACGCAGGTGATGTGAGTCTCACTTCGCCCAGTCAACAGAAAAATATACACAGCAATTCTGTGTAAAACAGACACATACTGAACACTCAAACTCCCTTTAAATGTGTCAAAAGCTATGTTTTAAAATACAATCCAAGATACTAAGAACGGCATTCTGTAAAGAATGTTTCTTACAGCTGCAACTGTTTTATTTAGAAACTGATAACAGAAGAATGATCATATCAAAGTGGCATTTGCAGACATATTTCATGATATTTCTGTCACTGACATACTGTAAACCCCCATTAAAAAAAAAAAAAGACATATGCAAACTGCAGAAATGTTCTGGACTTAAAAAATAAACATTGAAAAAATTAATTGCTAAAAATATTAAAACATCTTAATTTTGTTAGATTGTTTATATTAAACATCTAGTACAGCTTTGGCATCCCTCAGTGCTGCTTTTTTCCTCTGCAAATCCTGTTCCTGTTTCTCCAGGTCTGGAAACACAAAGAACAAAGTCATTCTCATGAAACACTGGCATTTAAGTCCCCATAATAATTCTACCTTCTAATATGTGATTCATTACAAGGCACAAAAATTTACTAATTTATCCATTCAAATGATAAGTATATAAATTCAAAACTTACCGTTAAAGGGTTGAAATAACATAACACTTTAGATTTAGGTGGTTATAATCAATTACTGTACCTTGCTCCAGCTGAGTAATAATGCAAGGCAGCCATCCAGATGCCCCCAATACTTTGAGAGCAACATCACAATCTGTGGAATATTTCATAGCCTTTCAGTTGTATAAACAAAAACCCAGCATTTTATTGAGGGTTAAAGAACATACAGGGATATTTCAGGTTCAATACAAGTTAAGGTCAGCTGATAGTGTTTGTGACAATATAAAAGTATAATGACTATAGATCAGTGATCAACACATACACAAAAAATAAATAAATAAATAAATAAATTGGACCTGTTCCTCTTTTTACTTAAAAATGGCAAATATCACAGAATGAAAAACAGCATTTTAACATTTGTGGATTGGCCTCTGTCACTTCCATCTTAAGTTATTCACTGCAACTCAGATTGTTTTTAAAGAAGGGACAAGTCAAAATTAATAGCAAGATTATGCCACAATTACTGTTGATTGAGCTTAAAGGTGAAGTTTATAATATATTTGGTTAAAATATCTTCTCTAAAACCATTTTATTGTTCATTGACTATTATAAGTATTCCATTCTTGGGTTTATCTCCCAAAAAACGGTATACATTGAGCCTCCCAGGCACCAAAAAACATTTAGTGTGGTCCACTCAAATTTGTCAGTGTCTTTCCAGGTCAACCTATCTCTCGCTGCGGACGCTTCGCTCCCAGAGGGCTCTCTTCGAGGAGGGAGCCCTTGCCACCGTGCCTCGCGGCTATGGTCCCGCGTCTGCCGAGGCAGCACGGCGACTGCGGTCGTGGGGTTCGCAGGTGGATCTCATGGAGGGAATGGAGACGGGTGAGTCCCTTTCTCCTTCCTCTGCTGCGGGATCCAGCACCACCTCCCAGGGCTCGGAAGCACGCTCTGACGGAGCGGTTTCTTCTCCCCAGGGAGAGCGCTCGGCACTCTGAGGAGGGTGATGGCGAGAGCACCGATGTCTGCACAGTATGAGGAACTTGTGGAGGTTATAACTCGTGCTGTGGCCAAGTTAAATCTTGAATGGCCTGCCGAGAAGCAGGCTGAACCCTCAAAGAGCAAGTTAGTTTTTCTAAGCCGCTCCCTCCACGCCGGGGCTTGCCGTTTTTCCCCGATTTCCATTCTGAGGTTTCGAGATCATGGGGAAGACCGTATTCGGCCCGCCTCTTTAGTCCCTCTCTCATTGATTATAGTAACGTCTCGGGACTAAATGAGCACGGTTATGGAGCGATGCCCCGGGTTGAACAGACGCTCTTGAGCTATCTGTCTCCCGGTGTGGCGTCGTCTCTTAAAGCCCCGGTGCTGCCCACCAAGCCACTTTGTACTACATCACATATATTACTAAGCCGCTTTGTACTACATCACATATATACTACATATATTCTCAGTATTTCTCAGAGGGCAGGCTTTAAGTATAACTCGTTTGAAGTTATGGTGCTGCGTATAACATTATCTAGAGAAACATGTGTTAGTGATAAATCCCCTGTGATGTTTGTATTGGCTACTGTGTACAGGCCACCAGGGCACCACACAGACTTTATTAAAGAATTTTCTGATTTTCTATCTGAGTTAGTACTGGCTGCAGATAAAGTCTTAATTGTTGGTGATTTTAATATCCATGTCGATAATGAAAAAGATGCATTAGGATCAGCATTCATAGACATTCTGAACTCTATTGGGGTTAGACAACATGTTTCAGGACCTACTCATTGTCGAAATCATACTCTAGATTTAATACTGTCATATGGAATTGATGTTAGTGGTGTTGAAATTCTGCAGCAAAGTGATGATATCTCAGATCATTATCTAGTCTTGTGTAAACTCCATATAGCTAAAACTGTAAATTCTACTCCTTGTTACAAGTATGGTAGAATCATCACTTCTACCACAAAAGACTGCTTTGTAAGTAATCTTCCTGATTTATCTCAATTCCTCAGCATATCCAACAGCGCAGAAAAACTTGATGATGTAACAGAAACTATGGACTCTCTCTTTTCTAGCACTTTAGATACAGTTGCTCCTTTACGCTTAAGGAAGATCAAAGAAAACAGTTTGACTCCGTGGTATAATGAGCACACTCGCACCCTAAAGAGAGCAGCCCGGAAAATGGAGCACAGCTGGAGGAAAACAAAACTAGAGGTATTTCGTATAGCTTGGCGGGAAAGTACCCTATCCTACAGAAAATCATTAAAAACGGCTAGATCTGATTACTTTTCGTCTCTTCTAGAAGAAAACAAACAATCCCCTGAGGAACAATTCCACTCATTCTCTATTATAGGAGAGGAAGAATTGTAGAAACTTGTTAAATCATCTAAACCAACAACATGTATGTTAGACCCTATTCCATCTAAACTACTAAAAGAGCTGCTTCCAGAAGTCATAGATACTCTTTTGGCTATTATTAATTCATCATTGTCATTAGGATATGTCCCCAAAACCTTCAAATTGGCTGTTATTAAGCCTCTCATTAAAAAACCACAACTTGACCCCAAAGATCTAGTTAATTACAGACCGATCTCAAATCTCCCTTTTCTGTCAAAGATACTAGAAAAGGTAGTATCCTCACAATTATATTCCTTCTTAGAGAAAAATGGTATCTGTGAGGAATTCCAGTCAGGATTTAGACCGTATCATAGTACTGAGACTGCTCTCATTAGAGTTACAAATGACCTGCTTCTATCATCTGATCATGGTTGTATCTCTTTATTAGTTCTACTGGATCTTAGCGCTGCGTTCGACACTATCGACCACAACATTCTTTTGAATAGACTAGAAAACTTAGTTGGCATTAGTGGAAGTGCCTTAGCATGGTTCAAATCGTACTTATCTGACCGCCATCAGTTCGTAGCAGTAAATGAAGAGGTATCATATCGATCACAAGTGCAGTATGGAGTACCTCAAGGCTCAGTACTAGGGCCGTTACTTTTCACGCTTTACATGTTACCCTTGGGAGATATTACAAGACCTCAACTTAAATACAATAAAACTTAAAATTAAACAAAATAACTATAATATAATAAAATACCTAACTACATAATACTATTATTGTTAGAAATTGCAACAATATAAAAATAGAAATATAATACATTTATACATTTAAAATTTAATTAATACAATAAGTAAAAAAATAAATAATAATATCCTGGCCAGAGGAGAACTGGCCCCCCGACTGAGCCTGGTTTCTCCCAAGGTTTTTTTCTCCATTCTGTCACAGAGGGAGTTTTCGTTCCTTGCCGCTGTCGCCTCTGGCTTGCTCAGTTGGGGACACTTAATTTCTAACGATTATCGTCAATTTGATTTCATATATACTATTTAAACTAAACTGAGCTAGACAATGACATCTCTGAATTCAATAATGAAATGCCTTTAACTGAAAATTGAGTGTTTAATCTTATTATTACACATTACTGACACTCTATCCTCCAATTTGATACTGTTAAGTGCTTTGACACAATCTGTATTGTTAAAAGCGCTATATAAATAAAGGTGACTTGACTTGACTTGACATCAGTGCTGGTGGGCAGAGAGTACACGGCAGCAGGTCAGACTGGTGCTTGCTTACATACTATGGCAGTTTTGCAATCTTACCAAGCAGACCTGCTGGAAGAGCTGGATGAGGGCGAGGAAGTTAAATCTGAAGATATTGTAGAACTCAAAGGAGACGGTCTATGGCAGCCCTAGTGGCCACGGAGAGGCATCTCTGGTTGACTCTGTCAGATATAAAAGAGAAAGACAGGGTCTTCCGTCTTCCTCCTCGACACCCCGCTTGTGCCTTCTGGCCTGTTCGGCGACGCCGTCAACTCAGTCGTCGACAGGTTTCAGGAGGCTCGTAAACAGGTGGCGGCATTTCAGCGGTTCTTGCCTCACCGCTCTCTAGCTCAGGGGGCTGCTGGATGGGAGCAGCCCCAACTGTGTGTCCACTCCTCATACAGAGAGGTGCAGAAAGTGAGCATCGTGACTCGCACGCCCCCACGAAAAAGCGAATGGGGTTCACGAAAGGAGCAACACTCACGATCAAAGACCGTGACGATCTGAGGACCGTCCTTCTGGCTAAGAAGTCTTTGACAAAGAAGCCCTGATGTCTGTGTCCCAGGGCTTCTGAGGGCACCGTATAATGAGGTGGTGTACACCTCATTATACGGTGCCCGTCTCACCCCAGTACCCTCAGGAGACTGAGCTGTTAACCCTGCCACCGCCGGTGCTTCAGGGCACAGCGGTCTCCAGCGAGTGCACATCCCAGTGTCCGCCCGGAAACGTAGTGGCTCTGGGGGGCTCGCTACCTTTGAGGAGGTCTCCTATTACACCGGAGGTCAGTCTCGAGAGACTGATTCCCTTAGTAGATTTTCTGGCAATGTGGAAGCTTCTGCCAAATATCTCAAAATGGGTCCTGCAGACTGTAGAAAGAGGTTACAGAGTTCAGTTTGGTTCTCCTCCGCCTCGTTTCAATGGGATCGTTTCCACTGTGGTGGGTCCCGAGTTCCTGAGGTTTGCTTTCGGGGGCGAAGCTTACCAATATCAGCTTCTTCCATTCGGCCTTGCACTCTCACCCCGAACTTTCACGAAGGGTGTGGATGCTTCTCTGGCTCCACTGTGACTCCAGGGCATCCGCATACTAAATTATATCGACAGTTGGTTGATTCTAGCTCAATCAGAGCAGACGGTGGTTCGACATCGAGATGTCGTTCTCGCCCATATGAAAGAGTTAGGGTTAAGACTAAATGCAAAGAAAAGTGCTTTCGCCATTGCAGAGGACAACTTATCTGGGCGTGGTGTGGGATTTGACCATGATGCAGGCACAGTTGTCTCCTGCTCGGATCGAGTCGATCCTCACTGCAGTTGCGAGAGTCAAAGAAGGCCGGTCACTCACTGTAAAGCAGTTTCACCACCGTGCAGGTTTCTCTTTGTGAGGTTTGGTTAGCAGTGACTGAAACGCAGCTTTACATACAACTGCCAGTCTGCATGAAGAGGATCTTGAGACTCCAGTAGCTTCAAACACCTGTTTGCTGCTCAGCAGTGGCTTTTTTACAGCTGGTAGTACAATACAGTTCATTTGTTTGACAAAAACGTTCCTTAATATATCTTTATCTGACCAAGATCTTCTGTGCTCTAAGTCACTCACAAATCTTTTGACAGTTCAATAATTTCTATTTGCTTTTCGTGAAATATTGCTTGTTTTGATGCCTTTTGAAAGACATTGCATTGTTTCATACTTTTCATCTTCAGAAAGATCTTTCTTCCTCACCATATTTCATGGGAACTGTGACTTGCTTAATAATGTGGAACAACCTCTTTAAGTAGGGTTTCCATTTACCTAAGAAGAACTGGCAAACTATTGAACAAACCTGTCTGAGATTGATACCAGTTAACTAAAAAGATGTGAAAACAACACAAACAAAAATCTGACTCTTTATTGTACCGAAATCCTACTGATATATCATAATAATTTGGAACGCAGTGTAGATTCTCTGCAGGGTTGACCCACTCCACCCTGAAGGTGTACGTGGCAGCTATATCTGCTTACCACACCCCTCTCGGTGGTCAGACTGTGGGAAGACACCCCCTGGTTACACATTTCCTCCATGGTGCACTGAGGCTGAGGCCTTCCGTACGATCTCGTGTCCCCCAGTGGGACCTGGCCGTGGTCCTGGAGGCTCTCTGTAAACCTCCGTTTGAACCTTTAAAGGAGGTTTCAGATCAAGTTCTGACACTTAAGACTGTCTTCTTGTTAGCTATCACATCACTGAAGAGAGTCAGAGATTTGCAGGCCTTGTCAGTGGCCCCCTCCTTCCTAGACTTTGCACCCGGCTTTGCCAGAGCTTTTCTGTACCCCAGGCCAGTGTACGTCCCTAAAGTGCCCTCCTCAGTACCACGGCCCGTCGTTCTTCAGGTGTTCTGTCCTCCTCCCTTTCGGGAGCCTGACCACCAAAAGCTAAATTGCATGTGTCCAGTGCGAGCACTGGCTCACTCCACCCGAAGTGTGGCGGCCTCCAAGGCCTTCCTGTCAGGTGTGGCTATGCAGGATATATGTAACGCTGCGGGCTGGTCTACACCGCTCACCTTTGTCAGGTTCTATGACCTTCACATTCGTATTGCTCCTGGTTCTTCCGTCCTTTTGCCGTAGCTGTGCTGAAGTTCATACACACTACGCAGGGACTTGAAAGTCTGGCGGAGTGGGCATCTCGTTCCCAAAGCGTTTGACGCAGCTCGAGTTTCTGAAGGGGAACATCTCAAGGTTACGTATGTAACCCTAGTTCCCCGAAGGAACGAGAAGCTGCATCTCCTGCCATACTTCTGGCATCCCTGTGAGCGCTTCCCTCATTTTCCAGAAGCTGCCGGTGGATCCACCTCACGTGCTTTTATAGCTTCCTGGTCACACGTCACCCAGTCCGTGACGTTGCGCCAATCCATTGGCTTGATTACACACATTTCAGAGCATGGTCTCGCTAAAGGCGTTCCCAAAGCGTTCAACGCAGCGTCTCGTTCCCTCGGGGAACTAGGGTTACATACGTAACCTTGAGACATTTTTTGCCACTTTACTGTCAAGTTCCAGATAAAATAAGTTTAGTCATGACAACTCTCTGAGAGTTTAGCATGGTAATGTACATGACAACGTATTTGCTACAGCAGATACATCCACAAACATAGCAGATCTATACAGGTGGAGCTGGGGAAGGTGGAGAGTTTCTGAAGCGCATTGCAACTGCTACAGCAAACACTAGCCAAGTATTTCAATGTTGAGCAGTGAGCTCATTGGCTGCCGATGCAAAAAAGGACAATCAGCTGCACCATGTGATGATGTCATTATGTCAGATTGAGTTAGAACTATCAGACTGCGCCATCTAGAGTTTCATGACAGAACTTTGGATATATCTGAATAATCGTAAGGGTTTGGGGTTGTTTGACAACATGCTTTATTTATGTAATTCCACTATGTGACACTAGTAGCGCAGAAGCCGCTTCACCTTTAACTTGTATTGAACCCAGAATATTTCACAAAACTGGTTTGAATCAAGGCTGTTCTCACCTTGGTGGCTGGCTTTCTGTGACTGCACTCTTTCTCCTAGACTGCTCAGCTGAGACACAAGCTCTGAGAAGATTTCTTTAGTCCACCTGGCCTCATTACATCTGGTCCAAAATATGGTGGCACTGGACTCAGATTTCACTGTGGTACCCACATCAGAAGCATCTGCTGCAGCAGGACGACCTGGTGATGAAGAAACCCCTGTCGGAGGAGGAGGTACTGGTAGCTGCTCAGATTTGAAGTGAGATGCTGAGATTGTTTGTACTGAGGATATTAACACTGCTGGAACGTCTACAGTGGGGCTTGAATGCTGAGGCGACCCGGCCTGACCTGAGGGATCACAGGTGATATAGTCCAGGGTAGGCATAGAGTAAATGGTCCCTGGTGAGACAGGCTCAGTGGTTGGAGCTCTGGGCGGTGGAGAAGTTCTGTTTGTGGATGGTGTTTCCTTATGTTCAGAGGCAGTGACAGACCCAGGTGAGGTAGACACAGCCGCTGGGGCTGCACCGACAGGTGAAGAAGGTTCTAGACTGTGCTCTGAAACACAGATATACTGTTTTAAAAAAAAAACTATTTCAACAGGTTTACGCCTTATTGAAATGACAGCAGCAGGACAATAGAAGAGAGATGAACACACCTGACTCTACTGAGGGTCCAGAATCCAAAATAACACTACAGGGAATAGTGATACGGTACGTTTTTGATAACAAACTCTGAGACTCTTCCTGAGACAGAGAGAGAGAACAATGTAAGCAAGTACACTGCTAGCTGCAGGCGAGTTATAAGAGCGACTGAGTATAGTGGTGCGTATAATACACCATTCAAATGTTTGGGTCAGAAAGGGGTTTTTTGTTTTTTTTTGGAAAAAAATTAATTCTTTCATTTAGCAAGGATGCAACTTTGCCCTCAGAAGAATAAATTACATTATAAGATTTATTACAATATCAAACAGTTATCTTAAATTGTAATAATATTTCACAATTTTACTGCATTTTTGATTACATAAATGTAGCCTTGGTGAGCCTAAAAGACTTCTTTTAGAAACATTGAAAATTCTATTGAACAGAAGTGTAACTGTACTGGATGGTGATGAGCCTTATTGTACTAAACAGTTTATTAAAAAAGCGTTTTATTAAAAAAAAAAAAACATTATGGTGCAAGATATTTAAAAAATTAAATTTTTTGTCACTTTTGGTGTCAATTTTGCCCAAGAGGCCTGGTTAATTTGTTCCACTGCATTTAATGTTGCTGGCTTGACAGTTTGTTACAATTCCTAGCTATGGGAAAGTTTTCCAAAAAGATATGGGGGAGCTTTGTTTCATTTATAGATCATCCACAAGCCTTGGATCTTTCTAGCCATGTATCAGACTGATATGTATGTAGCAAACAATACCTTTGTTCCGAAGTGCCATTGGGTCTTGTGTTGAGTTTTTGTTGAAAATATCAGTAAATACATCTGCTCGTTTACGGTGTGACATGAGTGTGATGTGTTGTGTACAGAGAGACTCACTGAATCAATGTCGGTGTCATCGTCAGCTTCTGAAAATAATGAGATTGTTTCTTTACAGTAAGGAATGATAAATTATACTTTTCGTTAATTTTTTTTTTTTTTTTCAAAAATACAAACACATTTGTACCTGTGGTTGATGGATTGAGTTTTTCACATGGCCTGCAGACAAAGGAAAACACAAAACGTTTCTTTACATAACTTTACTATTGTAAGTTTTTGCCAAAATACTATGGTACATTATGGTATTTTTGTATTTATATTGCTTTAAAAATGGTTCTAAATCATAAACATACCTTGTTTTTTTAGGCACAGGAGTGGACTGCTATTAAAAGTGAACAGAAAAACACTTCATTGCTACAATTGTACTACCAAATGTTTTTAAGATTCATTTAAAATCTTTAAGGGTTAATTCACCCAAAAATGCCTTTTTTTGCATTCTCTCACCCTCATGTCTTTCTAAACCTGTACGACTGACTTTCTTCAGTGGAACTAAATAAAACAATTTGAAAAAATGTCTCAGATATTTTGTCTATATTAAAAGTCAATGGGGTCAAGTCTTGCTTTGAAAGCTGATACAGGCACACACACAAAACTGGAACAGGGTGAGTAAGTAATGACAGAATTTTTATTTTTGAGTGAACTGTCTTTTCTAATTTGGACTGAGCAGTTTCAGTGAAGTTTAATATGATACATTGGGAGATATGGACATATAAAAACAGTAGCATATCAAACAGTCCAATTTTACGATAAGAGACTCACACTGGGCTGTTTTTGAAGCATAGAGTCCTCCAGATCTGACACCCCTGGAGCTACTACACGGTCAGTGCTGGTTGGGCTTTCATCAACTAAAACAGAAAGACACGTTATTCAAATTGTTTTGATTTTAATGACTTTTTATGCAGCCCAAGAAATATCTAAAATTCACACTCCCATTTTGACAGAGAAATAAAACTAAATGTATAATAAACACCTGAGTCTAGAATGCTTTTATTTTTTCTCCTTCTGGGCATTCCCACTTTTTGCGATCTAAAAAAAACAAAATAAAATGCAGAATCATTACAATAACACTGTGATTACTAACTAGACAATATTCTGTAATTAAAAGTTTTCTACAGACTACTCACCGAAAAGTACATGCTCTGTACATATATGGATAAAGTTTACTCTGTTATTAAATAAGATAAAAAAGACAAAAATAGAATAAGCTGTACTTTTAACGAGCATTAAGTAAGTTTGTCTATTTGTCTTCTAAACAAATTCTGACAAGATCATATCTGTTTATTGATACAGTATAATTGGTTCCTTAGCATAATACAAGTAAAATGATCATCTGTGAATACAATTCTGTAGCCACTCATCTGAGATGAGGCCCAATAAAAATGACACATTCATTTTTATTTTTTTAATTAAGTTACATTAATTAGCTATTTAAAAGTTAAACCAAGTTAAAATTTATGTTATGAAGTGACATTTAGTGATAATAGTACAGAGCAATTTTAGTCTGTTTTCTAGATGGTGATGATGAGGAAAACATCAAGTGTCTTTATGTAAAAGAAAGCTGAAGTGTGTGTGTGTGTGTTCTGACCCTGCCATGCAATTCTCCTGGATTGTCTGCTGATCCACAAGCCTTCTGAGCAGACGTTAAGTTTAATGAACCTAAACAAACACAAATGCATTTCATACTAGAAACTCCTCTGTACAAATGGACTCAATAAGCTATTAGTATCATCAGATTAGCTTTTGAAAATCATGCGACTTTGTTAAAAATAACCCTTTACTTTCACACACAGTGTTCATTTGTACCTGAGGTTGATGGACTGGGCTCTGCACAGGGCCTGTAAATAGACAGGGAAACTCGTTTAAGGAACTTGGACAAGACTTTTTGTCAGTACAATGGACGACAACGGTCTTAATCACATCTCGTCCTAGAACATGTTTCAGGCTGGATACTTCCTGTGGATTAATAAAGTTCAGCATACCTTTTACTTTCAGGATCAGGAGTTGATGGCTATTGAAATTAAAAAGAGAAAAATTACAACAATATTACTAACAAGTTTTAAAATAGCCATGTCTTTGCTAAAAGTTATGAATTTGCAGTTTGAATTAAATGTTTACGAGATGATGTGTAATTGGAGACATTTACATGATGCATCAAGACAGATTATATCATGAAAACTCACATTGTTCTGATTTGGAGGTGTACAGTCCTCTGTATCTGACTGTACTGGAGCATACATTGATTCAATTTCATCATCTATGATAAAATTATAATAGTCCAATGTTATTAATGTTTTACACATTACAATATCTGTCATCAACATGCCAAACCAAGCTATTATTCTCATTTTGACAAATAAACACAAAGATCTTTGAATAAACACTCTTTTGTAACTGAACTGGGTTATTGAGTATTACTGCAGTACTGTCTAATATAAAGCTATAATAAACTGTATTAACAATTACCAGAATCTAACAAACTAAATGACACGGCCTTCTTCTTCTTTTTGGACAAACTCACTTCTGATGACCTAAAAAAGTGCAAACACAAGATCATCTGAAATAATCACACTGTAATTAATAATGTGACAATGTTCTGTGATTAATCCAGTTCTAACGAGGATGCACACACACTGCACACTTACCCTGTAGATGAATCAGAATCTCTCTATTAATAAATGAAGAAAAAGGAAGGACAGGAAATTATATCCAAAATTTCACATTGTAATCTAAATTAATGTCATATAATGTCATAATATCTTTATTTCAGAATTGTGCAGTGATGTTTTAAGATGAACAGTAATGTGGTTAGGTAAAAGTCAATGTATGTGTTCATGAAGAGGCTGTAAGTGTGTGTGTGTGCGTGTGTGGGCATGCTGACCCTGTCAGGCCTTTTCATGTTAGGCCTAAGTTTTAAAATAGCCATGTCTTTGCTAAAAGTTGTGAATTTGCAGTTTGAATTAAATGTTTACGAGATGATGTGTAATTGGAGACATTTACATGATTCATCAAAGACAGATTATATCATGAAAACTCACATTGTTCTGATTTGGAGGTGTACAGTCCTCTATATCCAACTGTACTGGAGCATACATTGATTCAATTTCATCATCTATGATAAAATCATAATAGTCCAGTGTTATTAATGTTTTACACATTACAATATCTGTCATCAACATGCCAAAAACAAGCTATTATTCTCATGTTGACAAATAAACACAAAGATCTTTGAATAAACACTTTTGTAACTGAACTGGGTTATTGAGTATTACTGCAGTACTGTCTAATATAAAGCTATGATAAACTGTATTAACAATTACCAGAATCTAACAAACTAAATGACACGGTCGTCTTCTTCTTTTTGGACAAACTCACTTCTGATGACCTAAAAAAGTGCAAACATAAGATCATCTGAAATAATCACACTGTAATTAAATAATGTGACAATGTTCTGTGATTAATCCAGTTCTGACGAGGATGCACACACACTGCACACTTACCCTGTAGATGAATCCGAATCTCTCTATTAATAAATGAAGAAAAAGGAAGGACAGGAAATTACATCCAAAATTTCACATTGTAATCTAAATTAATGTCATATAATGTCATAATGTCTTTATTTCAGAATTGTGCAGTGATGTTTTAAGATGAACAGTAATGTGGTTAGGTAAAAGTCAATGTATGTGTTCATGAAGAGGCTGTAAGTGTGTGTGTGTGTGTGTGTAGTCATGCTGACCCTGTCAGGCCTTTTCATGTTAGGCCTTCGAACATCTGGCAAACCTTGTAAACAAAAACACCAACTCAGAAAATTTGACAATAATTCTTACATTGACTTTTCACACAATTTGCATCACTAAAACAAACACAATTACCAAAAAAAAAAAAAAAAAAAAAAAAAATCAGTTTATGATAGAATATCTGAATTTAAAATTGAAACACTTACTTTTTTTTTTGAATTCTGGATCATGTAATTCACAGAACAGTCTAAAATGAAATATTAATTAGTTTAATTTTACTACATCTAAAACAAATTGATAAAAAATTCTTTCATCTTACATAAAACGGTCTTCAAGGGCTCTGGCACGATCCTCTATGGCGCAGGGATAATGGTACGATCGCTTACAACGTTTTACATCACATCCCGCTGTAGCACCGTTTTTTTTACAGAGGTGGCAAAGCTAGAAATAAACACACAACAGTTATGCATTGAGAGAGAAACAACACTAGAATATGATGACCGTTTGGTCACAGTTTGCATTTAATGTACAGAAGTTAATGTATAATGTTGTACTATGCTGAACAATGCAAATTACCATTGCAATCAAAATGATTCAACCCTCTGGAGATTGTAATTATTTACAAAAGTAATACAAATTAAAAGTGATAATGTCAATATATAATGTAATGTTTTTTGTAGTATAGCTGTCATAATTATTCAAACCCTATGTAACTGTGCTATTTTTATCTCATATTTGTATGGTATGGTACAAAATTGTGCTAAAACACAATTAAGCTTTGGAAACTTTATAACAAACTGAATTAGCATACATACATACATACATACATATACATAAATTTAGTCCATGCGTGTGTTAAAGTTGAGTAGCAAAGATGGCCAAGTCAATAGAGCTCTCACAAAAGCTACAGAGAAGAAATTATTCTATTACATTGGAAAGTCTATGGCTACAAGAAGATTTTCAAAAAACTAGAGACAAGTTCTTAGAGACACAGCTTATTCATAAGTTTAAAATGCGTTGTACCAGAAAACCTTTGAAGATGTTGAAGAAAAAGCACACTATTATCAAGGGGAATAAAAGGTTTGATTAGAGCAACTGAGATAAACCCTAAATTTACTACCAGAGACTTTGAAGATGACCTGATGAAAGGAGGAAAGTATAAGAAAAACACTAGACAAGCATGACCTTCGTGTTGAGACATCTTGCCAAATGCCACTCTTGAGCAAGAAGAACACAAATGGCCCACTTGAATATGCTAAGATTCATTGTGGACTTCTGGAAGAATGTCTTATGGAGTAATGAAACCAAACCCATGGATCAGCAGAACATCTGGTGCAAATCAGGTAAAGCTTATGAGCAGAAGAACACCCTCACCAGTCAAACATTGTGGTGGACCAGTCTTGTTATGGGGGCACTTTGCTATTGCAGGAATTCGCTAACACTGACTATATGAAGGACATCACATATTATTTGAAGTACTGGTCATTTTGGCAAAGACTGTGATGTCTTCGGTGCAGAGATTGAAGTTTGATGATCAATGGACTTTCCTGCAGGACAATCATCCCAAATTATACATCCAAATCTACTTAAAGCTTGGTTCAGGGATCGGTCATAGAATGTTCGAGTGGACTGTTCAGTCTTCTGATTTAAATCTCATTGAAAATATTTGGTGTAATTTGACAAATGCAGTGGCAGTATAAAAACCAAAGATCATCAGTGATCTGGAAGCTTTTTCAAGCAAAAAAAAATGGGTCAAGATTCCACTAGAGATGTGACAGAAGCTTCTAAGCACTCACAGGCAGCATTTATTGGAGGTTACAAAGAATAAAAGATACTGCACAAAATTTGGGGATTGAATAATTTTGTACATGAATGTTTAGAGCCAATTTTATTTTTATTTTTTTCATTTTCCATCAAGGTTCTCACAATCATTCTTAAACATTCTATAATAACTTACCAATGCCTTGTTGAATTGGTTTCATACAATTTTGTTTTCGGCAGCAAAATGCCTTGCAGGTCAAGGGGGTTGAATAATTTTGATTGTAACTTTACATGTACTGTACAGAATTTATACTTACAGAACATGCCACATAAAATACACTTATATTTTACACTTAAGCTGCAGTTTATTAATATCTATTGTATAGGGGTGTGAATCGGCACTGTTTCATGATTCGATCGTGCATTTTTATTCAATTATATAACCAGGCTTTTTTAAATAACTACAAACTAATAATAAAACAGTTGTTAAGAATTTAACCACGTAAATATAGCTTCAAAAACATACAAGCAAATATAAAGTAATAAAGGTGGAAAAGACAATTACAAGTGATAAACAAAAAGTACTTTCGGGATCTGAGAGTGCTTTAAGTATCAGAAAGTTTACAGACAATCATAGTTGGGTTTTTCTTTTTTCCTCAGCATTATTGCCGTTTGATTATCATGAGTTCATAGACAGTGGCAGCTTTAATAAGCTGCATTCACACTAATGCACAGATCTATTTCGACATATCAGATGTTTGTCCTGTTCTGAAAACATAACTGACAGGTTACATCAATTTCGTATCAGAACAGTATTCGGAGCTGCAAGTGCATTTAACCGCAACCGCGAGCTTCAGGACAAACACACACAAAGCGCGCAAGAACGTGAGTGGAAGCAAGCAAAGCGCACGTCTCGCGCACATCCTGTGCAAGCCCGCCGCGTCATATGCGGGAAAAGCAAAGCTCAGAATCGATTCTGAGCATCCCCCCCAATAGTGGGTGCATTTTTAATATTTGCGTATGACGATTTATTGCAATCGATGCAGAATCGTCCATGTCCGCATCGCGATGCATCGATGCAACTATTAATTTCAACACCCCTACTATTGTAGTTTATCATTAAAGTATTGTGTATGGACACTGTGTTATGTATTATATATTGAGAAAAAAAATTAACCAGTTAAAATTAATTATAACGTTTTAGAGGCAGTTAATGTGTGTTGTGTATATGCTTTTGCAATGATATTTACTAGTCTTTTTCCTCTCTTCAGCTCTTTCTTTACATCTTCTTTATCAAATCCAAACAGGTCGTCATAGGTGGGCGAATGCTTGCAGTAGATCCCTGATGCAAACAACTGAGGACACAATAAAATAAGATAAGCTTTAAAAGTTACATATAGAAATTCTTAATTGACTTGCCTAGATTAAGGTGACACACATTAACCTAACCCAAACAAAATTATGAGTAACAGTCACCGAACAGCATTAATAACCACAGTACATTTTTGGATGCAATATGAAAACATACTTACCAAACAGTTTTGATGTGCGGAGATGTTGCCTTTGGAGGAGAGAGGCCCTGTGATTTCAGTTTCGTCTGATTTCTCGCAAAGTGCACAAATAATTGTATTCAGAAATTTAAATTGATCCGATCCCATGTTGAGCTCTGCTTGATGACATTCAACGACGACTTCAATGCAATGTTTCTTTAAGTTTCGTTTTAATTTTATTACGTAGAAGGCGGGTCTTTTGATCTTTGTCATCCTGCATGCATAAAAACACTTGTTAACTACTCGAGCTCCAGACAGTAATCTCGATTATCTCGGGCAGTAGGCTATATTCAATCAAACAGATCTTCAAACTCAATCAAACTAAATCAATTTATATAAAAGCCAAAACATTTTTTCATTTCCTGTAATCACAAACGACTGTGATTGGCCCATCATGACCAGTGCTGAGAAAACTAACAGGTAACACGTAAAAGGAATTATTTTGATTTATCATAATTCAATCGCAACTTTAAACGCATTACAGTAGAGGCAGAGCGCATTTAGGCCGTGCCCACACCGGGGGGAAACAATCCAACCCCTCTCCATACCGCGGTCAAGCCAGCCGCAGTTCAGGAAAACACGGTCAAGCCAGCCGCGACTGAATGATGCGCGCATATTACTATGATTACGGGACCAACACAGAGGGAACGCGCTTTCAAAGCGCTTTTCATTCTAGACGCCCAGAATTGAGATATAATTACATTTTTCGTCATTTTTTTGTTTGTTTTTTGTACATCGACTTTAATATTCGTTTTATTTATTGGTGTCTGGCGTTTCTGTATTAGGCCTACTATATTCTCCTTCCTACATTTCATTGCAAGATTCGTAGAAAAGGAGATATGGGACATTAATCGATTAAGAGGGGTATTAAGACCCCGTTTCGAACAAGTAGAAGAAATGAATGGTCAGTTCTTATAGAAGACATCCCATACTATATGCACACATCATATGAAACCATTTTACTGCAGCTTTTTCGAGATAAGGTACATTATTACATTTTATAGGGCTATAAAGACCCCATTTCAAATAGGTACAAGAAATGAATGGTCAGCTCTTATATAGGACATCCCATACTTTATGCACACCTCCTATGAAACCATTTTACTGCAGCGTTTTCAAGATATGGAACATTATTCGATTAAGAGAGGTATAAAGACACCATTTCTAAAAAGTACAAGAAATGAATGGTCAGTTCTTATACGGGACGTCCCATATTTTATGCACACCTCATATGAAACCATTTTACTGCAGCGTTTTTGAGATACAGGACATTATTACAATTTAGAGGACTCTAAAGACCACATTTCTAATAAGTACAAGAAATGAATGGTCAGTTCTTATAGAGGACGTCCCATACTTTATGCACACCTCATATGAAACCATTTTACTGCAGCGTTTTCAAGATATGGCACATCATTCGATTTAAAGGGCTATAAGGACCCCATTTCTAATAAGTACAAGAAATGAATGGTCAGTCCTTATACGGGTCGTCCCATACTTTATGCACACTACATATGAAACCATTTTACTGCAGCGTTTTCAAGATATGGGACATTATTCAATTTAGAGGGATATTAAGACCCCATTTCTAATAAGTACAAGAAATGAATGGTCAGTTCTTATATGGGACATCCCATACTTTATGCACACCTCATTTGAAACCATTTTACTGCAGCGTTTTCAAGATATGGAATATTATTCAATTTAGAGGGGTATGAAGACATGATTTCTAAAAAGTACAAGAAATGAATGGTCAATTCTTATAGGGGACGTCCCATACTATATGAACACCTCATTTGAAACCATTTTACTGCAGCGTTTTCAAGATATGGTACATTATTCGATTTAGAGGGGTTTAAAACCCCAATTACTAATAAGTACAAGAAATGAATGGTCAGTTCCTATACAGGTCGTCCCATATTTTATGCACACCACATATTTAACCATTTTACTGCAGCGTTTTCAAGATATGGGACATTATTCGATTTAGAGGGATAATAAGACCCCATTTCTAATAAGTACAAGAAATGAATGGTCAGTTCTTATAGGGGACGTCCCATACTATATGAACACCTCATATTAAACCATTTTACAGCAGCGTTTTCAAGATATGGTACATTATTCGATTTAGAGGGGTATAAAACCCCATTTCTAATAAGTACAAGAAATGAGTGGTCAGTTCTTATAGGGGACGTCCCATACTATATGAACACCTCATATGAAACCATTTTACTGCAGCGTTTTCAAGACATGGGACATTATTCGATTTAGAGGGGTATAAAGAGCCCATTTCTAATAAGTACAAGAAATGAATGGTCAGTTCTTATACGGGATGTCCCATACTATATGCACACGTCATATGAAACCATTTTACTGCAGCATTTTCAAGACATGGGACATTATTCGATTTAGAGGGGTATAAAGACCCCATTTCTAATAAGTACAAGAAATGAATGGTCAGTTCTTATAGGGGACGTCCCATGCTATATGCACACCTTATATGAAACCATTTTACTGCAGTGTTTTCAAGATATGGGACATTATTCGATTTAGAGGACTCTAAAGACACCATTTCTAATAAGTACAAGAAATGAATGGTCAGTTCTTATAGGGGACGTCCCATACTTTATGCACACCTCATATGAAACCATTTTACTGCAGTGTTTTCAGGATATGGCACATCATTCAATTTAAAGGGGTATAAGGACCCCATTTCTAATAAGTACAAGAAATGAATGGTCAGTTCTTATACGGGTCATCCCATACTTTATGCACACCACATATGAAACCATTTTACTGCAGTGTATTGAAGATATGGGACATTATTCGATTTAGAGGGATATTAAGACCCCATTTCTAATAAGTACAAGAAATGAATGGTCAGTTCTTATACGGGACGGCCCATGCTATATGCACACCTTATATGAAACCATTTTACTGCAGCGTTTTCAAGATATGGGACATTATTCGATTTAGAGGACCCTAAAGACCCCATTTCTAATAAGTACAATAAATGAATGGTCAGTTCTTATATGTGACATCCCACACTATATGCATACCTCATATAAAACCATATAACTGCAGCGTTTTTGAGATATGGGACATTATTCGATTTAGAGGGGTATAAAGACCCCATTTCTAATAAGTACAAGAAATGAATTTTCAGTTCTTATAGAGAACATCCCACACTATATGCACTCCTCATATGAAACCATTTTACTGCAGCATTTTTGAAATATGGGACATTAGTACACTTTAGAGGACTCTAAAGACCCCATTTCTAATAAGTAGAAGAAATTAATGGTCAGCTCTTATACGGGACGTCCCATACTATATGCACACCTCATATGAAACCATATAACTGCAGCGTTTTCAAGATATAGAACATTACTCGAATTAGAGGCATATAAAGACCCCATTACCAATAAGTAGAACAAAATAATGGTCTGTTTCCATAAGGGACATCCCATACAGTATGCATACCTCATATGAGTCCATTTTACTGCAGCATTTTTAAATATATGTTATTTTTATACTTTATACACGTATAAAGACATCATTTTGTAATAATTAGAAAAACTGAATGGTCAGTTTCTATAGGTGACGTCCCATACAGTATATATAACTCATATCAGTCAATTTTACTGCAGCGTTTTTGAGATATATCACATTATTTGACTTCAGAGAACATCAGGTTACCAACAGGTGATAAAAATGGAGTAATAAACCTTGGGAGAAACCAGGCTCAGTCGGGGGGCCAGTTTTCCTCTGGCCAACAGCAAACTGAGATTGATTTTGATTCAGGCAGCATTACTACGTCATAAGTCAGACTGGGATCGCAACAGTCAAAATATTTAATCCAGTTCCATCTAATTGAAGATCCTATTCATCACGTTTGTATGGGAGGGTTTTTTGGGAATCTGTGTCACTGGTTGTCGTGTCGATGAGGCCTTCACACAGGGGATGATCTAGTTGACACAATCTCTGCTGACACTTCAGGGCTGCATTGTTGTCGTGTCTACACTCAGGTCCTCCATCTGATCTGGATACGGCCCGGATCCAGCCGACCACGATAATCCTTGGAATAACAATCAAAAATACTAATATCAGCGTAGATGGCATTCTTCTTCTGATGTAACGAGTACATCTGGTGTTATAGGAAGTGTTCCTGGTTCTGGCTGACCTAATTTATGCATTTACATTTACGCATTTAGCAGACGCTTTTATCCAAAGCAATTTACAGTGCATTCAGGCTGTACATTTTTTATCAGCATGTGTGTTCCCTGGGAATTGAACCCATGACCTTTTGCGCTGCTAACGCAATGCTCTATCACTGAACCACAGAAACACCTCTAAATTTAGGCTGCATAAATTGTTATGCAGCCTAACAATCCTTTTTATCAATTTAAATTGATAATGTGTTATGTGTATGCCAGGTTAAAGATATGTGTTTTTAGTCTAGATTTAAAGTGACAGAGTCTGTCTGATTCCTGAACAATGCTAGGAAGATTGTTCCAGAGTTTAGGTGCCAAATAGGAGAAGGATATTGTAGCAAATTAGCTCAAAAAGGGAATTGTATATAAATAATTACAATTAATTATGATTAATTACAATTATTTATATCGGCTGACAGTAATAACTGTCGCAGAGTTAAATTGCCATAAACTGATCTGTTCGTCCAGCGAACATTCAGTGTAAATTCATATCAATTCTAAGAAAGGATATTTCCGTGGCCACAGAAAATATCTTCCTATTAATGCATTAGAGCATGTAGCAAGGGTCAAAATCGTAAAGGGACATTAATATGCAAGGCAGAATCAGAAACTCATGTAATTTGTGCACAAGAATTTTATTAACTAAACGCTAACACACATATCTAATCTAAACAAACAACGAATAACATACACTCAAACATACAATCGCTCATACATGGGGAAAGGGTTAATGAGAGTTGATGGGTGAAACCATCAGGAAAACCAGAGAATGCAGTTATGGAAAAAGTCATTTAACCACCTGAGTAAAACCATCAGCGCCGTTTATAACGGGGTCTATAACTTATAATAAACCTCTGTTTCGTTTAGTTAAATGTACTATACGTGCACTTCCTTTATGTCCGGAATGCGGTCTCGTTGAAAAGTCTTGATGGTTTCAAGGTTTTTGGATTCGCGATCACATTCTTCCGGGTTGAAGAGTGATGAATTCCAAAGATGTTCTGAGGTAGAAATGACTTCCAGGTAGAGAGTGGAAAAAGAGTTAAGAAAGGAATCTGCTGATGTCCGAGGAGCTTTGATTGAATGGAAAGACTAGGCCATCAGCCTGGCACGATAACTTAAGGGTCCAGAAGAGTTCCAGCTCACATCTTGCTCATCCTCTTAGGGTCTAACAGATCCTAGACTGGGTCTTTGTGGTCAAGAGTCATCCCCAGGCTGGGGAGCTCACCCATGATTCTATGTTAGGGGCCGACCGGGCTCGCCCGCAGAAGATAGCAGAAAAGCTTTTTCTTGCAGCAGAAGTTTTAGAAGTGAGGTTTTCAGAAGAAGAGGGCCGGACCTGTGAATGAGACCTTTATCTGGTATAGAGGTCACACTCTGAGGAGTCAAAGAGCCAATGGGCTCCCTTCTCTTTGGAGGGAAGGTTTTACGAATCTTTGTCTCTGAGCATGGCAATTTGCATGGGGTTGCTATTAAAGAACTATTAAAGATTCTTAGAACACTAATATGTTGCATAGGTATCAACATGTAATATACACTGTCATTTAAATCATCCGAAGACGAATTGATAGAGATCAAACATGATATAAGTGAGGTAATATTAACTAGTGATCTATCATAAACATGCATAAAACAGGATACAGTACAAAAAGACAATATACACGAACAGTAACAAAATACACAATGACCTGAGGATGTGTGTGTTCATTCAAAGAAAGGTTTTTCAATTAATTAATTAGAGAAGAGTCCATTTTTATGTGCATGACATGTCTCTTTCCTAAGGGAAAATGAGGTCTGCCCGCATTCCTTTGACCAATAAAACTAGTGTTATCAGATAAGTTGCCATGGCACCGGGGGGGCCTGGAGTCATCAGAGACATACCGGCACTCAGAATGTGTGTGGTGTGAGGGGTCTTTGGTTAGAAATTAATCTAGTAACTAATTTGATTTTTTAAATCTGATGAACAAATGTGTGTCTGATTGGTCCAAATGCTACAATCTAGTGCCTGTCGTAAAATGGACTCAAAAGAGGTATGCATACTGGAAAAGAAAGGAAAGGAAAGGAAAGGACGTGACGTGTGGCCAAGTATGGTGACCCATACTCAGAATTTGTGATCTGCGTTCAACCCATCCAAGTGCACACACACAGCAGTGAGTAGTGAACACACACACACACACACACACACTGTGAACACACACCCGGAGCAGTGGGCAGCCATTTACGCTGCGGTGCCCGGGGAGCAGTTGGGGGTTTGGTGCCTTGCTCAAGTGTCTCACCTCAGTCGTGGTGTTGAGGGTGGAGAGAGCGCTGGACATTCACTTACCCCTCCTACAATTCCTGCCAGACCTGAGACTCGAACCCATGACCTTTGGGTTACAAGTCTGACTCCCTGTGCGTATGGGACATCCCCTATAAGAACTGACCTTTCATTTCTTGTACTTATTAGAAATGGGGTCTTTAGCGTCATCTAAAGTGTAATAATGTCCCATATCTTGAAAACGCTATCCGTAAAATTGTTTCATATGAGGTGTGCATATACTGTGGGACGTCCTATATAAGAACTGACCAATCTTTTCTTGTACTTATTAGAAATGGGGTTTTATACCCCTCTAAATCGAATAATGTCCCATATCTTGAAAATGCTGCAGTAAAATGGTTTCATATGAGGTGTTCATATTGTATGGGACGTCCCCTATTAGAACTGACCATTCTTTTCTTGTACTTATTAGAAATGGGGTTTTATACCCCTCTAAATCGAATAATGTCCCATATCTTGAAAATGCTGCAGTAAAATGGTTTCATATGAGGTGTTCATATTGTATGGGACGTCCCCTATTAGAACTGACCATTCTTTTCTTGTACTTATTAGAAATGGGGTTTTATACCCCTCTAAATCGAATAATGTCCCATGTCTTGAAAACGCTGCAGTAAAATGGTTTCATATGAGGTGTGCATACAGAATGGGACATCCCCTATAAGAACTGACCATTCATTTCTTGTACTTATTAGAAATGGGCTCTTAATATCCCTCTAAATCGAATAATGTCCCATATCTTGAAAACGCTGCAGTAAAATGGTTGCATATGAGGTGTGCATACAGTATGGGACATCCCGTATAAGAACTGACCATTCATTTCTTGTACTTATTAGAAATGGGCTCTTAATATCCCTCTAAATCGAATAATGTCCCATATCTTGAAAAGGCTGCAGTAAAATGGTTGCAAATGTGGTGTGCATAAAATATAGGACGACCTGTATAAGAACTGAACATTCATTTATTGTACTTATTAGAAATGGGCTCTTTATACCCCTCTAAATCGAATAATGTCCCATGTCTTGAAAACGCTGCAGTAAAATGGTTTCATATGAGGTGTTCATATAGTATGGGACGTCCCCTATAAGAACTGATCATTTATTTCTTGTACTTATTAAAAATGGGGTCTTTAGAGTCCTCTAAAGAGTAATAATGTCCCATATCTCAAAAACGCTGCTGTAAAATGGTTTCATATGAGGTGTTCATATTGTATGGGACGTCCTCTATAAGAACTGACCATTCATTTCTTGTACTTATTAGAAATGGCGTCTTATTATCCCTCTAAATCGAATAATGTCCCATATCTTGAAAACGCTGCAGTAAAATGGTTAAATATGTGGTGTGCATAAAATATGGGACGACCTGTATAGGAACTGACCATTCATTTCTTGTACTTATTAGTAATTGGGGTTTTAAACCCCTCTAAATCGAATAATGTACCATATCTTGAAAACGCTGCAGTAAAATGGTTTCAAATGAGGTGTTCATATAGTATGGGACGTCCCCTATAAGAATTGACCATTCATTTCTTGTACTTTTTAGAAATCGTGTCTTCATACCCCTCTAAATCGAATAATGTACCATATCTTGAAAACGCTGCAGTAAAATGGTTTCAAATGAGGTGTTCATATAGTATGGGACGTCCCCTATAAGAATTGACCATTCATTTCTTGTACTTTTTAGAAATCGTGTCTTCATACCCCTCTAAATTGAATAATATTCCATATCTTGAAAACGCTGCAGTAAAATGGTTTCAAATGAGGTGTGCATAAAGTATGGGATGTCCCGTATAAGAACTGATCATTCATTTCTTGTACTTATTAGAAATGGGGTCTTAATATCCCTCTAAATCGAATAATGTCCCATATCTTGAAAACGCTGCAGTAAAATGGTTTCATATGTGGTGTGCATAAAGTATGGGACGACCCGTATAAGGACTGACCATTCATTTCTTGTACTTATTAGAAATGGGGTCCTTATACCCCTTTAAATCGAATGTTGTGCCATATCTTGAAAACGCTGCAGTAAAATGGTTTCATATGAGGTGTGCATAAAGTATGGGACGTCCCCTATAAGAATTGACCATTCATTTCTTGTACTTATTAGAAATGGGGTCTTTAGAGTCCTCTAAAGAGTAATAATGTCCCATATCTCAAAAACGCTGCAGTAAAATGGTTTCATATGAGGTGTGCATAAAATATGCGACGTCCCGTATAAGAACTGACCATTCATTTCTTGTACTTTTTAAAAATGGTGTCTTTATACCTCTCTTAATCGAATAATGTTCCATATCTTGAAAACGCTGCAGTAAAATGGTTTCATATAAGGTGTGCATAAAGTATGGGACATCCCGTATAAGAACTGACCATTCATTTTTTGTACTTATTAGAAATGGGGTCTTAATATCCCTCTAAATCGAATAATGGCCCATATCTTCAAAACACTGCAGTAAAATGGTTTCATATGTGGTGTGCATAAAGTATGGGACGACCCGTATAAAAACTGACCACTCATTTCTTGTACTTATTAGAAATGTGGTTTTATACCCCTCTAAATCGAATAATGTCCCATGTCTTGAAAACGCTGCAGTAAAATGGTTTCATATGAGGTGTTCATATAGTATGGGACGTCCCCTATAAGAACTGACCACTCATTTCTTGTACTTATTAGAAATGGGGTTTTATACCCCTCTAAATCGAATAATGTACCATATCTTGAAAACGCTGCAGTAAAATGGTTTCATATGAGGTGTTCATATAGTATGGGACGTCCCCTATAAGAACTGATCATTTATTTCTTGTACTTATTAGAAATGGGGTCTTTAGAGTCCTCTAAAGAGTAATAATGTCCCATATCTCAAAAACGCTGCTGTAAAATGGTTTCATATGAGGTGTTCATATTGTATGGGACGTCCTCTATAAGAACTGACCATTCATTTCTTGTACTTATTAGAAATGGCATCTTATTATCCCTCTAAATCGAATAATGTCCCATATCTTGAAAACGCTGCAGTAAAATGGTTAAATATGTGGTGTGCATAAAATATGGGACGACCTGTATAGGAACTGACCATTCATTTCTTGTACTTATTAGTAATTGGGGTTTTAAACCCCTCTAAATCGAATAATGTACCATATCTTGAAAACGCTGCAGTAAAATGGTTTCAAATGAGGTGTTCATATAGTATGGGACGTCCCCTATAAGAATTGACCATTCATTTCTTGTACTTTTTAGAAATCGTGTCTTCATACCCCTCTAAATCGAATAATGTACCATATCTTGAAAACGCTGCAGTAAAATGGTTTCAAATGAGGTGTTCATATAGTATGGGACGTCCCCTATAAGAATTGACCATTCATTTCTTGTACTTTTTAGAAATCGTGTCTTCATACCCCTCTAAATCGAATAATGTACCATATCTTGAAAACGCTGCAGTAAAATGGTTTCAAATGAGGTGTTCATATAGTATGGGACGTCCCATATAAGAACTGACCATTCATTTCTTGTACTTATTAGAAATGGGGTCTTAATATCCCTCTAAATTGAATAATGTCCCATATCTTGAAAACGCTGCAGTAAAATGGTTTCATATGTAGTGTGCATAAAGTATGGGACGACCCGTATAAGGACTGACCATTCATTTCTTGTACTTATTAGAAATGGGGTCCTTATAGCCCTTTAAATCGAATGATGTGCCATATCTTGAAAACGCTGCAGTAAAATGGTTTCATATGAGGTGTGCATAAAGTATGGGACGTCCTCTATAAAAACTGACCATTCATTTCTTGTACTTATTAGAAATGTGGTCTTTAGAGTCCTCTAAATTGTAATAATGTCCTGTATCTCAAAAACGCTGCAGTAAAATGGTTTCATATGAGGTGTGCATAAAATATGGGACGTCCCGTATAAGAACTGACCATTCATTTCTTGTACTTTTTAGAAATGGTGTCTTTATACCTCTCTTAATCGAATAATGTTCCATATCTTGAAAACGCTGCAGTAAAATGGTTTCATAGGAGGTGTGCATAAAGTATGGGATGTTCTATATAAGAGCTGACCATTCATTTCTTGTACCTATTTGAAATGGGGTCTTTATAGCCCTATAAAATGTAATAATGTACCTTATCTCGAAAAAGCTGCAGTAAAATGGTTTCATATGATGTGTGCATATAGTATGGGATGTCTTCTATAAGAACTGACCATTCATTTCTTCTACTTGTTCGAAACGGGGTCTTAATACCCCTCTTAATCGATTAATGTCCCATATCTCCTTTTCTACGAATCTTGCAATGAAATGTAGGAAGGAGAATATAGTAGGCCTAATACAGAAACGCCAGACACCAATAAATAAAACGAATATTAAAGTAGATGTACAAAAAACAAACAAAAAAATGACGAAAAATGTAATTATATCTCAATTCTGGGCGTCTAGAATGAAAAGCGCTTTGAAAGCGCGTTCCCTCTGTGTTGGTCCCGTAATCATAGTAATATGCGCGCATATAATTTCAGTCGCGGCTGGCTTGACCGTGTTTTCCTGAACTGCGGCTGGCTTGACCGCGGTCTCTCCATGGACTTTATATTGCGGGAAGCTGCCTCATTGTCCTTTCTGACTTATAACAAAAAAAATAGAACAATGCCTAAAAGCTGCTGTGTGACAAGGTGGTCAGTAAACATGCTAAAAAACCCCAGAACTACGTTTTTATATGCTGTCGACCCCCAAAAAACGAGCGTTTAAGGACACAAATAGTTGTATATGTCAAGGTATTTCACGTTGGGCCATTCAGTTGGATCATTTGGAAAAGGGACACTGACATAGACCAATAAAAAATTTAGTTTCTCAATATATCTCCTCCTCTCAAGTTCACGTGGTGGTGAAATAATCCTTTGACATGGTTAAAAATAATGATCGTACTTAAATCATTATATGATATATATTCAGGTAGTCGGAAATGTCATTGTGAATATTTGATCTGTTAAATTGTATATATTAAAATAGGCAAAAGTCATTAGTCAACTATGATTTTATTTTTATATGTATATATATAAAACAATATTGATTTGTAAACATAATTTACACACAAATGGCACAGGGTGATCACAGTCACTTTGAGAAACAACATCTGCATATATGATATGCTTGTTTTACACATAGGTCCTAGTTTCCTGCATTGTACAGTACACAATGATATGTCACATGCTTTCACATTGGAGATCACAAGAATTGACAATAGACATGCCATATCCCAATATGGACATCATTACTGTGACAAAAATAACTACTGAGTTTTAAGGGATATGAAACATGTATCACAGCATACTATGAGACAGTGCGTAAAGAGCTGGCTCGGGTGTCTCTGTAAAACACATTATACTGGTGCATTCTAAGACTACTCTTAAAAATAAAGCTTCTTGCAAAGAACTCTCTTAACAACAGTCATTTTGCACTGTATACAGCTCTTTGGAGAGTCAAAGTTCTTGATATTACATTACAGGTTTGTCAGTTGGTCAAGACGGTTTCTTATAGATTTAATTAATAAATAGGTCCTGTAAAACCTTTTTTGGCACTAACTTTTTGTTTGTGGCTGGTTAGTATGACCCCTGCTGGTAGATGTTTGGTTCTAAAAATCATTTTTCTCCATTGAAAGCCATTTAAAATTAGCTGCATATTCTGACAAAAAAGCATTTTGTCACCCTGCCATTGAGATGAAAGTGATTGCTAATGGACAGCTTTCTCCATGTAGGCTATTCATTAAAACTCTTTGGTTCTACCAGAAACCTTTATTTTTAAGAGTATTCAAAACTTCAAAGTTAATGGTTTATATGTCTCATTTCACTATTTTCAAGAGTTATGCATGAAACCTAGCGTATTTTCTGTACACTGATGGCAATACACACACATTCACACTCAACTCTCATTTTTCAGGATCCTCAGTCTCTTCAGAACACTGGATCTCTTCCTCTGTCCTCACAGACTGCAGCTCATCTGCACACTGAAATAAAGATAAAGAAATGCCTAAAACATGACACCCTTTTGCTTTTAAGTCTGACAGTGAAAAACAGACTTGTACCATTTTATCTTCCTTCTCCTCTTCTGGGTCAGAGGTCACCTGCTCCTCTGCACTAAAGTATCCATCATGCTCCACAGAGGCATCCAACGAGAGAGATCCTTTAGTCCAACCTGAGATAGAGAAGAAAATAGTTTAAAGACAAAAGGCTGGCAAATAGGGATTGTATTGTAGGTAAACATGTAAATGAGGTCAGAGATGACAGAGAAAGTACCACTGAAACCTCACCGTGATAGACAGAAGACAGACTAGTGACCATTTCCCAGAGCACAGAAAGAGCATGCGTGGATGTGTGTCAGTGAAACGTTCTGGGTTCAGTACAAGTTTATGTCTATCAACAGCATGGATAAAAGGACAATTTGTCCACAAATACAACATTTTTGTACAGAAGAATTAATAAAAGAGCTTTTCAGATGCACATTTCTGCTTTGAAATCCTCTGTAATGTCCTGCTTCATTAACTTCCATTGTAAAGACATTTCTGTCTCAAACTGAGGGACTAGTCAAACTTATTTTTTGTGTAACAGATGCTGTCGATAGAGCTTAACCCGAAACAATTTTGTAAAGACAAAGACGTAGCACCTCAGAAAGCATCAAATGAGACACACATATAACCTACAAACACATGCTGTTCTATAACATCTCAGTGGATTATGCATAAGTGTGCACATACGTGTGTACTCAGTATGTGTACCTCTCCTACGATTTTGAAACAGGCTTGATGTACTGAACCACCTGACTCCGCCCATGTTAGGGTGTGGCCCTGTTTCTGGGAGGAAAATAACCAATCAGACTGCATCTCTGCATCTTCTTAGTTATTTCTTAGAATGGCACACCTGATAGAGTTTTTGTGTGAGCTATTCCTTTAAGGATAAGCTCATGTCGTTACCCTTTAGAGAGCTTGGTGCCTTGGTGATAATGAATTAGTTATTTTTAACATCACCTATTTTCTATTTTTTTTTTTTTTTTAATTTAATCTCTTGAAAATGAGACAGCAATTAAACTCTATATTTGATTTTCAGTTTGCTGAAATAGGTCACCTAGAGGTGTAGGGTCACTCCGGATATCCTGTCGTTTTGGTTTTGTCTCAAAACTGAATGAAGACCCTGTAACCATCAAAGAAACAGAAAGAAGTTAAAGGGGAAGTTCAATCAAAATGAAAGTTCTCTAATGACATGAGTTTTTCACTCACCTTTTGCTCTCCCTGTCATTCTGGGCTCTAGAATGTTCTCAAGTTCTTTGCCTCTTTCCTCGTCTGCCTTTGGTTTCTCCACTCCTCCACTCCTGAGGTTACTACGTTCATTTCTCACCAGTCTGAAGATGAGTTTCACTTATGAAATGAGCTCACATATGTATGTGTAAATGTGATGGCTTGTAATCGTACCTGTCAGTTGAGCTGGTATCTGAGGAGAACTGCTCAGGTGCCCTCTGTTGACTTGCCTCTACATAACACAAACATTCATTTGATGCATCTTAGTGGTAATTCTGCATTTTGCAAGTTATCTGAATAAATCACATATTGTAAACCCTCCTCAACTACTTATTTACAAACCAATCTAAACCCAGGTCCGTACCTTTGCAAGCCTCCAGCTGTCCTGTTAGAAGTTTCCGGATTTTTGTTACCCAGATGGTCTTAATCTCCTCAGACGCGGCCTACAGAAAAACATATAAACCCAAGTTATCTGATCTATGCAGACTGAACACATGTAACAGTCTTCTTAGAAAATCTGACCTCAAGACACACTCTTGTGCTCACCTGTACTGTGTAGACCTCATCTCTCGAAATGGACCAGATCTCAAACTTCTTGCTGTCCCCTTTAGCATGCTCTGTTATTCCAATAGCAGCCATCTAACAAAGACAGAACAGAGACCATCAGGTAAACAGGCCTTTTTTCCCTTTCAAAATAAACATTTGCAGTATGAAAATACTCTTTTTGCGACCTTACTCATTTAAATATGCAACTTAAACATGCACAAATTTGAATTATAGACTCCACAGAAAATGTTTCTGAAGGGCATTTAACCAACAGATTTAAATATTTAAGTTTGTGCATGTTATAAAATATGCTTCTTGATTTTAGGATTAATAAAAGATTTCAGTTTTTAAAATGACCCATAAAATGACCCATAAAAATATGAAATGTCACATTTGCTATTTTAGAAAAACGTCAGATGAGGAAAATAACCTTTTAAAGACAGACCAGAGCAAATTTTACAAAATTTTCCTCAGTTTGGGAGAAATTACATGCTTGACAAAACTTAACATAAAAGAAGTGATTAGATTAATCAATATGAACTCAACATCATTTTGTGAAATCTTTAGCTAAGTATTATTACACTAAAGACACACTTACGCTGAGCTCCTGCTTGAAGCTATATGAGGGTGCTTTCTCATATCCCTCTCCGCTCTCCTCTCGTCTCTTGCAGAAGAGCAGAGCTTTCTCATGCAGGAACAAGTGTCTCTGCATGGGCTTAAACCTGGCAAGCTCCATCACCTTCACGTGACCTCTCTTATGCTCAGCCCACACACTGAACGACCCCTGCATCAGCAGGCGACCCAGGTCTCCAAGGTTACCCTGGATGGAATCAATGATCATTGCTTGGAATATCATGGAATAAAGAGGAGTGACAAAAACATTACATTGAACAGTAATGGGTAAGATGAGAGTTGAGTGTGCATATGTGTTTTACCTCATATCCTGTGATGGCGATGAGGTGCATTGAGTCATTTACAGCCTTCAGGATACCCAGTATGGAGGAAAGAGCTGCCTGCAGCTCCACTGAGCCCTCACAGCCTTTACTGTACTTAATCATCTCCTAAACACACACACAAACACATACATCGAAAAAATCTTGTTATTGATTATATGACCCCTTTAAAGTCATGATGAAATGGAGGTAATGACAGATCTTTTCTTCTGTATTATGTGCATATCCGAGTGAAACATATTATTATAATAGAAAAACTTGGGGGAGGGATCCATTGATTTTTGATTGGATGAAGACAGATATGAATGTGAGTTTGCAGTCGATTGTATAAAAGAGGGAGAGGTTTAAGCAGAGTAAATGTTTGGAGATATATCACCAGAGAGAAGTCTAAAACTAATTTTTAAAACTGAAATTTATACATGAACAAATCATTCAAAATAAGATGAACAACGTGTATTTAGAAAATACAGAACATTTTCATTTCATGCCGAATTTAAGATGTATTTCAACATTTATCCCATGTTCAGATGTCTAAAACAAACACTTCAGTTATGACATCTCCATACACACATAATGCAGTACCTTCAGCAGGAGTTGGTATTTAGTGATCCTCTGCACAGGCTTCAGTAAGTACGAGTCCAGTCCTAGTTTGTGCTCTAGTTTCTTCTGACACTCCTGATGGCACAAACACAATTTGGTAAAGTTGTTTAAACTGCATTCTGTCACAGAGAGGGCCTGATGTCATCAACAGATTGCGGTTAGTGTATATGTGCTTCTGTGTGTGTGTGTGCATGTGTTTCGACTGAAAAACAAGAGTACTTCATTCTGCACAGTATTTATTGCTTGTTACCAATTATTTAAAACAAAAGCATGGAAAACACTATAGTATTCACCAATATTTTTTTTGCATTCTTAATACAATCTTGTAAAAACCTCTTATGGTAGGGCAATCAAATAATAAGTGAAGAAGAAGATGTTAGAACTCATATTACTTCTGGACATTAGTTTGTAGTATACAGTATTTTACACAGTGAAATTTGGGGCAAATGTAGATGGTCATTCTAATATTACATGCGCACAGAACCTTGTTAATGTGCACTGTAAATGGACTGCATAGTGCTAAGCGAGTATTAGTTTTATGGTATTATAATATTAGATATGTATGTGTGTACCTGGAAGAAGGCGCAGTCTGAGCACTGCCTCCAGAGGCTCTCAGAACGAGGCTTGTTGTGACAGTATTTCTCATAAATCTGCAGCTCCCCCATCTAAACAACCACAATTACCAAAGATCTGAGAATCACTGAGAAAAATAAACTCCCAAAAAAGTTCTTCATAATAGTTTACTTCTTGTTTTGTTTTCTTGCCAGTTATATAAAACTCACCCAGTCCAGAAAGCAGCGGCCCACAAGCTCAGGGCAGTCAGTGTAAGTTTCCAGCTCTTTGAGGAATATTCTGAGACAGAACAAGACAGAAGATACATGGGTTCAAATGAATCTTGAATTGTTTGTTTGATATTATTGATTTATTTTATTACTCTCCAAATCATTTCAGAAAGTAAGATCTGGCATGCCCCCCAGATCTTCCTTTACTAATGACCTCTTCACCACTAGATGGCGCTTACCTTTTGTGGAAATTATAAATTTCCTGCATGTTCCCAAATAACACATCCTTCTTGTTCTGCAGGGCTGCAGGGATTAGAGGAGCCATGGAGGAGTTGTCCATCTCAGCAGCATATCCCTACAACACATGTAATGAGGGCATATCATGGCAAACAGGATTCTCATGGCTCTTTTAAAATCAAGAGTTTGATGTAGACTTGCTCTAACATTCACAACACACATCCACCTCCCAAATCCAAGTGGTCTTTATAGGCCAAAATCTGCTATGGCATGGCCTAAATATTTCAGAATATGTCCACCTACATAATAAAAAGCACTATTTTCTTGATGGAAGCTTGTTTTCATTTATGAAAGAACTGACCATTTTTCACTCACCTGCAAAACACACATAAGCTCTTCCACATATGCTCTTTCTGTTTCTAGTAACTCGTTCATTACATGCCTGTGAACAAACACACACACACACACACAATGAAGCTCAGCTAATGACTATGCTCCAGGGGGTCTAGTAAGGCACACGTGTTCCCCTCTTTCCTCTTTGACCTTTGACCCTGGACTGACCTGCGCAGCACAGCCAGGGTTTCCTCCTCCTCAGATACAGAAGGATTGCGATTGCTCCTGTCAACTTGATCAGAGTTTACCTACACAAAGAGATTCATTACTGAGTAACAGTCAAGTCACTTAAAGGGATAGTTCACCCAAAAATAAAAATTTTATGTTTATCTGCTTACCCCAAGGGCATTCAAGATGTAGGTGAATTTGTTGCTTCAGTAGAACACAAACGAAGATTTTTAACTCAAACTGTTGCAGTCTGTCAGTCATATAATGGCAGTCAATGGTACCCCACGGCTTTGAGAGAAAAAAAAAACATACACAGACAAAACCAAATTAAACCCTGCGGCTCGTGACGATACATTGAGGTTTTTAGACACAAAACGATCGGTCTGTGCAAGAAACTGAACAGTATTTATATTGTTTTTTACCTCTGATCCGCTGCCCGGTCCAACTGTCCTGAGCTCGTTCACACAACAGCTGGCGCGTGACGCGTCTTCTTCTACTTCTTGCTTTACGGCGGATCGCAGACTTATAAGTGCATTACCAACACCTATCTCTCAAATGGACCATTGACACTCTATCTACAATCTCAATTAGGAGTGTCAATGGTCCATTTGAGAAATAGGTGTTGGTAATGCACTTATAAGCCTGCGATCCGCCATAAAGCAAGAAGAAGAAGAAGACGCGTCAGGCGCTGGCTGTTGTGGATGCGCTCAGGACAGTTAGACATGGTGGTGGATCAGAGGTAAAAAATTATATAAATACTGTTCAGTTTCTTGCACAGACCAATCGTTTTGTGTCTAAAGACCTCAATGTATCGTCACGAGCCGCAGGGTTTAATTTGGTTTTGTCTGTGTATGTTTTTTTTTTTTCTCTCAAAGCCATGAGTCTCATTGACTGCCATTATATGACTGACAGACTGCAACGGTTTGAGTTAAAAATCTTCGTTTGTGTTCTACTGAAGAAACAAAGTCATCTACATCTTGGATGCCCTTGGGGTAAGCAGATAAACATCAAATTTTCTTTTTTGGGTGAACTATCCCTTTAACTTACACAGTGTTCACTATATTTGCTTATACAGAGAAAGTGATTTAAAAATCATTAAAAAGAAAGGCATTGTAGATGAATTAGACATACTTGTTTACAGGACACCCTGCTGTCTGAGTCCTCACTAATACAGATGTTCTCATGCTCCCTGTGAGCTGAAAGAGAGAAATAAACCAATCACCTCCATTTTACAAATAGCAAATAGATAGAAATATGGAAAGATAGATAGATAGACAGACAGACAGACAGACAGACAGACAGACAGACAGATAGATAGATAGATAGATAGATAGATACCAGGAGATGAGAGTGACTCTGGTCGTGGGGCCACAGGTTGGACAGGTCGTGTTTGTTTGGCAGCTAGTTTCTTCAGACTGACCCTCCTCCTCTCAAACATCTCCTTTAGTGAGGCTTTCTTCTCAAATGCACGGTTTACTTGCTCCTGTACCATTACACATTACAGTATACAATATAACACAATATAATACATTATACATCATTACACTTTTTTAAAATCACAAATACAGAATCTGAATCATGTACTCTGTATTTTTTATTATTTGTTAAAGATGTAAAAAATGTCTTCATTAATTAATTGTTTTTATTAATAAATAAAAATATCTGGCAAACTATCTTTTTCCCCATTTAATTTTGTGCTAAAAAATAAACTGAAGAAAAAAAAAACTGAATCAAATCTGAATCTTAAATGAACTGCAGGCATTGTTATGATTTCATATCACTATACCCTGAGCTCATTGTTCAGTATGTTCTCATATTCCAGCCAAACTGTGCTGATCTCCCACTGCTGTTTCTCATTGGCTGTCTCCAGGTAACACTCCAGCTCTGACAGTGCTGACTCCGCCCCCTCCTGTGACTGGCACTTGTCAAGAGGCTGTGACGCTAGCATGTAAATCCCATCATCACACCATTTACACACCTAAAAGCGAAAAGGAACAGAACGAAACGTGCTGGAAACTCATTTGCATACACAGTACTTATGAAAGTGTGCTATGTATGTCTGTCTGTGTTTGTAGAAAATTTGCATGTAACTGTGCAACTATGTGAAGGTGATGAGTTTAAGCACCGTCACTATAATGGGTGCTTTATGGGTGGTGTAGGTTAGTGGAATGAATATATTCAAACATAAACATAAAGTGCATGTATTTTCTAGTCACCATTTCCAATCTTCTGTGTAGCTCCATAGCCTGTGTCAGCATGGTCCTCTTGTCTTTGAGCTCTTGGGTGAGATTCTCTCTCACTCTCTGTAGCTCACTGCATTTCACTGCAACAGTGTTGTCAACATTCTGAGAGCTGTCAATCAAACATTGGCCCTCGGCAACCACAGACCTTACTCTGTCCAGCACTTCCTGCAGAGAAAGGAAGTGTGTTAGCAAGAGAGGAGGTACAAGGGTTATTGGAATCTTTCATATAAATTAGACTGACACATTCACGCATATAGGTGTGTGGTTGCACGTTTGTGACTGTAAGCATAACACACTAAGATTATTCAAAGGGCGGAGACTCACACAGGCTTTCTTCTCTTGATTGGTCAGCTCTTGAAGGAGGTGTTCTGTTTGGGCAGAGCTTATTCCAATGTCTGAGAAAGCATTCAGCATGTCTGTTGTCTGCTCCAGCTCTGTTTGCAACTACAAGACCGTAGCAAATAAAAACAGTGCAAATGTTACTAATGAATCTTATGTTTAGCAGTAATAAGAATAAGCTATATCAGCATGAATGTTTTTTTTTTTTTTAAATGCAAGACCTGTTGAAAGTTGTGCTCAAACTGGCAGAGTTTCAAACATAGATCCAGTTTATTTTGATGCTGAATCCAGAACTCATCAAACGCAGTAGAGCTCTCATTTAACTGGGATAACAGCCTGTAAGTAAACAGGAAATAGAAGAGAGAAAAATAAATAAACAGGAAATAACTGACAGTGCATACATTAAACAAAACAAATATTATAAAATGAGATGAAATAGTGTGAAAACTACAAGAACTGTTATTGTTAGCTGAAACTAAAACTATTAAAAATATTCAATGAAAATTAGTTATGTAGTTTTGACAACTAACTGAAATAAGTTTAGGTTGAAGTACAAAAATAACTAATACTAAAACGGAAATAAAAATTATGGCTATATAGAAATATATGTATATAAACAAACCTAAACTAAAATTAAAAAATGAAATAAGAAAATATTAATATAAAAGCTAATTCAAAGCATTTATATTTACTATAATAGTATATAAATAATACTACAATAAATGCAGCCTTGAAGTGTAAATCCACTCAGTTGTGCTATTCAAATTGCTTAGAGTATGAGATAATGGTGAGCATACTGTAAGCATGAAGATGTGAGAGGATGCAACGCCCCCACATGATTGGCTAACCACTCTGCCATTATAATTATACCTGACTATTATGTTTGCAACCATTCTGCAGATCATCCCAAGATGAAGGTACACTGCAAACAAAAAAGCCTCTAGTGGGAACTGAGAGGATTTTAACTATGAAAGACTCGCAGACTTACCTGTGCACTGTAGCAAGGTTCTCTAGTTGATCAGGGTTTAGACTGCTGTCCGGATCTCTGCGGACCGGTTCCCTGATGCTCTCCAAGAGTTTGCGTCCTTGGCTTAGAGCTCCTGCCATCTCTTCCTAAAGGGTAAACAGTGAAACAAAGAATAGTTTTGTTAGCTAAAAATGAATGTGTGAGGTGACACATATTGAATGCTTTAAGAACAGCTTTTTACAAATACTTTGAAACTGTCTTTTCTGCTGGTTTGTGCATTGAGCAGATTGCTGGCTGTTAGGAGGTTGTTAAGGGGCTCTGTTTCTGCCAGCTCCCTGCCGAACACTTGCAGTCTCTCAGCCATCCTCTTCACTAAAGCAGCAAAGCTTTCAAGATCCTAACGGCACAAAGAATTGATAATTTCATATATGATGTATATTACTGGTTTAACTTTTGTTTTGTATATGCAGTGAGGTTTTAAATGTATTAAAATGACTTTTAAAATAAACTTAATGTACACTGAAATGACAAAAAGACTTATCAGCAGCCTGGCAAAAGATGTTTTACTCTATATGAAGCAGGTTGTCTTATGGTGGCCACTATGAAAAGCTGAATATTACTAATTTATAATGAATATTATTTCACTTTATCCCTCTGATTATTGGCCACTTTGACTTACAAAATAAATAATTCACAGCTGACAGTGAATTCTGCATTTCTACTTATGAATTGGTAATGCAAAACAATTTGCTTTTGTGTGATGATGCATTCAAACCACTAGGCATTAGTATAAGTCCAGGGTTGCGTCTCCCAAAAGCATTGTAAGCTTTAGTTGATTGTAGTTCCATTGGTTTCAATGGGTCTACGATGTACTTAAGCTTACGATGCTTTTTGTAAATGCAGCTCTGGACAACTGCTATAATGCAACATAACCTAAATAATTAGTGAGTGCACCTTTAAGGTGTGATTTTGTTCTTACTGTGCGATGAGAGATCCAGGTCTTGTGGCAGTAGTATTGAGAGCCACCCAGTTCTTGTGTCAGTTGACTCCGCTCAATATAAGAGTGCAGATCAGCTAGTGAGCTTAGCATGATAACCTTTAATACACACACAGGCCGCATTATTTACAATGACATGACACTCAGTAACATAACACAACACATTCAGATCACTTACCGGTACTTTAAAGTCATCTCTGTGGAGTTTGAAGAACACATCAGACAAAGTTCGCTGTAGGATTGCACTGGGTCTCAGCACCAGAACAAGCTGAAGATTACCAGGAAACCAGCCCTACACACAAACATAAAAAAACACTCAAATTAAATATATTAAAGACATATTTTAGGCAAAAGCTATCCAGATGTGTGTAAAATATCTGCAAAAAAAAAAAAAAAGACTATTGAAGGAATAGTTTACCCAAAAAAGAAGGTTTGCTGAAAATTTACAATCTGTTTTAGTCTGTTTTAGATGCTTGTAAATAGTGCTTGATCTGTGCACATTCCTCTCTTATTTAACTTGGAAACACTGATTTAAACTTAAAAACATTTTAATAACAGATTTGATAATTACAAACACGCAGCTTTTCGCTTCACTAGATGTTAATTGATGAACTGGTGGCTTGCTGATTACTTGTGGATTACTATGATATTTTTATTAGCTGTTTGGACTCTCATTCTGATGGCACTCATTCACTGCAGAGGATTCATTGGGCAATTGATGTAATGCTAAATTTCTCCAAATCTGTTTGTATGATGGCTGAGGACATTTTCAGCAAATTCTTATTTTTGGATAAACTATGCCTTCAAAAACAGTATTTGTGTGCATTCATATTGGAGTCGGGACTCACTGAGATACGCAGTAATGTCCCCTTTAAACACGTCCATCGATCTCTACGCCTGTCAATCACTACAATGAAGCCCACACCCGCTGCACTCAGACTGGTGAAGAAACACACGTGTTACGGCTGTCAGCCTGTATGATATTCAAACATGCTTGCTAAAGTGTGTATTTACCTGGGAATACTTGTCAGGTAGGTAAGAACATTACGAAAATCTTGGTCTCCAATTTCACAAAACGAAGGGAACTCTGGAAAGATAATGATAGGGCTTCCATCCTTTCCTCTTCCCCCTAAAACAGACAGAAATATGAAGAATCAAAGAGGAAAAACCTGGTCCTCTGATGTGTTCAACAGGCAAACAGCAGGGGGCAATAAATGCCAGAAACCATGCTGTCTTCTGTGTTGGCATGCATCAGAGATCTTAAATTAGCACACAGGCTAGCCAATGAAAACCTGCTCACGCCACCTGTATGCTGTGTCAGTCTTCTTATTGTGTGCGACTGCTACTGTTCGAGAGCACTGTGACAGCTACACTACTGATGAAATGTTTTGGGTCTATTTTGAATGTTTTCAAAGATGTTTCAAATGAAACATCTTCCCATGTAAGTGGGTTTGTTTTGACTATTTTACAGCTTAGAAAAGTGGTTACAAAATAATTGTTCTAATATAGTGAGTGCTCCTCTCCTCAAAAAGTCACACTAATAAATATAACCATAAACTCTGCAGCCAAAATGAAGGCACTGCAGAGAGTACGACATATTAGTGTTGTCAGTATTCCCTCAGGACAGAAACTATAATTATACCAATGTACAAAGCGAGATCCAAAAATGTCACTCCAATCTTTCTATCTGTTCGCTCCTTTAAATCTGGATGAAGATACAAGGTGATGTTTCAGTGTTAAGGCGGTGATGATGGAATGGAGAAAGAGAGAAAGCCACTGGGTGAAGATCCCCATGTGACAAAAATATAAATTTGGCAAGTCATGCCTTCTTCTCGCTGTCTCCATGACAACAGGACAGAAATTGTGCAAGCATCGTTTACTCTGTTCAGTTTAACAGTAACAACCTGTCATCAAAAACAACACATATTCAGATGAATACCTTAAAGCTATGAACATGCCCACGTCACAACAAAGTTTCTAAACCCCAGAACATCTTTTTCCTTTCCCTTGCTTTTTACATTTTTCATACATGTTCAGAGGAATTATCCAACCATCTATTTCAGACAGAGAAGCAGGAAATTATGGAAGGTGATTTTGACTAACAAATCAATCACGCACAAGTACACTCATTCATGTTTACGCACACTAGCGTTTATAACCTGTTACATTACAAAAATGCACCTTATTGAAGAACTCTTTTATACTGCAATATATTTAACATTACAAATTTTTGATTACCCTTATTGAGATAAAGGAAAGACAAGTGTTTTAGTGTAATATACTATAAATGTGCTGTATGAGTAAAATTCCTCTTGGCATACCCCCTGTTATAATTTAATCTCTGAAGAATTTAATATTGTGAGCACAGTTTGAGACCTTGTTGAGATCTGATCCAAATCTTAAAAGGGGACATGAATGAGTATATATACTGGTGTCTTTTTTAGGAAATAGATCCAAGAATTAAGAAGACATGAGAATCTATGAGACAAAATTGAGATATAATTATGGGTCCTTACAGGGTGTTCTTACTTTAAAAAAAAAATCAAACTCATATCCCTTTAAGTGGACCAAGTGTGAAAACTCCCTCTGAAACAATAATGGATAATATAATATTTAGGTTTTAAGGATAAATAAAGAAATGCATAATGTAAAGAATATTTACCAGACAGGAGCACAAATTGTCTCTTGAGCTCAGTGATGATGTCAGCAGCGTAGAGAGGACTAGACTCCCTCTGCATGATCTCATCTGAAACAAACACACACCAGGCACACTAACATCACGTCTACAGTCATAATATAACATTATACATTATAGAATGACATAATATGAGTGTTCAAGATTTCAGTGTAACCTGTTTAATACAATCATCCCACAGTATCACCCATTAACTCTTAAGCTTAACACTCTTTTGCAGTTCCTTTCTTGCACAACAGCAAATAAGAAAACGAAAAAAACAGCACTTATTATTGTTACTTGACCATAAGATGAAATAAACCACAGGTGAAGAAGCTAACCACAGGTAAGAAGACCCTACACACACTAATATATTACTGGCTGTCTTGACTGCATTGTGTCATTTGCTGGTGTATGTTACCATCTGAGGGAGGTAAACCTTGCCCAAAGCCATTCCCATGCTCTGGTCAATAGCAACACGCATGTTTAGAAAGAAAAGAGTAGGTGATTTCCTATCTATCTCAACCAAAACCACCTCTGGATACAGAGCCGTAAAGTGCATACAACTAATAATCTTAATGCATACCCACCCCTTCTATTGTTATAGCCTCCAGAGCGATTTTTAACTGCAAGATTAAGAATTGTATTTTTTTTTTAACCCACACACCAATTACATATTATAAGTGGCACTTCAAAGTGAATGACAAAAGAGGTCTGAAAAGAGGGAGAATATATCTATTTCCTTCTTTTGTTCTTCTAAAATAAGAGTGTGTTGTTCCACTGGAGTCAGATTCACACCCTTAGGATGTTCACACACATTGGACAGAACGTCATCTGTCACATTTCAACTGACTTTTATGGTAGTGCTCACCTGTTCTGTGTTGCATTGCTCTCCCACTGCCTAATGCTGTCCACCTTTTATACACACATTTTAATATTAGTTTTTTGCTGTTACAATTAAGTAATGCACCTTACTGTCGCCTGCTCTCAATTCTAATCAATTATATTTAGTTTAATATAATAAAGTAAAATGTAAATGCGGATGTAAATTAGCAATGTTGCTATAATCCAGCTTGTTTACATTTTGTAAATGTTCATTAACATGCATTGTCCCTATCAAATAAATAAACAATAAACAATAAAATAACAACAGTGCAAATGGAGTAAGTACCATCAAAAAATTATTTAAACTTATTCTACATTTTTAAAATTAAATAATAAATAAAAGTTAATGGTATTATTAAATAGTATTAGTTAATTAATAAAATATATTTTCAAAATAAAATAAAATAAAATAAAAGTTCTCACTTACTTTGGAGCCAGTGGCAACATCTGGAAAAGCGGTAATATTTCTCAGCCTCTGCTAGAGGAATGCAAACAGTTTTCCCTTCATTCTGTACATCCATCCCTCTGTTTTCTGCTACCTCTTCCACTTGTTGTCTAATATCTTACTAACTCCCTGGTCGTCTTGTAACCATAAGCAGCGACCTGAGAATGAGCTACCTGAGACAGGTGCACCAGTTAATGACTTCCTGTCTCTCTCTCTCTCTCTCTCTCTCTCCCCTCATTTCCAACCTTCACACTGACTTCCTGGAATGGATTGGTCTCCTGACGCACATACACAGGTTCCCTTCACCTGCTACATTTCTATAACTGATAACAGACTGATCACTGACTGTAAAGAACTGTACTTCCTTTGTTTCCACTCTCTATGTCTGTCTGTGTCAGCACAATCACCCCAAAAAGAGTCTGCCACCCCCCAGGAGCCCCTTCCCCCATCACACTGGTGGATGAATGAAACCCTGTGTGTGTGTGTGTGTGTCTGGTACAAGAGGAATCTGAGTGCGATCTGATCTTGCTGAGGAGAGACAGATAAGAGCTGAATTCAGACCAAGTCACTCAGAAGCCATTCAAACCAATAGATAACTTTTAAAAGAATAAAAAGTCTTTTTTAGACTTGTAAATCTCTCTAGTTCCCTCCATCTCTTTCAGACACATGGAAATGTAAATACGCACTTTTCCTTTGGAGTCTCTGTGGCCAAAAATAGTCAATCTAAACTTCAGACAAAAATTAAAACATCAAGCACATATAATCCATGTCACAATAAATGTCTCTAAAGAAAGAGGAATATCTTAATGAAAAAAGTACCAATAACTATTAGAGCTTACCTATCACTGTAATATTTTAGTACACAATATTACAATTATTCTTGCACATAATGTATAGTGGGATCCAAAAGTCTCAAGCCATTTTGAAAATCTGGGATTCAAAATGTTAAAGTGTCAGTACAATGAAAAATGTAAAATGAAAAAAAAAAAAAAAAAATAATAATAATAATAATAATATTATATATATATATATATATATATATATATATATATATATATATATATATATATATATATATATATATATATATATATATATATATAAAATTAATAAGAAAATGTTTTTCATGATTTGGGACTTTCTATAAACCACTATGCAAATAAGCAAATTTTGTGACATTAATCATTAGACATTAATCATTAATCATCTCCTTTGAAAAACACGATCATAAGGTTTTACACATACTTGTGGAATTTTGCCAAATTATATAATTTGTAATAAAAACAACAACATAATCAACCACAACAACACAATTAGAAAAGTACTAAATAGCAGATTTTTCATTACTTCTTTTCAAATCCACTGCACATACTTTTCAAAAGTCTGGGGTCAGTCAGATTTTATTATTTATTTAGTAAGGACACATTCAATTGAGACATTTATGAAGTTACAAAAGATTTCAAATCAATCCTTTTGTTTTGATCTTTATATTCATCAAAGAATCCTGAAAAAGATAGTTTTTTCCACAAAAATATTAAACAGCACAACTGTTTTTAACATTTATAATAATAAGAAATGTTTCATGTGCACCAAATCAGTATTTTAGGATGATTTCTGAAGGATCATGTGACACTGAAGACTGGAGTAATGTTGCTGAAAATTCAGCTTTGCTATTAAAGGAATAAATTACATTTTAAAATATATGAAAATAGAAAAACAGTTATTTTAAAAGGTAAAATATTTCATAATATTACTGTTTTTACTGTATTTTTTATCAAATAAATGCAGCTTTGGATAGCATAAGAGACTTTATTCAAAAATATTTTAAAAAATATTGTACAGTACAATTATTTTGAACATAAAGTGCTAAATTTTTGACAGTGTTAGCGTGCTTTCACTCACTCTGTTCTTGTACCAGCGGGACCAGAGGAAGCTGTCCACGTTCATTGTCTTGTTTTGGACGCCTTTTTCTGGATTTCCTCAGCATAACTTTCCCCTTCATTGTCGTCTGACCTCACACTGTTCCTTTAGTTACGCTTTACGATACTACATGGTACTAAACTCAAATAATTTACAGCCATTGTTAAAGCATTAACCACTAAACTCCAATTCAGAACAGCTAGTAGTTAAACAACATACGTGCTTACCTAAAGCCAGTGTACTAACTACTGCAGCAAGCTGTGCTGCTGCTGTGGAAAACTGTTTTTTATAGTATCTGTTTTTGTACTCAGCGGTAACTCACACACATTTTAGTCAAGTCACCCCCAGCATGAATCTCACAGGAGAGACTTTGGGAATTCTCTTTCAGCCTTTAGGCTTTTGAAAATGAGGGCAAGTCCAAAAGTACATTTAGTACAGTCAGGGCAGTTTATACGTCACATATCTTTCACATTTTCTTTTACAGTATTATTCCACTGTTAAACCATGAAAAATTAGTTCAGGAATTCCTGCTGTATCATATTTGATACATTTTTAAGGCCTCTAGGTTATCACCATGATCAAAACTGCTGAAAAATCTGTTGCACACAATCTGCTACATGCCTTCTGTCGTCTGATTGACAGTTCTTACTTTGGTTCATAGTTAGCAAGAAAAAGGTCTTTTAGTATAATTGTAAAAATGTCTATATTCTGATTGTGGTACATATGTATTTTTTGTGGTAAAATCATTAATTATTTTTTAGAAAGTAAAAGAATGTTTATATTGCTATTAATATTTTTATGAGAACATTTCTTATTATGTTAAGAGAACATTTACTAGACTAAAGCAACTCGACTTTATTTTATTATTAATCATACTTTTTTTTTGAAAAATCTTGGTAAAATTTATGTATCAAATATACAGTAATTGGCTTTTTTTGTACATCACTCATCATTGTCTTGCATTATATGCATTATGCATATATTTAATATTTATATGCATATCCATTCAAAGTTATGCTGTTATAAAAATCTCACATTACAAACTAATATAAATTTATTTATTTATTTTGTTCCTGACTATTATTTCATATGTCCGGCTTTACAGTGATAATATTTAAATAAAACAGTATCACACAAGCAAAATGTTATTGTTCTAAATATCAGCTTGGCTATAATTTGGCCGATACTTTGCACATACAGTGACCAAAATTTGTGGGCACATATAAGATTATGCTGTACTCATTCAAAAGGTGAATAATCCTCACCACTGAAAAGCATTATTGAAGCTACCAACATTGAAATGCATGTAAACAGAACCAAGCACCTCTTTAAAAATTGCATGCTGAGTGACAAACAAGATACTCATTCACAGTCCTTACCAATGCTGTGAGCGACATTGCTCAATCTGCGCTGTAGCTCTTGCACGACCACCTTCTCTGTCTGCATCCAGATCATCGCCATCCTTCACTCCAGAGGGAAGGAGGATGGATAGAGTGGACGTTATGGGAGGAATATCACCCTCTGCCCTTCAGTGATGGGCAACTCAGCATCAGCATCACAGAAACGGGGGAGGGGCTCTCCGATGACACCTATAGAGTCAGACAGTCTAAGAAAATAACCAGAGGCCCTCACACGCATGTGCACGACATGCTGCTCCAGTCAGGACTTTGGCGCCATCACCAGGACTGTTTCTGCTATTGCAGCACACCACAATGTACCTGGAGCCAAGGGGGCGAGATTTAAAGAAAGGATGTTACTGCCTGTGACTGATTTTCTTGCTAAACAGAACATTTAGGTGTCAACTATGAAAACGTTTTAGCATTACAACAGATAAATAAATAGAGATGAAGATTACTCAGACAAACTTAGGCTAATGTTTGAAACTGATTTGCATTTGTCAGGAGGCTATACAATCTGCTGTGGCTTTCATAAGTGAACATCCGCCATGAATGTAATCTATATATACAATTACACACTTTTTATATTTTCTGAGAGAAATGCTTGTGGCTCTCACCTTTGCAGCTGGTTCCTGGTTGCTGTGCGGTCAATGTCTTCTGAGGGGTTTTATGCTCGTTGCTATATTGTTAAGACTTGAATGCATCCTTCGACTCTATGGATGTATTGATTACACAGTTAAGTTTAATACTTTGAGTTTTGTTTCGTTGGTACATAATTGAGTAAATGCGGAATTTAATGTTTAAAGTTGAAATGAACACATAGCTCATAAATATTAATCTTCTTCTGTCTCATGAATATTATTTATGAATAAGCTTTGTTATTTTTCAAACCTCATTAATAATAATAATATTAAAGCCTTCACCACAGCTGTGAGTCCCTAATAACACGACGGAGGGGAGGAGCATAGGAATGGGTTTCTGACTACAACTCCCATCATGCACCGGTGCTTGCGTCAGTCTCGCGGGCTACGCTTTGTTATGGCGGCATCGTTCGAAACTTACCGAAGTTCAGACGTCAACTGCTGAAATATTTAAATACCCGAGTCGGCAACCCAAGCCAAGGTATGATATATTCACTTCATCTAAAAAACTCCGATTTTAAAAAATGATATCGCATCGAAATCTGGCTTTATATTCGAAAACGCTGACAATCTTGCTGTTTCCTAAAATACTGTTAAATAATTGCCGAACACATTCACGGTGTTAAAACTGTGCTGGCTAACTTACCTAGACAGGATTTTGTTCTTTACTGACAGTATACTAGACTTATAGACACGGCTAGTGTGTCATTTCAGTTTATTTATATTCAGTGGTTTCCATTAAAGTCAAATGCAGCTGCTTCAGAAGTACCTTAACGTTACTAACAGACAGACATTGTTTACTTGAGTGTGTTGTTTACCTGAAATAGAGCGAGTTTTTATTACGTAATGGGATAAACGTAAGATGCTATGAATTTTAATTTTAATGCAGTTATAGCCCATCTCTAACAGTCTTGCACAGTTAAATGACCTCTAATCAACTCGATGCTCTTGAGACAAGACTGTAGGAGGAGTTTATTTATAAATACATAAAACTTTTACTTTATAGTGTACCTAATGATAAACTATTTGTTGTAGTCAGTGTTGAAAGTGAACATTTTATGGGGTAAGATGCGTAAAGATCCATTTAATCTCGCAAACTGCACATTATTATGGGGCCTTTCTTTTGTGGTCACATGATACACGAGGAAAGTGAGACGCAAAGTAAATTTCCTAAACGCTAAATGTATCTGTAAGTTATATGGCTCAACTAATGATAATGAGCTTTGCATTTAAATGCAGGAAATATTACTGTAAAAGGTGGCACAGTTTACCTCGCTCTAATCTCTTATCTCTCTGCTCTCTGTCTGAATAACTCCACACAATGGAGTTAACATGACCAGCAGTTTTAAGGTGTGTTTGTGAACCCTCCTTTTCAGGGTTTGAGCCAGGTCAGCATCATCATAATGTCATCTCCAGCTGGACTCCAGCAAGGGCAGTTTCCCTTCCTTTCCCAGTGGATGCCGGACAGCTCCCGCGCTGGGGTGATATTACACAGGTCCCAGGGAGAAGCCGGTTCCGGGTCCGTCCGGAGCAGCGGCAGTCTGGTGGTTCAGGATCCAGACGACTCTTTCAGCTGTCAGTTTGCCCCGCTGCCGCTCTCCCGGAGCAGCAGCTGTGCCAGCGTGGATGTGTGCAGTCCGGGTGGAGGCGGCAAGACACTCAGGGAAACTGAGCTGTTTGATGCATCTTTAAACAGTGAGATGCAGAGTATCCAAGATATTTTAAGAAACACACGGGATCTGCCATTAATAGCTAAGCTTGAACAGGTGGGTTGGGGACTTCAGTTAATATTACTTTTGAAATGATCTTGCTTTATTTAATTTTTCTGCTTGTTATTTTCTTCTTGGGTATTTTAATCAGGGTTAATTTCATGGATGTTTTATTAGAAAAGTATTATGGTATTTTACTCTTTTTTCATAATTATGTACATTTTCATTTCTTATTAAGAATGCATTTCTTTGTTGCATTTTAAGCAACAGTTATTCATATGTTTAGTTTTGATAGTAATCTAACGGCTTATTTATTTGTCCAGCTGAAGCAAATGCAACATCGCATGCAAGAGCAGCTAAAAGCCCACCAGCAGGAACAGCTGCTTAGACTACAACATGAACCACAAAGACTTCTGGGAAAACCACAGAATACTGCAGGTATGTGATTTATGGTACATGTGTCATTCATCTGTACACAAAGAGCTCTTATTTAGTACATGGTGTTAAAGCATTTTATTACACTATAAATATACATTAGATTGGGAGGGCTAAACTTCACTTCATATGGTTGATAACCAGTAAGATAGGTTGAGATTTGACTGGCTCTCTTCATATGCCACTCTAGAGATCACTGGGTGGAACCAGGAACAACGTGTGGTGGAGATGAACAGTGGACATGACGACAGTGATCGTAATTATGAAGAATCACTACAGTCCACTATTGAAGACCAAACTATGTACAGAAAAGTGTGTGACTTAGAGCCACAAGACAGGTAAACTTCAAAACTGTAAGATTGAATACAATGCAATGGACAACTGCAGTGTGTCAGCCTGGTTAAAGTGTTAAGTGTGTGTCCATTTTAGACCTATCAAATCGGGGTTTGGTGGGAGAACATTTGAAGAAATACTGGAAGAGCAGCTCAAGATGGAAGACCAGAAACTGATGGGCAAGGTCAGTTACAGAACACACGGTTACTTACTGTACAAACCTTAGCGTGAATTAATGTTGTTCATGTTGAGAATGATGTGTCTAGCTGAAGACTGAAGAGAAAATGTGAATGATGTTTGGAATTAGTAATAAACACCATCAAAACTTGTCAAGTGTTGATTTTGAGGTACAAAACAACCACGATTTATGAGTTTTTGCTATATTTTATAAGCACCTTTTGAGATATAGACATTTGACCAAACAAATTATGATAAGTGTAATATTAAGTGCATTTTTGTAGCTTTTTTTTTTTCTTGGATTGACCTCATCTTTCTTCACAGCTCATCTTCTTCTCGTCTTTTTTCATGTTCACTTATGTAGATCGCTCCGGCTGAAAGCGTGAAGGTGAAAAGACCCTTTCTTAAACGAGGAGAAGGTCTGGCCAGGTTTACCAAGGGAAAAGCCGCTGTGCCACCACACAGAAAAAGTCCACCTAACCCCAAGCCCTCCTCATGTCCAAATCCAAAAGTTTCCCAACACCTGGACATGAGGTCCAACAAGAACTGTGTCAAAAACAAAACAGAAGGCTTAAAATCCACACATCCTGTGATCCAACGTAAGACTGCTGTGCTCAACAAAGAGAATATTCCTCAAAATAAAACCACAGCGCCAGTCACCAAGATGACCATTCAACCTCGTGTTCTTGTTGGACACCAGAGTGAGAATATGACCCCCATCTCCGCTCAATTCCAACAAAAACCTGATCTCTCGTCCAAGCAGAAGATCAACAGTGCCACCACAGCAGACAGCGATAAGGAAGGAGAATGTAGTGGTGTGGAGGATAATGCATGTGTTGCAGAAAACTCATTTGAGGTGTGGTTCACAGAGCGGAGACAGTGCTGGGAACAAGATCACCAGCGTGAGTGTGTCGAACTCGGAGAGTTTGAGTTGCTGGAACGAGCAGCGGATGAAATATCCTTCTCCAGCAACTCATCCTTCATCAGCACTCTCCTTCAGAGAGACCGCAGGCGTCTCTCCTCCACACCCATCAAATCGACCAGTCAATCTGCACTACCTAGCCGTGGTCAAGGTCCCACAGTAACTCCTGAACCCATGTTGGGTCCTAGTGCACCAGTTCCTCCTACAAACACTGCAATACAGAGAGACATTAGGATAGGACCGAAAGAACAGAGAGGGTTCTCCGAAGAGGAAACTGATGAAAAGTTGGACTCATTGAGTAGTAATTCAGGGTTGCAACCCCTTCCCAATCCACCCATAACCCACTGCTTTCAAGTGCCTACCACTCTGCCTTATGATAAACGCACCTATCAAGACAGAGATGGTGCCAGCAGTCCAGAGGAGGATGAGAGGAGTTTGAGTACCAATGGAGACTCTACTCTCATAGAATCAAGGGCCCAGTTAGAGTTTGATGATGATGATACCTGGAATGAACCTGAGGAGGAGTCCTGTTGTCCTGCAGAGGAATCCCCATCAGAAAGGGCTCTGAAAAGGAAGGTTGCCTTCTCTAAGGGGGTAAAACCAGCAGGTGGCAGTCCACATGCAGTTGGAAATCGGAACGAAGCCCCACCGACATGCCAGTTGGTATCAAAGCTGTTTCCAGCACTCAAGCCTAAACCTTCTCCTCCGGTAACAGTGGTGCAGGTTCAGGAACCACAGAGCGTGCCCAGTGAAGAAGGAGCAGGTAACATACAGCTATCAAATCCGCTTATTTGAGAAAAAAAAAAAAACAAGTTTTTTTTCTAGGGATGCATGATATATTGGTACTATATTGTTTACTGCAATTCATTTGTAGAATTTAAAACAACTGTTTTAGTGTTTTATGTTATATAGTTAAAACAGTATAGAATTTTTATATAAACCATTTGTGAGTTATTGGTTGTAAATTTAACTATAATTTTCTGCTTATCAGTATCAGCAAGTGTGATTCTCTGTATTGAATCCTCTATTTTCCTGTTTATCTCGGTGAAGCTGCTTTGAGACAATCTGTATTGTACAAAGTGCTATAGAAATAGAGTTGACTTGACTATAGTTTATGAAACATTCGAGTCTCTTATGCTCGCCTAGGCTGTTTTTTTAATGATTTTATTCTATTTTAATACATTAGGTAAGCTTTGCCATTAGTTAATATTTCCTGTGATTGCAAAGTTAGTTTTCAGCAGCCATTCTCCAGTATCACATGATCCTTCAGAAATCATTCTAATATGATGATTTGGCTCTGAAGTAATATTTCTTATTATTGATGTTGAAAAAGTACGTAGTAATTCCTTAAACTTAATTATTTTCAGCTCAATCAAGACTTCTTCGTGAGCGTTTGGTGGAGCTGGAAACTGAGATTGAAAGGTTCAAATCTGAGAATGCAGCACTGGCCAAACTAAAGCAGGAAAACCAGGACACAAGAGATAATCTCAAGTATAGTCCCTTATCTTTCTTGTTCAAATACTCAAATACAAATTCAAGTATATTTTGATATATTTCTCCACTGTTCACAGGGAAATTGTAAATGCCTTAGCAATATGAATGTACAGTTATTTATCATGCCGAAAACATATGATCTGAGAACTATTTAAATAACATTTTTCCCATACAGAAAAGAAAAGGCTGAATTTGAAAAGAAGAGGATGGAGGAAATTGCAAAATGGGAGGAGTTTAAAAGGGAGGAACACAAGAAATTGCAGCGTGAAAGGAAGCTTTTTGAAAAGCATGCAGCAACTGTGAGAGCAAGACCTGATAAACAAGAACGAGATGAGATCCAGGTCTGGATTTATTATTGTCTTTTGGAAAAGTATCATATGGACACTATCGATTTTGCTTATTATAATTAGTTGTTTTATGTGTTTTAAATGTGACTGTTTATGTCTGTATCAGGCTCTAAAGCAGCAGTTAAATGTGCTGCAGGAGGATTTGCGCAAACGAGAGTCTCGTTGGAGCAACACACAGAGCCGTCTCCGACAGCAGGTAGACGCTCTAAATGCAGAGAATGCGTCCCTCAGAGACCAAGTGCGGACACTGGAGAAACTGCGCCTCAGTGTGTGGAAGAGTGCTGAGAAAGAGAAGGAAAAAGGAAGGTTCTCTGTGTCTAGCAATAAAACTAGTACTGGATCCAAACGTACAGATTCCAGGGTAAGAGTAGAAGTGGCAAGTCTGAAAGGTTTTTGCACCCATCTGTTTAAAAGTTTGGGATCAGTAAGATTTTTAATTTAGGTTTCTTGTGCTCATCAGTGCTGTATCTATTTGATCAAAAAAACTAATCTTGTAAAATATTATTGCAATTTAAAATAAGTTTTCTATTTTAATGTACTTTAAAGTATAATTTATACATGTGAAGCAAAGCTGAATTTTCAGAAATGATTCTAATATGCTGATTTATAATCAATGTTAGAAACAGTTGTGCTGCTTAATATTTTTTGGGACCAGTGATATTTTTTGATAAATAAAAAGTTAAAAAGAACAGTGTTTATTCAAAATAGAAATTTTGTGTTACAGTAAACACTACTATTCAAAAGTTTTGGGTCGGTGATTTTTCCCTCCCCTCCTCTTTTTTTGAAAAGAAATTACTTTTATTCAGCAAGGATGTATTCGATGGATAAAAGTGATAGTAAAGACTTAAATTATTATTATTAATAAGCTTATATTATTAGAAAAGATTTCTGTTTTGAATTAATGCTGTTCTTTTTAACTTTTTATTCATCAAAGAAAAAAAATTTATTACAAGTTCCAAAAAAATATTGAGCAGCACAACAGTTTCAACACTGATAATAAATCAGCATATTAAATGATTTCTGAGGGATCATGTGATGCTGAAGACTGGATTAATGGCTGATAAATTCAGTGCTGCATCATAGAAATAAATTATATTTTAAAGTATATTAAAATAGGAAACCGATATTAGAAATTGCAATATTTCACAATATCACTGTTTGTTTCTGTATTTTTGTCAAAACGATACAGCCTTAATGAGCATGAGACTCCATTAAAAATCTTACTGATCCCAAACCTTTGAACAGCAGTGTATATAAACACTTAAAGCCAACTAACCTAAATTGGTTAAGTAACTTACAAACATGCCTATAAATGCGTGTAATATTTCACACTTGTCTTGGTATGTTTTTTTTTTATTTGTTTAGAGTCCCTCTCAGAGTTCAAAAAACAACAACAGCAACAGAAAGGGAAGTCCAGAGACACAGATCCCTCTCACAAACTCTGGTATTATCATACTTAAGTATTATTCATCAAGATCACTAATGCATTCTTTTTGTGGCTCTAACCATAAAAATGTCTTTTTTTTATATACAGGTGCATCTCAAATTAGAATATCGTGGAAAAGTTAATTTATTTCAGTAATTCAGCTCAAATTGTGAAACTCGTATTAAATCAATTCAACGCACACAGACTGAAGTAGTTTAAGTCTTTGGTTCTTTTAATTGTGATTATTTTGGCTCACATTTAACAAAAACCCACCAATTCATCTCAACAAATTAGAATATGGTGACATGCCAGTCAGCTAATCAACTCAAAACACCTGCAAAGGTTTCCTGAGCCTTCAAAATGGTCTCTCAGTTTGGTTCACTAGACTACACAATCATGGGGAAGACTGCTGATCTGACAGTTGTCCAGAAGACAATCATTGACACCCTTCACAAGGAGGGTAAGCCACAAACATTCATTGCCAAAGAAGATGGCTGTTCACAGAGTGCTGTATCCAAGCATGTTAACAGAAAGTTGAGTGGAAGGAAAAAATGTGGAAGAAAAAGATGCACAACCAACCGAGAGAACCGCAGCCTTATGAGGATTGTCAAGCAAAATCGATTCAAGAATTTGGGTGAACTTCACAAGAAATGGACTGAGGCTGGGGTCAAGGCATCAAGAGCCACCACACACAGACGTGTCAAGGAATTTGGCTACAGTTGTCGTATTCCTCTTGTTAAGCCACTCCTGAACCACAGACAACATCAGAGGTGTCTTACCTGGGCTAAGGAGAAGAAGAACTGAACTGTTGCCCAGTGGTCCAAAGTCCTCTTTTCAGATGAGAGCAAGTTTTGTATTTCATTTGTAAACCAAGGTCCTAGAGTCTGGAGGAAGGGTGGAGAAGCTCATAGCCCAAGTTGCTTAAAGTCCAGTGTTAAGTTTCCACAGTCTGTGATGATTTGGGGTGCAATGTCATCTGCTGGTGTTGGTCCATTGTGTTTTTTGAAAACCAAAGTCACTGCACCCGTTTACCAAGAAATTTTGGAGCACTTCATCCTTCCTTCTGCTGACCAGCTTTTTAAAGATGCTGATTTCATTTTCCAGCAGGATTTGGCACCTGCCCACACTGCCAAAAGCACCAAAAGTTGGTTAAATGACCATGGTGTTGGTGTGCTTGACTGGCCAGCAAACTCACCAGACCTGAGCCCCATAGAGAATCTATGGGGTATTGTCAAGAGGAAAATGAGAAACGAGACCAAAAAATGCAGATGAGCTGAAGGCCACTGTCAAAGAAACCTGGGCTTCCACACCACCTCAGCAGTGCCACAAACTGATCACCTCCATGCCACGCCGAATTGAGGCAGTAATTAAAGCAAAAGGAGCCCCTACCAAGTATTCAGTACATATACAGTAAATGAACATACTTTCCAGAAGGCCAACAATTCACTAAAAATGTTTTTTTTTTTTTATTGGTTTTATGAAGTATTCTAATTTGTTGAGATAGTGAATTGGTGTATTTTTGTTAAATGTGAGCCAAAATCATCACAATTAAAAGAACCAAAGACTTAAACTACTTCAGTCTGTGTGCATTGAATTTATTTAATACACGAGTTTAACAATTTGAGTTGAATTACTGAAATAAATGAACTTTTCCACGACATTCTAATTTGAGATGCACTTGTATATCTGTTCTTATATTGTGACTGCCATGTAGCATGACTCAATTAATTAATTCACTACAGCTTTTTTCCCTGAACAAATGAAAGAGAGTATTAGCTTCAAATATGAGCCAAGTCCAGTGGAAACCCAGTGTTCGGATGGACTAGTTACGACTGAGATGAACCATGATGCTCCACTAATTAACTCGCTCTCTGCCATTGAACAATCAGAGAAGGAACAGGAAGAGATCACACAGTCAGACAAGGTACTCTTTAGCTCCAACTCAAAGTTTCAACAAATTCCAGATTGAGGGGAATGCCATTTCAAACAAAACTGAGCCACAGAAACCTGCGTCAATTAAGAAATTGTAGAAATTCTGGTTCCATTACATAAATTATCAATATGTCCACTTTCAAATGGAATTCAAGGTCTGAAATCAAATATTCATGTTTCAGATTGAGAAGGTGTTTCCTGATGGAGGTCGCCTTGTTGTTTTTCCAAATGGCACGAGGAAAGAGCTTTCTGCAGATGGACAGACAGTCAAAGTCATGTTTTTCAATGGGGATGTGAAACATACAATGCCTGATCAAAGAGTGGTGAGGAATAGACTCTGAACTTATGAAAGTATTCTTATGACGATGTTAGCACCAGTGTAATGGATTTTTAGTATAAAGAGATTTTGACTTTGAACTAGCAGTTGGAAATAAGTGAATTTAAAATCAGTAAGTTATTATAATTAGTATCACTTTTTTTTTTCTAGATTTATTACTATGCAGAAGCTCAGACCACACACATTACCTATCCAGATGGGATGGAAGTGCTTCAGTTTCCTAACAATCAAACAGGTGGGCCTGAATTTCTTTCCAAATGAAATTTTAGTAGTCAAAATTTTAAGTCTTAATCTTCCACTCTGTCTTTTCTCAGAAAAACATTTCCCTGATGGTCGTAAGGAAATCACTTTCCCTGATCAGACGGTCAAGACACTTTATCCTGATGGAAGAGAGGAAAGTGTTCTCACAGATGGAACAATAATACAGCTGAATCCGTGAGTAAACTCATAGCCCTCAACTCCAGTTTGTTATAATAAAGAGTCACCTTAAAGTTACACCATTTTTATTCTGCTTTCAGGGATGGCAGTAAGGTGATCCAGTTTAACACAGGTCAGCGAGAGATCCACACTGCAGATTTCAAAAGACGGGAGTATCCAGATGGTACGGTTAAAACAGTTTACTCAGATGGACGGCAAGAGACACAATACCCAACAGGACGTGTGCGGTTAAAAGACGCACAGGGTCATGTCATTATGGACACTAAAGCATGAAAGACCCAAAATATTGTTTTACTTTAAAAGAAAGGAAAACAAATGGACTTGAATGAAGTTTAGTGAAAGAATATCTGCATTGTGTAAATGTGTCAAGTATTTATTTGGAGTGTAATTTCTGTAAAAAAAAATAAAACTTTGTATGTTGTGTTTAACAGTTACATGAAAAGGTAATTATAGTTTTAAATGATACTTTTAGAGATAAAATAGGCTTGATGCCATTAGATAAACTACGGTATGATGGATTACCATCACTCATAATTCCTCATATAGAATATGGACATGCACTGTGTTGCCAAAAGTATTAGGTCACCCCCTTCTAATAAACGTGTTTGACTACTTTAGTTATTTCTAGGAGTACAAATCTTGATGTTAAAGCATATAGTGATATTCTAGGGAATTGTGCGCTTCTAGTTTTATAGCAACAGTTAGTACAGGACCCTTTTCTATTCTGACATGACACTGCCTCTGTGTAGAAGGCAAGGTTCAAAAAAGAAACGATTGATTCAGTCAGTGTATAAGAACTTGACTGGTCTGCAGAAAACCAAGTCCTGATCCCAGCTGAACACCTCCGGTGTGACTTTAAATGCAAATCTTGAGCCAAAAACTCAAACACCAATGACTTGTACATAAGGGTACTGTCATTTTAGACACTTCCAAAACGGTTGCAACAGAGATAGAAATACAATTTTTAAGTACATGAATTAATGTTTCCATCTTTGGTGCCACAGTTTTGTAAGTGCCTTTTTCGGTTTTAAAGAAGGGGGTGTCCCAATACTTGTGTCTATATAGTATGTACAAGTGTTTGGCGATGAGTTTTTGGCTCAAGGTCTGCATTTAAAGTCACACCAGAGGTGTTCAGCTGGGATCAGGACTTGGCTTTCTGCAGACCAGTCAAGTTCTTATACACTGACTGAATCCATTTCTTTTTGAACCGTGCCTTCTACACAGAGGCATTATCATGTCAGAATAGAAAAGGGTCCTGTCCAAACTGTTGCTATAAAATTAGAAGCGCACAATTCCCTAGAATATCATTATATGCTTAAACATTAAGATTTGTACTCATGAAAATTACTCTAACCTGTTCATTAGAGGGGGGTGTCCAATACTTTTGGCAATGTAGTGCATTTCATTCATAATGTTTAAGGTACTTAAAGGACGATGATTTAAGCTGATGAATTGTGAAAAGGTTCTGCAGGATACTTCTGGTAGTGGTCTGAAGATAAAAGTGCATCGATTGATCACGATTGGGCTATGATAACACCCAAAATTCAATTATGATTTGGTACAAAAAACGAGCAAGTCAGAGTCGACAAGAGTTTTACTTCAGTTCTGTTCAACATACAGAGACATTAAATATTAACAAAATATTTTTGCTACTTTGAAGCAGCTTTGAACTTGAACAAAAATATTTAACATAAAATTAGGCATAGCTGCACAAACAAAACTGGCTAAATGTTTTAACATAAAATGCCTGTACACAAAAGTAGCATAAAACCCCAAGAGCGTGAACAAGATGTTTTGCTGTCTCAGAAGCTTCTATGAAATTTGACGATCTACAGCATCACTGACACAACCTACAGAAACAGAAAAATAACATGAAAGAAACAAATGTTTAGACAGTTTCCTTTAAATTTACTTTCACACTTACCTTTACAAGATTTATGCATAGTCAGCGAGGCCTTTCACCACAAGAGGTATGTGGACGAGCGTCCCTTCCGCATTGTATAACAGCACAGTCAGCTGTGGTTCAGTTGCCTGAAATTGCACATTTGGATAGTTTCACATACATTTTCATGCAACTGCTTCGAATAGAGAAAAAAAATAAATAAAATGTGTTTTGCATTGTTACTAAGTGTTATATGACAATTTGCTCCCATTTACACGTGTTTGTCCTGTTTAGTATATAAATGCACAGTTGCATTAAAAGTTAAATTCAACTATCTTTTTATTTTCACCTTCATTGAGTTGTCAGATCTACTCTACCATTTAAAAAGGCATCAGATTTTCAAAAATGCATGTTATGCCAGGTGTAAAGGCAGACACATTTCCCCAACTATGAATGAGGCGTACAGTGACCACTGCAGTGAGCTCTCCGTTCAACAAGTCAATCATCTCCATCATGGCTCTCATACTCCACTCAGGTCGGTAAGGTATCCTCTCCGACTCCAAACACACGTTTGTCGGTTTGAAGCCTGCTAACTTAACATAAACTGCTGCACAAGGGAAATGATGAAGGGATGCAGGGAGTTGCCGCAATCTGCAGTGACGAGAATATTTTGTGGATGTGTTATTTGATTTTAATGCTTTAAAAATGCCAAGAACAAAAACCTGGATATATGAAAGAATTGTGTAATTTTAAGACCTGGTCTTTATATGAAAATTTTCTGTCAGGCTCTAAAATATTTTAGCAAAAATTCATAGAAATTTCTATTTAAAAAAAAAAAAAATTCCTTTTAATAAATCCCTGTAATCACGAACACCATTCGTCAAAAAGGTTGCGAACTACTGTTCTAATGAACCAATGTTTTACATTTCTACAAGAACGAAAAATGACAAAGTATTAAAATATCAATAGCAGATTAATCTTTGTAGTCTCACTTTTGTGTTGGTAAAATGTCATCCGAACCAAAATCCACATGTCTCACAAGGAGTTTCACAGCAGGAGCGAGTTGAGAAAAACCCAGTAGCTTCGCACGATAATATTTACCATCACTGTACTCAGCCAGACAGGGACACTCTGCACACAAACACAATTAAAAAAATCCATCTATTCTCCAAGCCATTTAGCCTCTGTAGGGCCACAGGCAGAGAATAATAAAAAAAAAAAAAAAAAAAAAAAAGATAGATAGAGATATTATATATATATATATATATATATATATAAATAAAAGTCTCATAGTTTCTGGAATAAATTTGATAAAATAGGCATGTATACAAACAAAATACCACAGAAGTGTTTGCATACACTGAAATGAACCATAATCAAATGACAAATATAAGCACCAATGGGGAAGTCGGTCAACAGGCTCAGATTTTCTATATTCTCATTCATACACTCAAGAGCTTCCTCCAAACTCTCTTCCTGCTCCTGTTCACACGGAGTCTTATCCAACACACACAGGAACACCTGCAAGCACACATTAGATTCAAATGAAATCAAGAGATTGTAAAAGTGTGGACACATTTACCGTTGTAATTGTTGCAAAAGAAATTCACAACGGCTTCAAGTTGGGTCACACAATTTACCGTGTTGATCAACAGAGAGCTGCTTGGTTTGAAAGTGACTCCTGTGCTATATACACATCTCTACACTTAGCAATTTACCATTCTTGCCTGCAAAATTTCATCTAATACTGGTGCTGCATTTTGAAATAAGGACATTTTTACATTAAATGAAAGTCTGATGAATGAGGCCATATATATATATAACACCCATCAGTTCTAGGGCTGGACAATAATTCAATATATTTTTTTTCAATAACGGTGATATGATTTTTAAACATTTCCGATATTTCAATATACATTACCAGCGTTTCCCATGCATTGATTTGTGGCGGTTGACTGTTGAATAAACATGAGCACTGTGTTTCAAAATCAAAACAGCATGGGTGTTTTATATGAATGTATCTTTGAAGATAACTGACTGTCTTCTGAATAGTTTCAATGGCATTTTCATTTTATCTGATACAGTAGTGTTCATCAGCAGAAGGTTAAAGGCTAGAAGGGATACGTATGGCGCTGCTGGTCATGCGCACATCAATACAGCGTAATTTGTCACACTGTACAACAATAATTACTATTTTTCATTATTGTAAGGGGTAGGTTTAGGGTTGGTGTAGGTGTAGACGTTAATAAAACAAATAGGTAGAAAATTAAATTTCACTGTTTCTGGTTGGAGCTGTATCCCTTCTAGCCACAACCTCAGCAGAGCTGCTTTGTTTACAGCTGTTACCGGGGAAACCACGGTTTCTGAGCTCCAAAAGCGCCTCCTGCTGGCAGAGAATGAATTTGCATTTTCAATAAGCCCATCTCCAGCGATGTTTCTGCTGTTGCTCACTCTTTTTTTTCTATTTTCTGCAGCAACTCTGAGCACTTTTAATAGTCTTTATCCTGGCTGAAAAACTTGTTTAAATCTATAATAATCACCAGCCTATGTTATAGTTTAAAGTTAACCCTTTAGGCGCCAGGGATTTTTGGAAAATTGCTGGATTTTGACATCAAGATTTCAAAAGCTTGTGGCTTGAAAGGGCTTAAAGATAGAGATCTACTGTAAATTAGAAAAATGTTGGGCATGACCTAAAGTTTGTGTGGGGTGTAAATATACTCATCTAATTTGCATATTATGACGTCATCAGGGGCGAACATCTTGAACTTCATAATATTCAGGAAATAGCAGATATTGAATTGATGTTTGAACTTATTTGCATGTTTTTTTTTTTTTTTGTCTTTTTATCCTCATTCCAAATGATCAGAAAAGAGGAAACCAACAAAACAGGAGAAAGTACTATATTACTATACTATATAGAAGTAAAACGCATTTGAACAGTAGCCTACTTTTTGATCAGTTCATCAGTAATATTCAGGAAATTATAGATATTGAATGGATGTTTGAACTTATTTGCATGTTTTTTTTTTTTGTCTTTTTATCCTCATTCCAAATAGGGGTGTCACGATATACCGGTATTGACGATAACAGTGATATTCAAAGCAACAATTATCGATATCGTGTTAATTTATCGTGTGACGGTATTGGCGATAACCGCAATATTTAAAATGAACAGGACACTTATGATAACACCACATGTAAATACTCCAGCGCCAGTACCTGGTTGACCTCCAGGTGGCAGTACTGCACCTTAACCTGACACCTGTCAAACAAGAAGAAAGCAGCGCTGGCAGCTACTCCGAGAAGAGCAGTGTTCAGAGTAAGTTGCCATTATTTTACTAGTCATAGAATGGGAAATGTTACATAAACCTGTTAACAGAGTTTTTCGGTGTTCATATATTTAAGTAAAGGGTGATTATTTTAATAAGTACCGCATTTTCTTTACAAGTCTTATTTTTGTATTTGCAATCAATACGGCCTATGCGTAGTAACACTTTATTTCTTTGTTCAAATCTATTAACAGTTACACGATTAAAACTGATCTAGAAAAACTGAGCGACCACATTGCTACATTAAACTCAGTAAAATGTTAAGTTGGTCGCAGTGCCATGTACTTAATGCCTCATCTGCGGCCGTTCTAGACGCACATTAAAACTGAATTAGCAGCGCTCTTACTGCATGACTTCAGTGGCGCAACGATAGGTTAAAGAACTTAAAACACGGGTACACAAGTTAACAGGTTAAAGTATTAGTTTAGATGTTAATATGGCAACACTTTACAATAAGGTTCATTAGTTAACATGAACTAAGAATGAACAATACTTCTACAGCATTTATTAATCTTAGTTCATGTTAATTTCAGCATTTACTAATGCATTATTAAAATCACAAGTTGTGTTTGTAAACATTAATGCACTGTGAACTAACAAACAGTGAACGACTGTATTTTTATTAACATTAACAAAGATTAATAAATGGTGTAATAAATGTATTGTTCATTGTTCGTTTGTTAGTGAATACATTAATGTTAACAAATGACATCTTATTGTAAAGTGTTACCATTAATATTTATTCATCATACTGTTGAACTTGACAGTATTTTCTCTCTTCATTTCATAGGAGCTCCAAAGAAGACAGAGAAAGCCAGAGTCTTGTGCCCTGCGTTTATCAGTATCCTTTGTTTGTTTTTCACCCAATGAACATAAGTAAAAAATAATTTGATATCTTTTCCCCCCAAGGTTTCTATAGATATCGCGATTATATCGATATCGTGAATTCTTATGGCCACAATAACCGTGATATGAAAAATCTAATATCGTGACAGCCCTAATTCCAAATGATCAGGAAAAGAGGAAATCAACAGTAAAACAGGAGAAAGTAGTAAATTAGTGAGTCTCTGTGGCATTTCCCCCCCTCCACTGAAGGCCTTCCTGGTTTTTTGCTTCCCTCTTGGAATAGCCCTCAAGCAAAGCAGTAATAATGTCCTGGACGAAGGCCTTCAGTGGCTTGCGTGGACCAGGAGCACACTTGGAGTAGATTATATGGGAGTTCACTACACTGATGCTCAGAATCGCATTGAAGATGCGATTGTATCATTTCCTTGAACGGTGTGGAAAGGAGGTAGGTTTTCATCCTCTGATCAGCGGTGTCTACTCCTCCCATGAAGGTGTTGTACCCGTCAATGCACACAGGTCTGTTTCTCTCACAAAAACCGGTGTCGCTTTGCTTTGACCTGATACATTCCCAAACACGAGTTCCCATGAAGAGACGAGAGCATAGTGAAACGCTTTGTGTCATGCCATGCACAAGCTAACAGTTTGCCATGTCTCATGAACACTGGGTCATCTCCTTTGCTCAAAGGCAACTCGGTTAGTCTCAGGCACCTAGGCATACTACGCCTTTTGCAGTTCACTGTCCCACACATACCAGTGTCATTATTTGCCAGCTCATTTGCTATGGCTGGTGATGTGTAGTAACTATCCATGTACACTTTCCCTGTGTATTGGGCCTTCAGCTGATGAATGATTAGATGGGTGGCACCTAAATCAGCATTTTGGCCAGTGTACATGGACCACTGCAAAACATAACCTGAGCTGGCCTCACTCAACACAAATACCTTGTAGCCATATTTGTCAGGTTTTTTAGGGTTGTATTGTTTCAAGTTGGATTTTCACTTGAATACTATGGTCATTTCATCCAGAGAAAGCTCCTTGAGTGGACCATAAATGGCTGAGAAACGAGGAATTATCAGATCAATTACTGTACGCACCTTGAACAGCCTGTCATGCCCTGGCTGACCCCTCCCCACATATTCCCTATTGTTCGCAAAATGGAGGAAAGACAGAATGGTCTCAAATCTGTTCCTAGACATTACTTTGCCAAACCCAAGTGTATAAGTTGACCAAAATTCTGCCCAGTAATCCTCAATTTCTGCCTTCTCTACTAGCACCATACACAAATGCAGTACTAGGAAGGCCTTCATCTCTGAGACAGAGACATCATACCAATCATGAAATCTGGAATTGGGTTTCAGCTGTTGGGAGTTTAGAAACTGATGAGCATATCTGTTGGTTTCATTTGTAATGAGGTTCCAGAAGTCATCAGTCAGAAAGAGGGACAGAAAGTCTAAGGGTGCAGCACTGGTCAAATCTTTCTCTCCTAGAAAACCAACAGGCTCAAAGTGTCCCGATCCAGTCCTGATACACTTCTTCATTTCTCAAATAAACCCAGCCGCCATTGCCGTCGCTATTTCCAGCCCTATTTAGATCCAGATCACCCCTGCTGCCTCTACCACGTCTCCCAGCTCTCCCACGCACAGCACTGCCACGCATACCATGGCCACTCCCACCTCTTTGGGGCACTGGATCCAGAGCCGCTCTGACTGGATCCAAAAAGCTAGTGCTACTTCCAACCCTATTTCTCCTACCCCTGCTGCCTCTACCTCTAGCAACAGCGCTCCTATGGACACTACGACCACATTCACCCCTGCCACCCCCATCGGGCAAAGGGTCGAAATGATCACTTGTTTGTGCTTTGTGAACACTCTCGCCTTGCATGGCGGCACCATTGCGCTGCAAAGATGTACCAGAAGTACGATTATTAGACGACCGATCATCATTTCCAAAAGGCAAATATTCCCCTTCAGAGTCAGAATCGGCGAATAACATTTGCAACATCCTCACGGTACAACTTTTTATTAGCCCTTTGACAATTTTCTGACAAATCTCTCAATTTACTCACACGCTATGAACTGACCTGCTTCCGCATCAATGACACGATAGCTCACTTGCTCTGCTATTTCCTCGAACACTTTGAATAGGAACATGACGTAATTTTGGTCTAGAATCGAAGTACTACATGTCTGCCATCTAGTGGTAGGGAATACAAATGAGATATTACACCATATTAGGAACTACAGTCTATTTTATTAAGTATGACGTCTTGTCACAATTTTGCAACTTTGTCACTTAGAGTGTTAAAGATATTAATATTAATAAGGTGAGTCTGAGAGTCAATTATTTGACCGTGATTTCACATTTCTTGTTTGTATGAACTGTAAATATAAATAATGTACACAATTTATTTGTACCGTTTTTATTTCTAAAATATTATATAGTTTTATAGGAAGAGGTTTCATAGACTTGGCAAGTTCCTTTTTCAGAAGTTGATAGGCACAGTCATCTTTTGTGGGTGTCCTTGGCAGTTTTTCTGAGGCTTTTTTTTTTTTTTTTTTTTTTTTTATATTGTTCATGTCAATAATGGAATTATATCATATCGACCGAAATTAAGAAATATCGTGATATAAATTTTGGCCATATCATCCATCCCTTATCAGCTCACATACCTCATTTGGGGCGCGGATATGCTTGACCCGGACAGGGAAATGTTTTCTTTCTTTAGGAATCTGGAGTTCTTTATAAACACCTAATACAGGCTGGGGCTCCTCCAACCCCTGAAAACACAACATATTGCTACTAAACCAGCTCTGACATTTAGTAAGCAAACCGAGTGACTTCTATGAAAATAAATTTAACCAGAAATTCAGAAACTGTATGATGTCAACGGAAATGAAATCTCTACCTCTGTGTTTAGGTCCCAGTCATCCAAATCAGGGACAGGAGGCTTAACCACATAATCCTGCACATAAACACAGAGTGTCAATATCTACACCGTACATAAGCAAAGCAACTCCGCTTTTACTAATATCCACTGATCAGACCTCCTGGCTGCTGATGGCAGGATCAAAACTAGCGTATTGGTGATGCACCATTATCTTGCTAAGTGCCATTCCATCCACCATTATCTCAACCTTTACACAGCCACATGGATCCTCTGGGTGCTCCTGCAAAACAACAGGTTTATGGGAAGAGTGCTCATCAACACATGATAATTGACATTTTAGTGATTAAGAGTTCTGCTGATACATGGAGTGGTGTAGATGTAAATTCACTTACAATAATGTGGACATTGACTGAACGCCCAAGTAGCAACTCCTTCATGAACACCACAGCATCCCACTGCCATCCCTTCCCAATCTGTAACAGTTAAAATCCTAGGATTTGCCAGAGTATTTAAAATCACATTTAAAAAAAAATTAAATTAAAAAAATTCAGTGTATTTGGAATAGTTATTTTTAGTACAAATGAAATACCCTGTCATACGCACCAAAACCCAAAAAAGGGGTGGTTGACGCATTATTTTTCCACATAATTTACCTTTATACTACACCACTCTGTCCCTTCTCTTATGAACACACTGATCATTAGATATGAGTTGAGATGGGAAAACTGGACATCGCGTTAGTTTCATACGATTACTTTAACAGAATATTTGTTTTGGACGTGACTTGCTTCATTTAAAAGTAGACATTTCAAGCTTTCTATACATACATTTCTCATGTCTTTGAGGCAAGTATTCGTGGAGATTCATGTTTTATTTACGTGTCTGTGAAGAGCGGTGACAGAGACAGGAGAACGCACCCCATTTATTTTCTTTATTTTACAAAAGCATTTTGTTTTGTTATGACTACACACAAATAAAAGTAGACCCTTTGCAGTTTCAAACGATACTTTATTCTTATCTGTACGATCAAAACTGACGGAGTATTTTTTTTGTTATTTTTGTGGTCATAAAGAAAATACGAGACAGACCGCACTGGTGCGGGCTTCGACCCCAGGGGGTTAAACTGCCAGAATTTTAAAAGACGATATCTCAGATTGAATTCAACTTTCAGCGCCGCAACTTTGCAGATATGGTTTATGCTCAAACAGCAAGATTACACACTAACGTTTAAAATAAAAAAAATAAGTGAAATCGCTATCAACCACCCCTTTAAATTTACTTCCTCCAGCTATTTACTGGTCTAAAACTCCACATTTAAAAAGTGTATTACAGTATTGCTGAAATAACCACAAAGATTTTATATTCTCACCACAAGAACTCATTTCATAAAGGTGCCTGGGTCATGTTTCATGACAATATGAAGGAAAAAAGATTTGTATAACCATTAAGATCATTCATTGGATGAAAATGAACTCAAAATGCAAAAAGTCTTTAATGGCTTTAAAATATATTTAAATATTTTATAAATATAGATTGAAGTTAAATATAAAAATGTAAATAAATGTCTAAAGGCAGAGGTCTTCAACCCTGCTCCTGGGGTCCCATTCTCCTGGAAAGTTTATTTCAAACTGGCTTCAGCACACCTGCCTGCAATTTTCAAGCAGTTTGAGGAGCTTGATTGGCCGCTTCAGGGGTGTTTGATTATGGCTGTAGCTAAACTCTTCAGGATAGTGGGTCCCCAGGAACAGGGTTGAAGACCACTGTGTTAAGGGGAAATTGTCACAAATGTAGAAATCTCAGCTATCAGGTTAAAACAGGGATTCACAAGTTGATGAAAAGCTAAGTAAAACCTAAAAAAAAAAATAAAAAAAAATAATAATAATAAATAAAATTGTTAAGCTTTAAGTGATGTGCCCATTGACCACAAAAAAAAAAAAAAAAAAAAAAAAGTGTTACAATGTATTGTTATTGATATATTATATTAGGTAAAAAAAAAGGTTCAGCTGACAAAAATGTTCGGAAATCCCCGTGTTAAGAGTGAACTGCAAGGTTGATCACATTGGCCAGTTTAAATTGGAAGTAATCAAATTCAAATTAGCACACAGACACGTACCGGTATGACTCCATTTATCTGACAGGGCACACAGAGTTGCGGCACATCCTCACAGAGAACCATCGGGTACACATGACAAACCGGGATACTCTCCACAAGTCCCTGATCCACATATTGGACCTGAAACAATTACATCACAAACTGGTAACAAAACAATATGACCCAAGGTGTTTACATTTGAGATTATGAAATTAACTACATATGAAAGTGATGCAATGCTGTGAAAGCACACTTACCTTCACGTGTCCTCCAATGACCTCCTGCACCTGACCTCTGTACCAGAACATGTCGGTTCCCATGACAGCACATCCCAAAACTCCTTTCCAGTTGTAGTTCTTCTGTCTTGGCAGGGTTTTAATGTGCTGTTGCAGCCGCTCCCGTAAGCGATCAAACTCACACACTGAACACAACAGAAAAGGGAAAGAAAAAAAAAAAAAAGAAAAAAAAGAAAAAAGAAAACAGTGTTATGGAGTTAAGCATTTTCAATAACATTTCCACATCAGTAACTCATGACTGCCCACATACATGAGTTTTCAGTATTCAGTAACTTTGCAGGAGTAGCTGCAACTAGCCAATCCTAACAGATGTCATTTACATAAAGTCTTAAAGATTTAGCAGCAAAAATGCGATGATAGAAAATTGTCATAAAAACAAAATTACTGACTGTCTTAGTGAGAAATAAAACGGCACACACCTGCTTGGTGTGTCATTGCGTAAATGACACCTTGTTCGGAGATGGCCGAGATGCTCATGAGCGCGTTTCCGCAGGGAGGCAGCTCTGGAGGGGGATATGAGTTTGTCTGCACTCTCTCCAGTGGTGGGTTGATGCGAAGGGTGGGTGTGGGTGGTGTCTGAGGTAGACTCGTGATTCTCTGTGGCACAGGAATCTTCTCGCTCAACACACACTCCTCTGAGAAGACGGTCTCGGATATGGAAGCAGCCCTAGGAAAAGTTTACTTAGTATACACAGAGATCAACATTAACGGTCATGTGAATGATCAGCATACAGAGCAGAAACCTTTTTCTTACTTTCTCTCCTTTAGAGCAAGTCCTTCACTGATGAGGAAATCGGCAAAACTGACATTTTGACCAGCACGGTTTGAACAGAACAGAGACACCAGCACTGGCCTGGCAGATGGGTCCTGAGAGGAAAAAAAATAAATAAATAAAATACACAGACTCAGAGACAGGAATTGTTTGTAACATAACTTTAACTCCTTTACATTCATATGGGATCAAAGTCATGATAAATGTATAGTCATGGATAAAAAAAAAAATAAGGGTGAAACCAAAATTTAAAAACGCAAGTAAAAATATAGTGCACAATTTAAAAGTGAAGGCAAAGTTTTCAGATCATTTTTACATTTCATACTTTCACAATTGTTATTTTTTTCCCCGTGACTGCAATACATTTGGTGGGAATTTGATCCCATACATTTGTTCTAACCTTTATGGTCATTACAGCCATGGCACCGGTCAAGTAGTGAGAGATGAAGTCACACGCCGTGGCTGTCCATGTGGAGCGACCACCAGCTGGCCTGAGAGTTGGAGAGGAAGGTAAACATGAACAGGAAGCAAGAAAATCAATATGAAATGACAAAAGTTCAAAAACAACTTCACATTATGAAACAGTAAAAAGCAGTAATACATTACAAATCTGACTGGGTTAGTCTTGTTTGAAGTTGTAGTAAAATAGTGGACTATTTAAATGTTAATCATTTGAACAAAATAAGAGACCTAAATTTTTAGTACTTCCCTTGAACAAGCTAATTTTACATAAAAAGGTTTACAATAGTCATCAAGACAATAAAATACAAAATAAATAAAATGACAAGAAATAAAACAAATAAGAGCTGAATTAAAAATATTCTGTAAAAAGGTTTACAAATGCTGAATGATTATGATTTTTTTTTTTTTTTTTTTGTTCAGGAGTTCCTTGTTTGTCTTGAGCATTTCAACTGCCCACTGTCCTTCAGAAAAGTCCTCCATGTCCTGCACATTCATTCTTTGGTTTTACAGCATCTTCTGCTTTACAACACTAATTTTGATATGCATCTTTTCGCACTTTTCGATTTACAGAAGACAAAATAAGTATGTAAACTGTGCATACACGTGACTGCAAGTGAGAAAAAAAAAAAAAAAAAAAACCCACCCACCCACACACACACACACACAACACCTTCTATCAGATATTTACCTTACACCACTGAGGTTACATTCGAGTAAGAAAGATCCGATCAGATCAGGATTGAGTGGTCTGAGATTGTTTACATGGAGATTCACTTTATTACCAAAGTCACAACGCAAAACCTATAAAAGAAAACACTCAAATTAAATAGGGAAAAAATAAATAAATACATAAATAAATAAATAAATAAAATAAATAAATAAAAATCCCACTTTTTTCTGATTTATTCAACTATGAAAGTGTGTGCACAGTGAACCTCTACCTCTGCAACACCATTAGTGGACACACTGCACACTTTTCCTCTTTCCCAAACCCCAGTGTTGTTTGCAGCACAGAACATCTCTGCTTCCCAGAGCATCTCCTGTGGCTCTGACTTAGAGAAGAGATTCTTCAACATGTCGTGGATTCTGCAAACATAGCATGCAAAATGGCAGCGTTATGACTAGGGCTGCACGATTAATCGTATTTTAATTGCGATAACGATATTCACCTTTCACAGTTAATTAAAAACAATAGTCATGATATTGGCCGGCTTGTTATTTATCCTGAAAATGTGTTTTTAATTTGGCATTTGCGTTATCTTGCATTGCTAAAAAGTCTTCACTAGCGTTCATGCTTGTGGTTGCCAGAATTGAAGGCATTAAGTACCCAAAACAGAGCTTTTTCCTTTAAGGATACACTTTCTGCCCGGTGTTTTACTTAATCTGTACAATCTGGCAACCCTGTGCGCACACTGACTGATGGCGGAACAAGCGCTGATGATATGAAAACATATGCGCTGGAGTTTAGCGATCTCTTCTCAGCGATTTCTGCTTACATGAAAGTGTCATACAGCCAATCTGTGCATTTTCACACGCCATTTGTGCTGGTTGTGTAAACCAAATCTGACATGATCAAACTTTTACCGAGTTTCAATAATGGATCTATTGTGTTTAAAGGAATATACGCGTTTGCTACCTGTGGCAATACAATGGGGAAAAATGTACATGTAATTATATTAAAGTTAAATTAGAAGTTTCTAAATTTTACCGATTTTCATAATGTTAATCAGTTGAAAACGGCATGGCAATGTTATTATCAGTGTGTATTAACGATCTATGAGCAAATTTACTGGGCGATCTGGTTGGCTCGTCTTATTTGTCAACAAATTGTCACTTAGAAAATCTAATGTGAATACAGATTACAAAACACCAACCAAAACCTTGAGTTTTGTATTATAATAGTTGGTTAAATGAAGTCAGTGTGTAATCAGTGGAGGTTGGTTAAAGGACACAAGAAATGTTATTGCATTTACCCTTTTGATAGAATAATCGTTATTAATAATCGTGATTATAATTTTTATAAAAATAATCGTGATCATCAGTTTAACCATTATCGTGCAGCCCTAGTTACGACTGAACACCATCGACTTGACCGAAATAGATGTGTCACTGAAAACAGGACTTTTAGTATTTTTGAAAAGAAGTTTGATGTAAAATAGGGTTGCGCCGATAGACGATATTGTGTATCGACGATAGTTAAAGATATTGCCTGTGGCTGATGATGATAATAATAATAATAATAATAATAATAATAATAATAATAATGGCTTATTCGTTCCACCATATTTCTTTTTCCACGTTTTTATAGTGTTCGTTATAGCCAAATCACACATACTATTCTGTTGAGTTTATGAATGCAATGGACAATCAGAAGTGTTCAGATTATTCATCGCCGAGTTGTTCAGTGTGCACTCGCTGACTGAATTCAGTTCTCTCACTAATTCTCTCAGCATAAACTACGCAATAATTGCTATTAAACTGTTATCCTGTTAAATACAAATTCAGTCATATTAAATAATTTTAGAACATCTATATGCTACTTGACTGCAAAGATATAATGTGTAGTTAATAAATTACACTAACATCAGGCTACTTTTAGCCGTACCCTGGAGTTGGTTCACTCTCTGGCCACGAATCAATGTAAGTAAATAAATAAGCATGATAATAATTGTGTATCGGCGATCTTATAGGCTAATGATAGGACAATATGACTGGAGCATATCGACCAACACTAATGTACAATTATGGACTGAGGAAATCAGGCACCTCTTCAGCTGGCCGTCAAACTGCAGCAGCTGCACACAGATGTTTCCAGGAGAGGTGACATGCGTCACACGAACTTTGATGTCTTTGACACATGTGGGCAGAATCAGGCTGGGCTTCAGCTCTTCAGAAGCAGGAGTCAGAACAACAGACAGAGGCTCCTCTTCAAATGGAGGGTCCCATACGGTCATCTCCAAGGGCTGGGCATCTTTAATCTGGCTCCTGATAAAGCAGGAGAAAATTAATATTGAATACAATGGATTTAGCCTGAAAGCAGCAAGAGGAAGTACAGTAAGAAAGAAAAGTAAAAGACCGAATGAAAGAACGAATGAAATCCAGGTAGACAGTCCAGATGGTCTCTTTTTCATGACTTACTGTTTACTGGAAACAGCGAAACCATTTCTGACCAGTATATCTCCAATACTGGCTCCAGTGCAATCATCACCAATCTCATACAGACACACAGGCACAGGTCTAGTGCCGGGCACAAGCTCTGCATAAAAGTGAGAGATTAAAGCAAAAGATATACAGTATACCACATTACTCTCCAAATTACGGTTAATAATGATGTCACAATGCACACATTATTATGGACAATAGATCATTGTTTAAAGCAGTGATATTTCAGATGCATGTAGGGAGTAAACTTACTTTTTGCCACAACAGTGATAAGTTTATGCTCCACAAGTTCCTTGAACACAACACAGGCTTCATCATTCCATGTTTCCTGCGGACTGACCACATCATTCAGACTGCACCACAAGGCCTAAAAATAAATAGACAAACAGACTTCAAGTTTGTTATTTATCAGAGGTATCATGCAGATGATTCAGGTGTGTTTTAAAGACCTGCTCTGACAGACTTGCCACAGTATCATAATTTTCACAGCACTATAGTATCCACATTCAAACTGGTTACACTGCTGGTGGTGCTGTGGGGTAATTTTCTCCACACAATTGCCATGTACTGGCAAGACCAATGTGATATTGATGTAGGAACAGTTGTCAAGTTAGTTTCATTCATATTGTTCCCCCTTTAAACCAATATAAAATTGTGTCCATCATAGTATCCCAGTATACACGTAAACCTAAATCTTACCATTTCTGGCAAAGCAAAGAATTCATCCTTTATCTGTCTCAGATCTTTCACAGACAGAGTCTTTCTGTAGCCAAAGTCCACATACCGAACCTCAACCATCCGACCACCAGGGAATCCTGAAAGATGAACATAGGAAATCCTTTTAACCTTTATAAATTGTATATAAAAGTAACACTGGCTTTCTTTTCTTGCATGTTTACTTATTTGATATATTGTACACACATGAACGCACCTATGACTTGAACCCTGCACCATTCTTGGTCATAGCTAGCGACGCAGGCCTGTGAGAGAGAAGGGCAGAAGATCTGGAACTCACTGTTTGCCTGGGGACGACTGTAACAGTCCTGGAGCTTTGAGTGTAACAGCAGGTACTCCATATTTTCAACCTGCATTCACCAAGGATGTGTAAATCTCATTTTCAGTTAATTATTTAGTTTCATTTTGACATTACAATAAATGTTTTTATACTCACTAGTTGTACATAGAAATCTGATGGTGTGTTCACATGAGAAACCATAGCATTGACCTCAACATTGAGTGCAGGGTGAACTGATGGGTAGAAGAGTAGGGGTGCACTGCCAGGAGCAACTATAGGACAGTAGAATCTGTACAGAAGTCATAGCAACACTGTTAATGTTAACAAAATCTTAATTTTGTGTTATTCTGTTTTGTGTTATGTTTACATGGTTTGCAGTGTTTTGCTTCCGAATGAATCCACATTGAGTGAATCAGGTGAACCAATGACTCAGTGGCCCATTCATAAAGAGAGCCATTTACTTAATTCCTGAATAAATCAGCCATTTTAACAAATCAAATGTCTCCAAGACTTACTCAAGGCATTTAAAGTGCCCCATTATGGAGTTTTGAAAATTACCTTTCATGCAGTGTGTAATACAGCTCTAAGTGAATGAAAACATCCTGCAAAATTTTAAATCCGAAAGTGCACCGTGTATAAAGTTATTGTCTCTCAAAAGAAAGTCGACTGAATCACTGAAACAAGTCGTTTTTAAAACGAATCCGAAGCCGTTTCATGTTGACATCAACTTGAAACATTACCATATTGCCCGGCCACTTGTTGCGGATGAAACATTCATTCTTTGCCACTAGGTTCTGCTTTTGGAGAGGTAAAAATAGCGGTTTCCCCGGTAACGCTGTACACAAAGCAGCACTGTGCTCACAAACTCTGCTTTATCAGGCATTACAGGCATGATGAAATGAAAATGAAAATCGACCAAATCACAGCAGATTAGTGTCACGCAAAGGAGGGGTTTGGAAAAATGAATCGTTGACCGTTTGGGAGTCGTTGAGCAAATAAGGTAAAATTAAATGCATACAAGTTTTTTTTTTTTTTTTTTACCATGCATGCATGTCAACCTGTTGTTGGGGACTCCCAAAACTAAAATATGAACCCTTCATAACCCATATACAGGGTGTATACAGATATGAACAAGTTAAATTTAAGACTTTAAGACCTTTTTAATGCCAGCTTATATGAAATTTAAAACCAAACCTCTGATGGAAATCACATTATTTTATATATTATAGGGCTCGACATTAACGCTTGTCCAGGACAAGTGAATGTTTTGGACGGGCAAGTGAAAGAGAAATTTACTTGCCCAATCAGACAAGTAACTTGAAAAAGTAAACACCAAAAACAGTAATGACTGCTTTTATTTATGAAATAGCCTTTGTTATAGGGGTGTGCAATATATATCGTTTGCGATATACTCGTTAAAACAATTACGAAATTATTGCAAGAATCAAACAAAACACACCTACAGAGTGCACGCATACATTACATAAAGTCGTCTAGGTTAGACTAGCGCACATGCAAGTGCGTTCTTTCACTGCATGATTCAGTATTACAATGCGTGAAGAATGATCAGAAAATTCAAGATATGGGAGCAGAAAATGTATATATTTATATATAATTTCATATAGTTTCACACGAAGTTCGAGCGCCGTTTTTTTTTTTTTTTTGCTCCAAAAACCATCATGATTACAAATGTGATTTTATGCAACAGTTCAATAAACAAGAAGTTAACGTTAAGAGACTTACGTTTTAGACACCATATTGCCTGTTTCTGCTCTGTTTCACCAACAAAAATCATTCCAAACACAGCCACGGCGCTGTTTTGCGTCTCTGAGCAACATGACGGCGTTTCGTGCCTGAATGAATTAAACGTTTAAATGATTCGGTTCAGTCGCAATGACTCACTTATAAACAGTGACTTGATGCCACCTACTGGTGGTTTTAATTTCACATTTACAGTATCTTTTAATTTTTTTAAATAATTTCAAATATCAGTATTCAACGTTTTATGAATCAAAACATTGTTTATTCATTTGTAACTGCAGTTTAAAGCATTCCAAGTCCCTCAGAGCTGCATTAAACAGTGGGTAAATATATTTATTCCACTTCAGAAGCAGCTTCTGTGTTTCCTCTGCATTGCAAAGATGAATTTTGTTGATACTGATTTCATTTGTTTGGTAACAGCCCAAATGTCTTATAGTAATTGTCTGATTAAATTGAACTAATTAAAAAAAAATAAAAATTTAAGTTTGAAAATTCATAAAAAAAAAAGTAAATAGTAGCAAAATATAGTAAATAGTAAAAATAGTAAATATTAGCATTTTAAGTTTAATGTAAAAATTATATTTGTAATTAACACTCCTTTTTATTTTAAAATAAGTGTTATCACACTTTATTTAAAAAGAAAAATCTAACTAAAACTAATTGTGTTTTGTATAACTACAATAAATAATTGTGTGTGTGTGTATATATATATATATATATATATATATATATATATATATATATATATAAAATAGCTGTCAAAAATGCTATTATGATATACAGCAAACTTTTCACATCAGCAGACAATATCCCGTACAAAATATCCCCACAAAAGCACCACAAGACCGAGATTTCTAGTAATGTAAACAATTTATTCTGAAGCAATATTTTATCCGTGTTCTATTAGCTTTTACATTTATCTGCATATTTTATTTATATTAACCTCAGGATGTTATTTAGGCCATTTTTTGAACCTTATTAAATGTATGCATCATATTTCATGTCAAATTCTTACAGTTGATCAATAGATTAAATTTACACTAGGACGTTAGCAAACAAATTAATTTACATTGCACAATTACAACTGCAATAAAATAACATTATGAGATTAATGTTTTAAATGCAATTTTGAATATACAAATAAGAAATATTATAATAATAATAATTTAATTTATATAGGGCCTTTCCCAGGCTCAAGGACACTTTACCAAAGCAGGAACACAATGGACAGTCATTTCACAGTCACAAACAGTCAGCACAAACAATTAAGTTGGACAGTAGACATTTGCCCAGTCCAAAAACAAAATGAAACAAGATGAATGCAGTTGCATATCATGATACGACAAAGACACATAGAAACAACATAGCAACACATAACAACATAGAAAATACATAGAAAATACATACAAACAACAGTTTTAAACATACTAACCCCGCCAGTAGGTGGCGGTAAGTCACTTAATGAGTGAGTCATTGAGTCATTCATTCAACCGTTCGCTGAATCATTCAGTAAAACACCGCTGTGTGTTGCTTGGAGATTGCGCAATACTTCTGCTGTGATCTTTGATTGGAACCATTTTAGTTGGTGAAATAGAACAAAACAGTCAATAGTGTGTCTAAAATGTAAGTAACTTAATTATGTGACTACTTAACTACTTGTTTAACTAAAATCAATATAACATTTGCAATCCTGAGAATATTCGGCAATTAGCTCCCTTGTCATGGTATGTTGCTTAACTACATGTTATAAATAAACTCAACATTATGAAATTTTACCTCAGTATGTTTCTTCTGTGAGTTTCTTTATGTGTCCCGTTCAGCTCTTTTGCTCATTTCATACAGTCATTTGATTTGATTTCTCCATAAAAGTCTCTTACAAAGAAACCGACAGCGCGAGCCTAAACAGCGTGACCTTGATGCCAGAAATACACTATCCATCATCAATTGCTGTTTACGTTGAATGTAATAAAATCAGAAGAATCATTCTTGCATTTCGATGCGTCACTGTTTTTTTTTTTTTTTTTGGTCACATAAGCTCTATTTGTCCGGTCGGGCAAGTAAAATTCTCAAGCCATTTTTCAGTAAACTTCATTTAACCCATTTTAAACTATCTAGGAAGCTGGTCAGTTAACTGTAGCATGCAGTAACTACAGCGGGGAAAAAAAATCTGTCTGTCCAATGATTGTAAACAGTCACAGGTCCGTCAGACTGGAGAAATTTTTGCGGAATTGGGACCAAAAATATTTAAGACCCATCGAATCTGAATTTAAGACATTAAGACTTTTTAAGGACCCACGGACACCCTGATATAATAGGGGCACTTTAAAGTCCTATACTGGCAGTTTTAGTTTACTCACACTCATGTTGTTTCTTTTGCGAAACATAAAAAGATTGTTCGAACAATGTTGGTCACCACTGACTGTGTGTGTGTGTAATATATATATTATATATTATATATATTATATAAAAAATAAAACCCTCCAGTGTTCCATAGTTTATGTTAATCCATTGTAGTTTAAAAGTTCATCTGGGATTAGATTAATCACCACATCATAATTAAATTAACAATATTTTTCGCTTGACAGTCCTAATATATAACCTGTACCTTCCTAGCCCATTTATACCAGAAGTTCTTCGCGTCAAAGAACTAAATAGAACAAATGGAATCTTTTTATCCAGCATACTTTAGGCCATTTGTGGCATTTATTTATTACTACTTATTTTATAAATCACGTTTTACCATTTAGTCTCAAAATGCTCTCGAGTTGTAGGTTTAATTGTTGAATGTATTAGAATAAAAAAACAAAAAAACAACAAAAAAAAAAAACAAAAAAACAGAAGAAACCCAGATAGAATCAAACAGATGAAGATTTAAAAAAAAAAAAAAAAAAAAAAAAAAAAAAAAAAAAAATTCCTGTGGAACTGGGAGCCCCAGATGTGACAATTACATACCTGGCCAGCTCCATGAACACCAGGTGCTCCCGCAGAGACACCATTGGCGTTTTCTTCAGATCCACTAACAGTGCGTCTCCGTCCTCACCGAACACCTGCATCTCCACAGCCTCAGATCCCAGCAGGCTCCTCATCTCGTCAGCTGCCTCTAAACTCCACCCTCTCACCTGATTTAAAAAAAAAACAAAAAAAAAAAAACAAAAACAAACAGGTCTTGCCAGTTATTGATTGTGCCTAGTCACAAGCGATGCTAAAATTCTTCATATTCTCTAATAACATCTATAAATACAAAACTAGATCAGAAACAAATTCTTTTTGCACCACTAGATGGCAGCTAAATGCCTGAATATTTCTTTTGAATAAATACAGAACTTTTAATATGTATTTTGGTGCACTCCGCTGCAACATTAATACAGTAAATACAGAGTAAATACATTTCCACAACTTATACCAAGTCTGCAGGAATAATATCTTTAAGGGAGCATTTGATGGCCAGAGGAGCCCAGCCATTCATGTCAGCCAGAGTAGCAGCATCAGGTCTCCGCAGACACTCATTCAACATGCTTAAACCTCCATCACTGAAGATGCACAAAGAGAAAACATGCATACAGTGAATGAGAGAATTTGCAGTCAGATGCAATGAGCAGATTTACTTGATACATGAGCATGCAAAATATTTTGCACACAACTAAGAAATAAAGAGCATCTCTGTCTTTAAGTGTTTACATATGTATACACTATTTCTCACCTTGGAATTGAAATGCCCTTGGAGAAGCCAAAGTCCTGGAAGTAGACACACAGACGAGAGACTTCTGATGCAAGGCATTTGGTCACACTCTGGAAACACTCTTTCTGAAAGAGCTCAGTCACGGTTACCCTACACCACATATCCTCCTTCCAAAAGATAAAGAGCAAAGAGCCTGTGCACAGAGATACAAACAATCATATAGCCACATCTCAGTTTATCTTTTGATCTTCTTTAGAAATCATTGTCTGTAAGTTTACTTATGCTCATTCATTTTCTATGATGTGCATAGGAGACGTTAACAAAAAAAAAAAAAAAAAAAAAAAAAAAAAAAAAAAAAATCTTATTGACCCCAAACTTCCAAATGTTAGTTTTAGTCAATAAGTAAAATTAATATTGATGAGTGATGACATTTCACTGTCAAATAAGAGACAATCATTAACATGCATATACCTGTCTTGATTTCGTCACTGAACGTGAAGAGGCTACTGTCTCCTGAGCAGAATTCGTTGACCTTTTTGGTCAACTTTAGGCCTGACTTCTGTTCCATCATATAGCGTACATAGAAATGTCCAGGGTTCACAATGTGAGTTGCGATAACATAGTGCACCACTACAAAAGGGGAGGAGAAAAAAAAACAAAAAAAAAAAAAACAGAGTGCACTTGAATAACACAAGGAACAAGGGAGCTGTCTTAGTTCATTCAGGAGATTAACCTAAAAATAAGCCACATACGTTTAGGCTGTGGAGTTAAGGGCCTATCAAAATGCTGCCTGCGATGTCTTCTAAGTGCTTTGTGTCGTTCATTGCGCCTTGGTTCAGGTCCTGGGGAACTATGAGCTAAAAACACGAGCTCAACATATTACACAAGAACATAGATTAAAAATAAGTCACTTGACAGCCCTAATACAAACATATCAAATATAGTCACATTCAGATAGACAGAAAAATTATTCACATCAGTATGATCCCCCCCCAACCCTGCATACACACACCCATTTCCACTATCTCTGAAGAAGTGTCTGTGTCTTCCATTATTTCCTCTATGAAATTTGGCCTGCGTGTGCTTTTCTTTTTGGGAATGGGGTCTGCATTTCCTCTAACAGACTGACTGGAGCTGTCCCAGACCTCCACACCACTCTTCACGACGTGTTGGAGAGGCTCCACTGTAACTTCTTCTAAAATACTGTCATGATCATAAAATGAACACAAAAATCAGATAAGGTTTCAGTTCAATAGAGCACATTGTATAAACACTTACCACTCATCAGTGTCATCTGTAATTTTAAGACAGTTTCTCAAACTGTCAACAAGACTGTCCATTTGAAAACTGCAGCTATATATAAATACAAACAAAATGAGAGAGAACTTATTTTTGCATGCATGTAAAAACAGAGCTGTGTGCATCCATTTTTGTGACAATATTAACTGCATTCTGAAGCTTTTATTTTAATTGTGTACAAATGGTCCTCTACCTGAGTCCTGAATGCAATGACATAGAGCTCATGTCGTATGATTTAGCATCCACTGGAATGTGTAGTGTCTCCAAAATCTGAAAATTTATAAAAAAAAAAAAATTAAAAAAAAAACTGAGAAAATACATGATACTTTGAACATTTCTTATTTGATATAAATGTAAAGTATCTGAAATATGTCTGATGGAAATATTTGTTTGATGTCGACCACCAATGAAAAACAAAGGGAAATTTCTGTTGTTGTTGTTGAAGGTAAAAATGTATAAATCACTATATCAGTTCACATCTACAGGTGCATCTCAATAAATTAGAATGTTGTGGAAAAGTTCATTTCAGTAATTCAACAAATTGTGAAAGTCGTGTATTAAATAAATTCAGTGCACACAGACTGAAGTAGTTTAAGTCTTTGGTTCTTTTAATTGTGATGATTTTGGCTCATATTTAACAAAAATCCACCAATTCACTATCTCAACAAATTAGAATATGGTGACATGCCAATCAGCTAATCAACTCAAAACACCTGCAAAGGTTTCCTGAGCCTTCAAAATGTTCTCTCAGTTTGGTTCACTAGGCTACACAATCATGGGGAAGACTGCTGATCTGACAGTTGTCCAGAAGACAATCATTGACACCCTTCACAAGGAGGGTAAGCCACAAACATTCATTGCCAAAGAAGCTGGCTGTTCACAGAGTGCTTTATCCAAGCATGTTAACAGAAAGTTGAGTGGAAGGAAAAAGTGTGGAAGAAAAAGATGCACAACCAACCGAGAGAACCGCAGCCTTATGAGGATTGTCAAGCAAAATCGATTCAAGAATTTGGGTGAACTTCACAAGGAATGGACTGAGGCTGGGGACAAGGCATCAAGAGCCACCACACACAGACGTGTCAAGGAATTTGGCTACAGTTGTCGTATTCCTCTTGTTAAGCCACTCCTGAACCACAGACAACATCAGAGGCGTCTTACCTGGGCTAAGGAGAAGAACTGGACTGTTGCCCAGTGGTCCAAAGTCCTCTTTTCAGATGAGAGCAAGTTTTGTATTTCATTTGGAAACCAAGGTCCTAGAGTCTGGAGGAAGGGTGGAGAAGCTCATAGCACAAGTTGCTTGAAGTCCAGTGTTAAGTTTCCACAGTCTGTGATGATTTGGGGTGCAATGTCATCTGCTGGTGTTGGTCCATTGTGTTTTTTGAAAACCAAAGTCACTGCACCCGTTTACCAAGAAATTTTGGAGCACTTCATGCTTCCTTCTGCTGACCAGCTTTTTAAAGATGCTGATTTCATTTTCCAGCAGGATTTGGCACCTGCCCACACTACCAAAAGCACCAAAAGTTGGTTAAATGACCATGGTGTTGGTGTGCTTGACTGACCAGCAAACTCACCAGACCTGAACACCATAGAGAATCTATGGGGTATTGTCAAGAGGAAAATGAGAAACAAGAGACCAAAAAATGCAGATGAGCCAAAGGCCACTGTCAAAGAAACCTGGGCTTCCATACCACCTCAGCAGTGCCACAAACTGATCACCTCCATGCTACGCCGAATTGAGGCAGTAATTAAAGCAAAAGGAGCCCCTACCAAGTATTGAGTACATATACAGTAAATTAACATACTTTCCAGAAGGCCAACAATTCACTAAAAATGATTTTTTTTTTATTGGTCTTATGAAGTATTCTAATTTGTTGAGATAGTGAATTGGTGGGTTTTTGTTAAATGTGAGCCAAAATCATCACAATTAAAAGAACCAAAGACTCAAACTACTTCAGTCTGTGTGGATTGAATTTAATACATGAGTATACGCTTTAATATACTCTTGCAAAACATTCAACAAGAAATAAAGTTCATCAAATTCAGTTTCCATCTAGTAGAAAGCATTTGTTTTTTTGTTGAATTTGTAATTGGAAGCTCATTATTGCAATAACTCTGCCACAGCATGAATGCAACATTAACTATATTATCTTACTAATTTGTAAACACTTTCTTTCCTAAGATTTAAATTGAGTTAAGTAAACTTAGAGTCATTTTCATGTTATCCGAGTTTGCTCCACACAGACCATTTAACATTATGCAGAACGCTATACGGAATCTACTACAGTGTTACCTTGTCTAAGTTGCAATAGGCCTCCAGAGAAGGAACCTGTCGGACATGTCGAGCTTTCTGGATGGCTGTTTGCAGCTCCTTTATTCTCTCTTCTATTCTCTTACATTCCCTCCGACCGTCCGTGAAGAGTAGATCCACATCACTCAATTTTGACACCAACATACTCCGTCTACAAATTCCACAAAATGAATAAACTAAATTATGTACCAAGTCTGAAGATACCTACAAGACACCACACAGGGCTCCAGACAAAAAAAAAAAAAAAAGGCACCAAATTATTTTTTTTTAGGTGCCACAGAATAAACGCGTTTTATTTATTTATTTTTTTTAACATTTTGACATTTCAATCATACTGTCATGTGTTTGTCTAATCTTTTCTTGACTTTATCAGCATTTTAATCCATCCTGTAGATGACCTGGGAACTAAGGTTCAATTAACGTGGGAACTAAACGTCTTTTCCAACTTGAAATATACAGTCACAAAGAATTGTTTATTACACAGAATCTGTACCAATATCATGGACCATAAAGCATCACTAGGCCATTGAGTGTACACTTAAGTAAATCGCAATTTAATAAATTTAAGTTAGTCCAACTTAAAATAAAGTGAACACATTTTCAAACTGTTATTTGTCAGTGTAACTCAGATTTGTCAAGTTCACTTAATGCATTTCTTTAATTATGCATTAAGTTTATTTACTTAAAAAAAAAAAAACTAAAAAAAACTAAGGAAACCCGTTGCTTTAAAATTTAGAAAAGTCAGCTGATCGCTTTTTACAGCGTTAGTTTGGGCTCCTCATTGCATCCTATAGAAATGTCATATCTCTCACACATGCAGTCAGTTTTTCTTCATTAGTAACATGCAATTTTAAAGGACGTGTTGAATTTTATCTTTAGCTTGCATTTTTTATCAAGTAGACAACAGGTTAAGTAAAAATATTAATATGCAATAGCGAATAAATATAGCAAAATACTCCTCTTTATAGTTATTTTTCTAGCTGACTGATAAGCTTATGGACACTGAATGGTTATTCTGAGGCAAATGTATTGTTACGTGGCATTGTTTACAAGCGTTACATGTTTTCCGCAGTTTGACAGAATGAGTGATTACATGAGACATTTCAATAAGTTGTAATGTAGGCTCTTTTACAAAATAGCCTACCTTTTGATGTTAATTCACGTTCATTTCGTAGGCTACTATAGTAGAGAAGATATTATGGGTTCACTTGCCACTTGAACTGAGGCACTAAAGCAATTGCGCCTGCCACATTAAAGAGCGCCAAAACCATATAAATTTTTATGAATTTCGTTATGAATTTGGCAGAATGTTAAAACTGATACTGTTTATTAAAAAGTAACAAAGCACAAAGCTTATTGCGATTACCGGACGGCAAGTGTGCTGCAAACAGGCAAATATGAAGTTCACGCATACAGAACACAGCATATAGACTAAGATCTTGATAAGAAACCGTATTAGTAATGGATTATAAACGAGAATTGTTAACGATATTGCCAATATCCACATAGCTGACAGCTTTACCTGTTGAAGTTTGTTCAAGTTGTGCACGAAATAGACACTGTTTTTCTGCACTCACTTTGCACGTCTCCGCCATTTTGATCTCTCTCGCGCTGCACAACTGATCTGTGTTTAGCAGGCGTTTTGGCAGAGATGAGGACTGTTTGAAACTCTTTTTCCCACTAAAACTTTCACGTGCATCGTCTCAGTTTAATGTGTGAAGAAAAGATGTGATAGCAAAACAATCAGGAAAATTTTTAAGTCATAACATGTAAATATACCTACAGTCACCAGTGGCAACCTCACCAAAAACTTCACTTGCAAATTAATATTTTTGGCCACAAATGCGACCGTTTTAGTTGCAGTCTTGAGCCCTGCCACATAGTAGTTCATCTCAGTTTGTACCTCTAAAAACTGTCCACGTACCTTTTCTGAAGAACACTCTTTGCTTTGTCCACAGCCTCATCAATTTCTCTGATTATTCGAGTTTTCTCTTTCCTCAGTTGAGCATGAATACCACTGGAAAGAGTCTTAAAATCACACAAAACAGCAATTTCACATATAAAGTTGAAGAGGCATCAAGTAATCATGAAATCAAAATGGACAGTTCCTTAAAAAAAAAAAAGAGTCAGTTTTAAATAATTTCTCTACCCATCGTTTCTTTTTCCTCAATATTTCATAAAACATTAACGTTTCCTCACAGCAACATCTCTTCTAAAAAAAATAAATAAATAAAAATACAAAAATTTACCCATACAAATGATTCCTACATAAGAACATTTCTACATAAGACTACATAGAAGATTTTGTACTGTTTTTCATTGTACCTTGTGAAGTTTATCAAGTTGACTGAGGTTTTCCGTTGCTTTCCCAAGAGCTTCATCCAAAACTTTAACAACGTCTGGCCTCTACATAAACAAACACCTTCATTACTGAGCTCTTATCTTGTTCTGAGACTATTAAGGGAATCTGATCTTAAAGAAAAGATGAGACTACATAACACAGAGTAATAATACAAGTGGAAAGTGTCTGTACCCCTTCAGCATTCTCCTGTGTGTGGACAGCTGTGGATGACGGTGGGCTCTTAAACCTTTGAAATTTACACCTGTCTCCAGAGTGCCTGCTGACAGTAACCTTTATTTTCCAACTTTAATTTTAACTTAATGAACAATGTTTCATTAAAAAAAAACGGTTCTAGAGTCTTATGTTTAAAAATATACTGGTTTGTTCCTGAATACCCTTTATGTATGTTCATCCGTGCTGTATAGATGAGGCCAATGATTCTGCTGTCCACCTCCAAACCATCAACTCCTTCCTCAATTCTGGTGTCCATCTATATTAAAACAAACAAAAGACTCCATCATCACCAATCTGAATAATCCCATTTCACAGGAGGGGTTAATAAAGATCAATAGGACTGCAAACCAGTGCTTGAAATTGGGGAATTTGCTCCTGTGAGGCTAACTTCAGTGGTTTCTTTAAAGTGTACTTGTACAAAAATGGAGACTAACAAAATGGGGGACGAGAAAGTTTTGTACTCCTTACATACGTGTCATAAATTGAACGAACTTATGCTTGCTTACACTTTTTTTTTTTAATACTATTTTAAATTAAAAAAAAAAAAAAAAAAAAAAAAAATTCAGTGCCTCACACAACCACATTAGGGTGTGCGATATGACGATTTTTGATCGTGGACGATAAAAATGTCTCCACGATCTGCTTTTGAAGAAATATCGTAGTATCGTGCTACAGTGCACATTCTATCAGCTGCAGTTCTGGTGCCTCGCCACAACATACAGCGGTAGAGTTACTCTGACAGGACGCTGCACTTATTCGCGATCGCAAAAGTATATTATTTGCATACAAGCCTTGCTGGTTAAATGTTTCATTCGCGCATTGGTCTGACGTGCGCTTTTTCTGAGCGCATACACCAGAAGCGCGCGTGCACTAAAACCCGGTCAAACAGTCTCTGATCATTGAACCAAGTTATCGTTTGCGCTAATACTATCAAAACACACAAGGTTTACATATAGACTCAGTTGGTTATGTCTAAAATGAAAGTAAACAGTTGAGAGAAAATGGTTACGTGCCTGTATATTAGATACGTGCAGGTCTTAAAGGGACAGAACTAAAGAACATGCTGTCGACTGTCATTAACGGGATAGTTCACCCTAAAATTTAATTTCTGTCATTATTTACTCACATGTTGTCCCAAACCTGTATTAATTTCTTTCTTGTGCTGAACACAAAAAAAAGATATTTTGAAGAATGTGGGTAACCAAACAGTTGCTGGTCCACATTGAATTTTTATATTTGTTCATTCAATTTCTTGAATGCTCCTGCTAAATACACCTATTATACCTGAAAATAAAGCACTGTTTGTTTTATTTGTATATTGTGTGTATTTGTATGTGTATATTTGTTCTTAGTTTTTAATAAGAAAGAAAATAAATGACAAAGATTTTTTTATCTTCGCCCACTTTGGCCTAAATATCAGCCATTTTTTTTTTTTTAACCACCTTGAAAGGCTTTGTCTTTATAATAGGGAAATTAGTTTGGCTGTAATGCTCAGACAACTTGCAAAATAGTAAAACCAACATGACAAAGAACCGTGATATTTTTTCCATATCGCCCACCCCTAAACCACATCTTTCGTAGGTGCAATGGATAAGTCTAATATGAACTCTAAAAAGTATAAATATTGTATAAATCCCAAACACTACTCAAACTTATGAAATTTTATTAGTCAACTGACTGAAATGTTGCTAATAAAATTGCATTACCTTTTTTTTTTTATATTTACAATTAAAGCCATCAAAACTGACTTGTCATATCAAAATTAGGGATATGTGGTATGATGAGGATATACAGTTTATTGCTGTGACAATATTGTTTATATTGCAGTATATAAATATCAGTGGCAGAGCCAGAGGGGTGTCCAGGGTGGCACTGGACACCTGACATCTGATAGGCCACCCTGGGTGCCACCCCAATAATTAATATGCTACCATTTCATTTTCTTTGTTTAATCGTACTGAAAAAAGCATTTATTTTAGCCTGGAACTCAAGGATACGACACGTTTGGTGTTCTGCATCGCGCTTCATCTCGTCCATTTCCAGCTTCTACGCAATCTCTTGCCACACGTTTTCTTACGGAGTGAAAAATATCACAGAGCAGAGAGGACAAAGACAACGAGGTGACAGACAAGACAGAGCAGGTCACTTTTGATTATAGGAAACAAAGAATTATCCATTAAGAATTTCAAATGATAAATTCCGTTTGAGCTCTTTAGTGGCGTGATGGTTCATGCGTGCTCCCGCTTTGCCTCAAGTTCAAGCGAAGCAGGAGTGCACTCTAACTAGCATCAAATAAACATTGAATGAACGTCCGTTCCATGTTAAATGATACTACAACTTACTAAATATGTCTCATGTAATTACTCAATGAGTGTTTCAACCACTGAAAGACAGCACCTTGAAAACACTAGCCGCGTTTCCACTGTCGGGTCAAAAGCGGGCGTGCTAGTGCGTGCCAGGGCCAGCTGAGGCTAGAGGAGTGGTTATGAACAAAGGCGGAGTTTTATAAATAAATAACAGAAATGATCATTCTTTCTAAATGTGATGTATACCGTGCCTAACTTAGCCTACAAACATACAGAAACAGACTTGACTGAAAGTAGACTATGTGTCCTCTTTCTTTTGTGAAATAGCAGTTCATACCGCTTTATTTCTGCGTGACTAATTTTCAGTCCTGATTAATTCATTATGATCAATGTATCACTTATTATTGTAAAACATCGATGCTTTTGGATTTAAATCTTTAACAAAACATGCAAACAAAGGCCGCTTTTATCATGTTCATTTTGTGATCGCGCTACTTCCAGTGAGTGACTTACTTCTGATTAATTTTCTGATAAATCTTCTCTTTGTTGGTGAAATGATGGGGTAGCGTGACATTGTTCCTGAGAGGCATGTAAAGGGCGGGTTTTAGTGAAGCGCAGCGGAGCTTCTGGCCCGACGGTGGAAACACATCGTGATTTTGGGCACGGTGCTACAGGTCTGAGGCTAGAAGCCCCACCTGGCCCATTTAAAGCACTGGCCCGACAGTGGAAAAGCGGCTACTGTCACACATAGCAGAAAATTCATTATTATACTTAATAAAAATATATACAGTGGCGGCTAAAATTATTAGAACACTAGTATTTTCAACAGCTAAAAAATGGTTTTAAGTTATTTCTATCTTTTGCTGTAGTGTGTCAGTAGGAAATAACAGTTTACATTTCCAAGCATTCATTTTGCCATTAATTGTTATAATCCAGTGAGTCTGACAACAACCAGTGCTCCACACAGAGATCTGATCTGATCATCATCCAGTCCGTCTGGAATGACACAAAGAAACAGAACAAACTGAGACAGACTAAATCCGGAAGAACTGTGGCAACGTCTCCAAGATGCTTCAAGAAACCTACCTGCAAAGTTACCTTAAAAAAAAAAAAAAAAAAAAAAAAAAAAAAAAACAACACACAACACTATGCGCAAGTGCACTTAGGGCAAAAGCTGCTTTAGGATGGTCACACCAAATGTTGATTTAATTTAGTTAACAGAATTTAATTGATAAAGAAAATCTATTTATGACATTTTTGACAGCATCCTCATTTTACAGAATTTTTACACAAGTGCCTAAAACTTTTAACAGTACTGCAGCTTTGCAGGTAGATTTCTTAAACCATCAAGTGGTCCATATGATGCTAAATGCAAGTCTTCTGCAGTCATACGATAACTTTGGAAAAGGAACAAACTGAACTTTAAGTCTTTATTCACTGATAATAGTGACGATGACATCACAATCATAATGCAAAATTGTTTCATTGCATCAAATCTCAGCAAAAAATATATTTTATATAAGTTAGTTTAGATTTCCTTGTAAAATAATATAAATGTATAATATAACATCAATATAAACAACTAATTTTAAATACAACATTGAATAATAACACTTTTGAACGATTGAATTATTTAACATTTTTGAACGATTACAATTTAAGTTTTTTTTAGCAAGTAAAACTTCACATTCAGTGTAGCCTATTAGTAGTTAGTTAGTAAGTTACACTAATAAAAGCCTGGAAAAGTAGGGCACAATCTACTATGATAATATGAAGGAATTTTCCGTAAATATTTTTTCAGTTTTTTTTTTTTTTCTCTTCTTACCTGCATTTTAAATTACACATTGTATTTTGGGGTTAAAGGGTTACAACAGATAACGGATAACAGATAATGTCCTGGAAAATTAAAAGCTGCTTTGCAATTTTTATCGTGAAGAGTGCTATACAAATAAACTTGAATTGATTTCAGTTACTAGTACCTTTTACATTTATCTAGATATTTTTCTTACAGTGTACTAACTGATTAACAATTGCAGGTAAAAGCTACTCACTAAGTGTATCATAAATGAACAATTATTCAGTTATTAAATTATTATTATTATTATTATTATTATTATTATCATCATCATTAAATTGAACAATTTCAAATAGCAGCTACTTTAATTCACGTGATGTGTTTACTGCTAAGCATCTTTGGTTTCCTCTTTTTGTGTCATTTAGATGGAAAATGCGGCTTTTTATCGTTTGAGTTATCAAGAGTTGCTAAATATTGCCAAATAAATGTTAAAAATAACTAAATTTGTTGCTAGGTGATTTTGGAAGAAAAAGTAGCCAGGGTAGTCTGAAAAGTTGCTAAATTTAGCAATAAAATTGTTAAGTAAATTACTCATAAATCACCTGACATTCGGGACACGTGATGATGTTTTGCGGGGACTTGAGCGCGCGCAGGCACGTGCTGCAGAAAATATGACTGCACAACAGCACATGAGGAAGATTCCCCCCAGCTTCATCTTCTGGAGGAACAAAAACATAATGCAGCAGATTAATGCAACGAACAATAATAACATTAGCTTTTCTATACCGTGTAACTAACGATCTTCTGGAACATTCAGTCACGTGTTGTCAAACGTGCTCGAGCAGGATTAGAACAAAAACGTGCAAACTTAAAATACACTATCGTATTATCATACAGCTTAAGTTTTGTTGTTTGTTACCAGGTAATGTGTAAGATGAGCCACAGATATTGCAAGCAACCGCCGTCTCCGACATTTTCCACAAGACTACTGTCTGTGCGTGACCTGTTTCATTAACTAATGAGCGCGACTGCCAATCGTCCAATCAGAATTTGTCTTCGCTGGGCTTTTTGTCCAATCAGAGCCCTCATTACATTCGCATCGCTTGCTTCTTGCTGTAGTCCAATCAGAAGTTCCCTTTTTTAATTGAGTGTCAATTAAAATGTTCGCCTTTTCATGTCAAGGGAATATTTTTGTTATGCTCTTTGTGTTATTGTTAGACTCGTAGAATTTTTTACTTTAATTTTAGATTGAGCCATACATATCACCTCGAAATTACTGACAAATTACAATTCAAACTTTATTCTAAATAAATAAAGATTCAAAGTTTTTGTGCTTTTATCTGTATTCTAACAATAGCTATTTATTAGGAGTTTTCAACTCCTATTTTACAACTCTGTAAAATTCAACATAGATGAAGTAAAATAGTATAAATTCACAATAACAGCCAGCATATCAGTGATAATCAGCTATTGGAAATGGTGTGTGTGTGTGTGTGTGTGTACCTGTTTTTCTATTCAGGTGGGGACTTAAACCTGAATACACACAGACTTATGGGGACTCGTGTCACGGTGGGGACCTAAATTGAGGTCCCCACAGGTAAAGAAGCTTAAAAATCACACAGAATGAAGTTTTTTGAAAATCTAAAAATGCAAAAAGTCTCCTGTGAGGGCTAAGTTTAGGTGTAGGGTTGGTGTAGGGCAATAGAATATGTGGTCTGTACAGTAGAAAAACCATTACGCCAGTGAATGTCCTCACGAGGATAGCGAAACAAGTGTGTGTGTGTGTGTGTGTGTGTGTGTGTGTGTGTGTGTGTGTGTGTGTTCATGAATGTACGGAGGTGTTTTTGGGATTGAGAATAAAGATCCCTGCCCCATCCCCCATCACCACTAGGCTGTATCAAGATCCAGGTTAAGGAGTTCATTGTGTGGCATTTTCTGCACAACAAAAAATGAGCAGAGGCCCTCTGGCAATCATGTCTGGCTTTAAAAGAGCACAAAAAACAAAGACAAAAAAAATCTGACCTCATTCAAGTTATACATTTTATAAGTACAGTGCATGCAAACCCATCTTGTTATTTCTAGTTTCACCTTGTTTAATTTTAAATTGTTTACATGTATGTGTGTGTAAACAAGCACAATAAATATCATATGCACTGTATATATAGCATAAATATTATATTAGCTGTTACTGGATACGTGCTCTCCAGTTTTGGAAGATAACATTTAAATATAATTAAATTACACACATAAATTGCAACAAAACAATAACAGTACAACCTGACACATATAAGTAGGAACACCTTTTAACCTAGACCTACCCTTTTATTATACTAACAGATTCTCTACATTCCCATTTCTTCTTTATCTTTGTACACATTCATTCCTGACAAGTCCCTCTTTTTCTTTGTTCTGCCTGATTACATATTTACTTTATGCATTCTAGGAATTATTGAAATATGTTACATGTGTATGTCTGCTGATATCAAAAGAATGTTTTGATGATAAATGTGAACGACTGGCACCAACAGGAAGGGAACTTTTCAAAACAATGATACTAGAGAATAGGACTTTAACCCATTAATGTTAATGTTGCTCATTAATCAAATTTTGTAGATTAGATCTGTGGCCTTTTAAAAATGTACTAATTTCTTACAATCTAAAATTTTAAATGGTCAAAATACACATTTCTTTATCAAGTAGGTGAGGGTGACAGACTCAAAATTCTCAGATTTTGAAATTGAAAATGAACTGTGAAAATTTATATAAATTTTAAAGTAATAATAATAAAAAAAGTTAAATAAATAATATCTCAGTTTTGTTGTTTGCATAGTTACTGAATTTTTGACTTCGTAGTTCAGAGGGTTGTGGTTTATTTTATTAGAAGATCAGCACTAGTCTCATTTCTTGATTTTGACATTTTACGTTTATTTTTCTTTTTGTGCAAAAGACAGATTTGCTAAATGCAGCTATATGACAAAATCAGTATACAAAATGGACAATCTGATAGAGTACAGTGAGGAAAGTATGATTATAGTTTGAGCAACTGTCAATCAAACTGGCTATCTGGTGAGAAAAGAGGCTTAAGCTTGTCTGACCATTTACTCATCCCAGTAAGGAGGGGGCAGGGTATGAAGATAAACTGGCCTAAGGAATTATTATAGCTAAATACCAAATAGATTCTTCTCGAAATATTTGTCAAAATGTCTTATTTCCAGAGACAAACAGATATAATTAAAGAAAGTTGTTTCAGAAGGTATACACATTCTCTCCTCTGTCAAAACTAGCCATATGTTGTATACACACAGACCATATCCCATTATGTACCGAGATCCCGCCTCCTAAATCCTCCCCCTGCTGCTCAGAGACACAGACATAATCTTCCATCTTTCAGAGAGGAAAGACAAACACATTGTTCAAAGTGTGGACAATCAGTGTGGAGCTTGCGAGGAGGACGGGATAACTGAACACACCCCTGGATTTTGTATTTCTACTACACTGAAACAAAGAAGAAGGAGAGCAGCAAAGGGAGGATTACCCAGAGGCAGATGATGATATGGATGCATTGATCTGATCAGTCCTCTAAATCACCTGCACAGTCTTTTTTTACCTGGATTTTAACCATGGGATCACTATATGAGGCAGGATGGCAGAAGAGAAGCCGAACCAAAAGTTGTGGGCAATACCAGCACTCCAACGTAAGTAACGGAATATAAACAGGTGCTCAATGCTGGTACACAGCACAAGAATCTATACCAATAAAAGAAGTAAATTTCATTCCATTTTCATAACAATAGTTAACATGCCATGCTTTTTCTTCCATTAAGCATAATGGCACTGGTTTATTTTGTTAACATCACATAGTTTTACCAGATTCAACAGAAAAACAGCATGTCTGGTGCACAGCTATGATTTTCCAGGGTTTAGCTTCAGCATTCAAAGCTCCATTATGAAGATTAATAAAACAAATTCCGTAAAATAATTAAAAAAGTAGATTTCAAATAAAAGCAAAAGGAGATTAGTGAAATAAAATAATCTAGAGTAGAAAGTGTAAATAAAATGAGTGCAATGTTGAAAAAGGCACATAAAAATAGCTCAGATAAGGACAGCACAACTATGTACCAATATAAGAGAGTAATGAATCATTTATACACACAGCTGTACTGTGATTTTGCTGTGTTGATGCAGCCAACATTTTAAACTTCATAAATTAAGTTGGCAACAAAATCATCATCATCATCATAATAGAATAAAATAATAATATAAGTAATAATTTTAAATATTTTTAATACCAAAGCCATAGCCTTGTTTGTAGCGCTCCAATATGCAGCAGTGCCTCTGGTGACCCAAGTTTGAGTCCTTACCTGTCCTGCTCTCCTCTCTCAGTGCTTCCTGTCTCTCCTGATCCTATCAAAATAAAGGCAAAATGATAAAAAAATGCAACTTTAAAAAGAATAACAATAATAATAACCATAACTTTTATAGAAGTATTAATAACAATAAAAAGTAAATTAGTTAAAAAAAACTTGAAAAACTATTTAAAGGAGGAGAGTAAAGGTTTTACAACAAATGCAATATCAACCATAACCATATATATAACCTTAAATCTATAATAAAAATGAAAAACAATAAAAGTAAATAAATAAATTTAGAAAATAACTTAAAAATATATATAAGGAGGAGAGTAAAGGTTTTAAAACAAATGCAATATCATCAACACATGTAAATATACATTGTGCTACGGATTAATTGATTAAGCTTAATGAACTTCTTCCAATATAAAACTGAACAAATAAACAAATTTAAAAAATTAAAATTTTGAAGTTTTTTGTTTGTCAAAATTTTATAAAGATATAATAAACAGATGATAATTGTGCTGTCAAACCAAATATCAGCATGGCTATGATCACCTGTGTGTTTTTACGTGATGCTGATTATCTCTTATTCTCTTTTATTATATTGCATTACCCTCTCTGTTATTTTTTCTCTAGAAGTCTTTCTCTCAGCGCAGACAGTCGGCACCCTCTGTTATTCTCAGCAAAGCCCTTACAAAGTCAAAACCTGTCGCCAGGTATGATCTTTGAAAACTAAAACTGTGTGTATGTAATGATGCATTCTGTAAACATATATATCAGACTGCGTGGCCATTAGATTATTTTACAGTCTCAATGAGACTTTGTTTGTTTCCCACTTCTGGCACAATGTCACAGCCAGTGCTTGTGTGCATGCAAGAGGCTTCTGAATGTATTAGCATTTCACTGAAAGGAGAGAATGAAGAGATGCTGCAGAACCAGCCTGTGTGTGGTCTCACAAACCAGCATCTGCACAAGTTTGAGCGCGTGAAAGAGTGACACAGAGAAACAAAGTTGTCTGCTGTCAGACAGGCTGACTGAAGAGTATGTGTACTTTCTGAAATCTACCTTTGTCTGATGTTCAGCTGTAACACTTGAGCTAATTTATCAATGAAGCACATGAAAGAGCGCACAAGTCAGAAGCTTTGATTAATTACAGACTGACTGATGAATTGGACGTGTTTTCATATGCAAAGTTGCAAACATTTAAGGGAAGATGCCAATTGTGTATATGTTTTGTTGTTCTCTCAAGTACTGTCTCTTTTTCTCTCATGTGTGTGTCAGGGATTGTGCATCTAAGGTTAGCCAGGACATTTTTGCTCTGATCCAGTCTCTGCTCAGCCCAACCAGGAAGCTCATTTGCCAAGGCAATGTGGTGCTGCAGACAGGCCTTCAGACCCAGGAGAGAGTCCTTATCCTCTTCAATGATCTTCTCATCATCACCAAGGCCAAGTATGGAAATGCACTATTTTCCACAGGAAAATTAAAATACATAAAAGTCATCCAAATTATAAAATGCACAAACATTCAGAAATTTGGGGTTGGTAAGATGTTTTAATGTTTTTGAAAAAAAGTCTCATATGCTCAACAAGGCTGCATTTACTGGATCAGTAAAATTATACAGTTGAAATATTAACACAATTCAAACTAACTGTTTCCTATTTGAATATATTTAAAAAGTAATTTATTCCTGTGATGGCAAAGATGAATTTTCAGCAGTCAGTTACTGCAGTCTTCAGTGTCACATGATCCTTTGAAATCCTTCTAATGTGTTAGTTTGGTGCTCAAAAACCTTTCTTATTATCTGTGCTGACAACAGTTGTGCTGCTTAATATTTTTGTGCAAACTGCGATACAGTTTTTGCAGGATGTTTCTATGCATAGAAAGTTCAAATGTCCAACGTTTATGTGAAATATAAATATTATGTTGTAAATGTCTTTGTTGTCACTTTTAATTAATGTGCCCTTGCTGAATAAAAGTATCCAACATAATGACGTCAAATTTCAGAATGGTAGTGTGTAGAGCTACAGAGATAAAATGCTAAGATTGTATAGTTCTATTAATTTGGTCTTGGAATAATTTGAGATGTTTTTTTTTCTTCAGGTCAGTAATGCAGGTGAAGCAGAAGAAGTGTGTGCGTGTTAGTGAGATGTGGACGGCCAGCTGTGTAGATGAGGTGTGTGAGGCCAGTACTGTTTCAGAGAGGAGCTTCGTCATGGGCTGGCCAACTTACAACTGTGTGGCTACTTTTAGGTACACACACACACACACACACACACACACACACACACAGACACAGTTACAGTATATAGCCAATCTAAGCGGACCCATTGATTTCCTCCTATTTTTATTTATTTATTTATTTATTGTGTGTGTGTGTGTGTGTGTGTGTGTGTGTGTGTGTGCACAGCACTTCAGAAGAGAAAGACAGGTGGCTGTCTCTCATTGAAAGGTCAGTTCTTCTACTGTTACAATAAACACAGTAAAGAAATAAATCCTCTTACCTAAATTTCTGTTCTCCCTCTTTTCAATTAGTTGTATACAAGACGAAAAAAAGAGCGATGATCCAAAGATGATTCCACTCAAGATATTTGCAAAGGATGTTGGGAACTGTGCCTATGTGAGAACTGATAGTTTTGTGATTATAAAATGATGTACTGTAGCTTTGATGTGTAAATGAATGTGAATTTCCTTATATCTCTATATAGGCAAAGACTCTTTTTATCAGCAACACAGACTGCACCTCTGACGTCATTAGCACAGCACTGCAACAGTTTGGTCTTTCGGTATGTTAAAACTGCACAACAACTACTAACTAACTAACTATAATGAATGAATAAATGAATACTATTACTTATTTTATTTAACTGATTGATTGCTTTTGACTTTGTACACAGGGTGGAATAAAAGATTACAAGTTGTGGGTGTGTTCAAAACAAGATGAAACTCCATACCCTTTAATTGGTAAGAGCTTATGAGTAATACTCACATTATCAAAGTACTGTGGTAATAGTATTTGATACTTTCCCTGCACAGTAGCTTTTTTAAAGGGATTTTTGTTCCACCAGGTCATGAGTTTCCTTACAGCATAAAGATGAGCCACATTCGCCTGCTGCAGCAAGAGGCAGTCACATCGTCCTACAGCCAGATGGTGCTTTTGCCAATTGACGCTCACTGTCAGTTCTTCCTGAGGCCCAGTCAAATAAGCAGCACCTTCACAGGTGTGACATGCCTATTTTCTGAATAAGTCTGAATATTAAGCCATATATTCTACAAATACATACTTTATAGAAATGATTTGGCTTGAAAACAACCTGTTTCCCAACCCATTTCTTCTGGCACTCAAATTTCACCAATCCCTCCACCCCAACAACTAACACACATACATAAGTTGCCTCTTTTAAATCTTGTTTGCCTCTTTTGCACACATTTCTCCTAGCAGAACAGAAAAGCAAGAGGAGGAGGATGTCTCTTATTAGCTGGGCTTTTAAACGAGGCTGCAGCACTGAACAGATTGTCCAATCCAAATCTCCTGGCCAAACCATTACAGCGGCTTCTGGTCAACTGTTTGGTCGGCCACTCAGTGATGTGATAAAAGACAATACTCTGCCATCACCCATTGTGGTATGTACTGAAGGGAATTATAAAGTTAATCCCTACGGTATTACTTTTCAAAGGTCGTGGCAATGAGAAAGATTGACGGAAACTGAAAAGCTGTATAACTTTTTTGCATAAAATTCAGCATTATTAATGTCGGAAAAATATTCGTATTCCTTTATGAAAAAGTTATAATAAACCTAATATTTTTTAAAAAAATATGATAACATCCACGTACAATAACAGTATTACAATAAAACCACCTGTTTTTTGCTTTTTAAAGGACATGCTGAAGTGTTTGTGCAGTGAAGGGGCCATGACGCGTGGAATATTCCGGCGCTCTGCTGGAGTGAAGGCCTGCCGAGAATTTAAGGAAAAACTGGATTCTGGTCACTATGAAGAGCCACTGAGTGGAGAACCTGTACTTGTTACCGCTTCAGTGTTCAAGGTAGATATTTATAGATATTATTTTCACAGTGATGTTTTAAAAAAAAAGTTTCATATGCTCAACAAAGCTGCATTTATTTGATTATAAATACAGTAATATTGTGAAATAACACTTTTATATTTTAATATATTTTAAAATTTATTTTATTCCTGTGACGACAAAGCTGAATTTTCAGCAGCCATTACTTCAGTCTTCATTGTCACATAACAACCCTTCAGAAATCATTCTGTTTTTTTAACATTATAAATGTCTTTATTGTCACACTTTTAATTTAATGCATCCTTGCTGAATAAAAATTTTAATACTCTTTCCAAAAAAAAAAAAAAAAAACTAAAAACTTTGATCCTAAACTATTGAACGGTAGTGTAAGTCAAGAATAAATATTGATTGTATCATGATGATTTTCTGTTCTCATATCTGTGTTTTCGATTGGAAGGAATTCTTACGCAATATACCGGGCAGCCTATTATGTGAGGAGCTCTATGAGCAATGGCTCCAAGCAGTGGAGCAGGATGGTGAAAGGAATGGACAAATGACGGAGAGAAACCTGCTACAGGAAGTTCAGAGGTAACACTCTGATTAGTTTATCAGGTTTTGTAATGCTAGTTAGTAAAGAAGGATAAAACCTTGATAATGATGGCTCAAGGCACACCTTAAGCAGATTTAGGTTTAGTAGGCAGTTTCCTTTAGCTTTATGAGTTATATAATCATGATGACAGTTAACTTGGATGAGCTGATTCTGCCCACATTCACAGGCTTGTTCAGCTTTTACCTAAAGAAAATCTCCTGCTGCTGAGACACATGATAGCGATGCTGCACCACATACAGCTCAATGCTGAACACAATCAGATGACCTCTTTTAACCTGGCTGTGTGTATAGCACCTAGCTGTCTGTGGAATCACAAACTACAATCTCATGAAAAAGACGCCAAAAAGGTAAGTGCACATGTACGCTTTATTATTACCAGATTATTATAATATCTGCTGAGTGCATGAGTATCAGCTGAAGTAATTATAGAGAACGTGAAAATACCAGTAGGTATGGAAATGTAATAGACAGGAAAGGAAATGTAAATTTAATTTTCCAATGTAATCTGTACACAGGCGTGTGACCTTGTGCGCGTCTTGATTGACAACTGCTGTGCGTTGTTTGGGGATGAAATTATAACCCTCTTAAAGGATTTGACTGAAGACAATAGAAGCAACTGCGGATCAGGTTACTATAAATACAAACATAATTCACAACCACATATTGTAAACACCAATACAAAACAACACTGTATAATATTTTGTCAGACTGAACAATGTGCTTTATCTAACTTAACCGCTCGACTATGAATAAATATGACAATCAACTTGGAAAAAAAAATCACCCTTGTAAATGTAAATTAAAGTTATTAATTTATTGCACTTTGTTGTTAATATTTATACTTGTTATTCTACTTTTAGTAATTTTAGTACTTCAGCTTACACTTTTTTTTATTTCAGTTAGCTGCCAAGGCAAAATTTAGAATATTCATTTAAATTATGTGTTTTCATGTAATACAGGGGTGTCAAACTCAGTTCCTGGAGGGCCACAGCCCTGCACAGTTTAGATGCAACTATAATTAAACACACCTGATCCAGCTAATCAAGTCATTAAGGCTTATTGGAAAACTACATGGTTTGTGTGTTGGAACTAAACTATGCAGGGCTGCGGCCCTCCAGGAACTGAGTTTGACACCCGTGATCTAATATTTATATTTTATTTCAGCTTTTTCAATTAACAAATGATTTTAATAAATTTTTTTATACAATAACAACACTGTCTTTTCCTAAAAGGACCTGAAGACCTTAGATTAGTTCAACAGTATGTAACTTCATAAAGTAACAATGGCACATTTTCACACAATTTCTTTCACAATGTTTTACAGTCTATATTTCTTTTTTCTTCCTGCCTCTAGTTGGGTCCCTGCAGCAGATGTCAGATTCAGGTTATGAGAGTCTAAAGAATGAGGTGAATACTGACACCGAGGACATTTCTAAGGCTCGTCCTCTTAAAGACAGTCGTAGTATGGACTCACTCATGTCAATGAGTGATTGTGACCTCGATTGTCCAGAAAACGACCTGCCGTCTTCCAGCACATTGGCACAAATCAGAAATTGTACACCCGCGGTGCGTCAGCTCCGATCCCTTAAATTACACAGGCACTCTATGTCCACCATTGCTTTGACTTCTCATGAGCAGGAAGTAACCCTAGAAAGTGAAAAATATGATGAGTTTAAGAGACCTGATGAGGTCAATGATAATGTGTTTTTGGAACAAAGCTTTCAACAACTGAATTTTATGAAAGAAAAACAAACTCCACCAACCTCCAAAGTATCATTGCCAGTAACTTCACCAACACGCTCATCTGTGAGTTCAACAAACAGTCCATTGTGTTTGTCCAACTGTAAGACCCTTCATTCTCCTCAGGACTCTCCAGCCAAGGGACAATCTGATTTACTTGCTCAAAATGGCGCAGATTACCAACACTCAAACAGCTTGCCCACTGAGAAATCATCTTCACCAAATCATCAGAGGAACGTCACTGATATTGAAGGGGGTTTACAGCCTAAAGTGCCCAAAAATCCTCCTTCTTATCAGCAGGCCTTACAAAGGCTCAACAGAAAACAATTCTCACGGATTCCCACTCAAACGCCTTTACATAAAGGAAAAGGCCTTTTCTACAAGGGGCCTAGGAGCCCCACGCACAGCCCTTTAGGGGACCCCAAGGTTTCCCCTGACCCTCCGACCGTCAGTTTCAGGACTGAAAAAGAGGTCAAGCTACCACAGAGTGTGTTTTATGGACAGAGTTGCAAGTTGACGGTCCACAAAGTCAGGGGACAGAATGCAGGTTTGAAGTCTGCCAAACAGTCTGGGCAGCAGTTGAGGTTTAAAGCACTTGATTTGCACCCCTCCTCTGGAAAAATAGTCAGGGATTACTTTATGGATGCTTCTCCTCTCAGAGAGAAGCAGACTATTGGGAGAGGCCAAAGGCTCAGCTGTTGCAGTAGCAGCCAGTGGATTGTGTGAAGCCAATGGGAAGTCATTTCAAAAACAGCACATAAACACAGGGACCCCATTTATGACAATAATCTGCAGTTTCTTATAATTAACAATTACATGCTACATATGATTACATTTTTGCTACATATGCTACATATGATTACATATGATTACATTACATTGTATGATTACATTTTTTAGGAATAGTTATTTTATTAATACTTGCAGTTTGAGCTTTGTAATGCCTTTTTTGTAAATATTCATGAGTCTTACAAAAATATGCATGAGATTTTATTGTATTTACAATTCAGTTTTCAATGTGTTTCTGCTTATGCAAGTCAAACTGAAGCATTTAAAAACAGCACACACTTCACATACTCTTACATTCACCAAATCTCCTTTTCATGATTACATACAGTAGGGATATATTACCCATTTTTGCTTGTTGATCCTAAAACTTAATTATTCATAGTTTGATTCTGTAAGATGAATGCCACCATTTTGAGGTCCAAGAGGATTTCATTTTAAGATGATTTGTGTGCATTGTAATGCCTTTTTGTAAATGTAGCCAAACCTTTTTGTAAATGTATACAAAACTGTTCGACAGAAAAAAGATAATTAGAATGTTTTTTTTGCACTTTAAAAAATGCATTTTAATACAGTTCTACAATATTTAATTTGAATTTTCATCATGTTTTGTACCAGAAATCTTATTAAAACTAGTAATCCCACTTGTGTGTGCCCTAGTTTATTTTAACACGTGTTCATTCTTGCAAACATATTTTGTCTCAAATCACATTCTCACTGTGCTTATGTCAACATTAACACATCAATATAACTTAGACATAACAGCAAAACTATAATAAATCACATGTACGTGCTTGATGATGATGTTCCAGCTTTCAAATACAAAAAACAAACAAATAAAGCAACTTAAAAAGTTAAACATCATATTTATTGCAATAAATCAGTTACAGTTATTTCTGCATTCAAAATGCATCACAAGACGCTCCCACCTCTCATTGTGACACAAAGAATAGCAGAATCTGCACAATCAAAAAATTACAATCACCAAAATTATAAAAACTACTTACGGCAGCATGTAAATAATATTAAACGATAAATGTTATCATTTAAATTTTAGTTTTCTATTAAAATAGTACATATTAAAATACCTGTTATTAAAGATATCTCCATAATGCAGTGTTTATGAGATAAAGATGGGCTTTATTTTATAGATTATACTTTGGGTGGGGCTGTGGAGGACTCTTTTTCACTGTCAACTCGAGCATCAGATATCATGTCTGGCACACGCAGAATCATCCCATCCAGATCCTTCCTCAAACACACCTGACAGCCCAGACGAGATCTGAAAGATGTACATGCAAAATAGAAATATGAATATTCATAACAAATCTTCACATCAATCCAAAGCGTGAACTGCTAAAACAGAAAATGAAAAAGATGTGCACTTTTTAATGTACATGCGCCTTTTAAAGGGATAATTCACCCAAAAATGAAAATTCTGTCATTAATTATTTACCCTCAAGTTGTTCCAAACCCCTAAGACTTTCGTTTATTACAGCTGAACCACTGGAGTAACATGGACAACTTCTATGATGTTCTCGCTACCTTTCTGGGCCTTCAAAGTTAAAGTCAATGGAGGGACAGAAACCTCTTAGATTTTAATTAAAATATCATCAACTGTGTTCCGAGGATGAATGAAAGTCTTAGGGGAACAACTTGAGGGTGAGTAATTAATGATAGAATTTTCATTTTTGGATGAACTGTCCCTTTAAGGTGAAGTCAGTAATTCTATGGCAAGTGTTGAATCCATATGGAAGTGAAGTGATAACTTCACAAACATAACTCTGCCTCCAATTCACCCCACTGGTTGGGCCAATGTTACAGTTATGGGCTGGTCAGGATGCTTAAACAAACAGCAATGATAGTGAGCTACAGTGTTTACATTTACAGGGGAATCAAACTATGAATGGCTTACTAATTGTTGTCTCTGCATACATAGAATAGGAAAGTGTATTTAAACATCAAAAAAGACACTTTCTTCATCTTTAAATACAAAAATATCAACAGCTATTGCATGGCTTCTGAAGACAATTTTAAAATGATCTCCTATTGTTGAGTCATTTGGTTCACTCACGTGTCTGTAAGCCCATAAGCTAAGTCCAGCATGTCCATTTCCTCGTCAGAAACAGCTCCAAGCTTCTTATAAACGGCCTCCTCGAAAATAAGGTGGCACGTAGAGCAGGCCAAAGTACCCTCACATGCACCTAGTTCAACAACCCAAAACAGACACACAAAAATATTAGCCTGCAAGCTAGTAAGACTCACAGTCCACTAATAATGCCATGACAAGCATTCAAATATTAGCTGTTCACCTCGTTTTACCTTTGGATTACATACAGTGTTCCTGTGGCTCAGTGGTAGAGCATTTCGTTAGCAGTGCAAAAGGTCATGGGTTCAATTCCCAGGAAACACACATACTGATAAATGTAAATGTAGAGCCTGAATGCACTGTAAGTCGCTTTGGATAAAAACGTCTGCTAAATGCATAAATGTAAATGTACACAAAGTCCTGTAAAGATTTGGTCTGTAGTGTTCACAATGACCAAATCACTTTTGCCTTTCTATAGCACTCACATATGTTTACCTTTGCTTTTTTATTTATTTATTTATTTATTTTTTTTTTTTGAGTCAACCTGCAGTCTTCATAGACAGTACACAATATGCACTGGAAAAAGGTTTTTGTCAGGTAGTCTAAAAATGTGTTTCATGTGGATTTATTAAAATCAAAAATATTATTGACCTGAATCAACCTGACTACATTAGGTGACAACACCATTTTAAGGATTAGAGCAGGAAGAAACTGCATGTTTTTCCTTTATATAGTGTGTAAAGGGAAAAAAATGTATAGTTGTCTGAACAAATAAAACTTACATTTTTACACTGTGTACAATATTTTTAATAACTTACCAAATCCATCAATATCTAGATCATTGTTAACAACAACATCGAGAAGTGATTCTCCAGTTAAAGCTTTCACCGTAATCCTTTTTCCATCTCGATTCAGAAAGTGAACTGTCACCTTCTCCTCAGCCCTGCACAGAGACATTTTTAAGACTTAAGGTGCAAAAATGAAGCCGCCATCATTATCATTATATGAAAAACCTAGAACAATGATTTGTTGTTTCCTTAAGCACCTTTTGCTGAAAACATTGGCTAAACCTCTTGTTGTTGTTGTTAATCAGACCATTGTTTAAGAAGCCAAGGGATTTCCCTTGAAATGTAGATCCCTGAAAAGGGATAGTTTCATAGTTTTATCCCATTTCACTCAGACTTTCCCTGACATAACTGTGTTTTTCATTTTCAGGAAATTTTAAACAACAGCTAGCTTCTGTGCTGAATTGAATGAGTAGTAATCTACAGTTCAGTACACAACTACAACAATATCCCAAGCATGAATTCACCTAAGCTCTAGTAAAACCCTCCTGAGAAAAGACGATTTATGCATGGAAGCTTAAACATGGAGGGAGCATGGAGGAGATTTATGTGCAGTGGTCTTCAGTAGGCAAACGATGATATTTTGAAAAAAAAAAAAAAGTGTTTATTTTGCCCATATCCAGTACTACATTTTGGAGTAATACAGAAGTCCTTTGAGGTCATTTTAATACAACCAGCAATCATTTGAGTTTTAAAAAATAAATAAATAAACTTGCATTTGTATGTAATAAGAGAGACCACAATGTAACACACTAGACATGCAAGTACTGGTCAGATATTTTGAAAGAAGTGAAACTATACTCAACAGTAATACTTGTTGATATATTACAACTTCACTTAAAATAACTATTTTCCATTATTATTCCATTATCATTATCAACTTTGAATGCAGTTGCTTTCTAATCTCCAAACTTTTGAACAATAGTGTAGGTATGTTAGTATATCAGCAGTTATATAGCATATAGCAATGCCCTGAACAAGATTGGGAAATATTTGACAACTCAATGTCAAATTTGACCATTCAGATCAAGTACTCCAGAGGTTTGGTGTGCACGTGTGTACCTTGAGGAAGCTTAAATTATCAATGCATCAACCATAACAATAGTCACATTCTTAGTCACGAGGCATAGACCCAAAGATAAAAATGAGATAAAGACAGATAACGTAAAATAAAGAGGAACACATTATTACACAATGCACACACATGCTCAATATACTTGTAACCCAATAGCCTTGACCCACAAAAAAGAAACCTACAACAAGGCTAACCAACATGTTCAACCTATTGCACAACTGGAAGTACAGTAAGCCCAAAAAATAGCTGTACACTTAAGCCACACATGTATACATTTTATGTATTAGACATAAAATATCAAACCATGCTAGATTATGCAAGCAGATTACGCTAGATCACTATCTGAACCATGTTTTAAATGACTTTTACTCAACAGATCTCAAGGTCATTTTAGTCAATGTATGAAATCAGTTCTCCTCACGTTCACAAATGTGTACTTACAGACTACCACAAGTGTAGTTCACCACATAAATTATGAACATGACCCATTAAAAAAAAAAATGCTATTCGTTTTGACATTTTGTTATCTAACTGTGAACCTATTGACGTTACGTATTTTATGGAAGCCACTTTTGGCGACATTACATCACCACATCACTGCTGACAAAACTGCTCATATGGGTAAGTCTTAACGCCTCAATACTTTTAAAAAGACAGTTTCTTACCTTAGTGGATTAGTTGTGTTTATTCCTCTACGGTGTGTGTAGCTCCCGGGCACGCATTGAGGAAACGCTCTGGTTTGATTGAATGCTTGGTGCGCCGCTTTACGCATCACAGCCGCTCGCTGGAGAAACGCTCTCAACGCACATGCAGACATTGTGATATAATTTGTTGACAGACGGCTAAAGAACTAACTACCACCGTTGCATGTGTGATGGAATTAAACTTTCGACTCTTTATAGCTGGCGGAAATAGTGCTGTTCAGTCGTGACGTCAATTTGTAGGCCAACCCGGAAATAATTCGTCATGTGTTCCTTCAGGAACGTCCTGTGGGTTTTTTAGAACTGCGAGCTGTTACTCTGTTAATTTGTCTAATTCTAAATATTCTGATGTTGATGAGTCTTGCTCGTTTTGTGGTTTTGTTGAGGAAACAGCTGCCCATTTGTTTTTTGATTGTGGTGTTACCAACAAATTATGGGTTGACTTAAACACCTGTTTCTAACCTTACAAATGTGACCCATACTTTCGTCCTCAAAGATGTTATTTTTTATTATGAAAATCCAAAGCTATTATCTGCTGAATATGTTGGTAATTTTCTTATATTGAATGCAAAATTCTTCATTCATAAACAAAAATGGCTTAAATCTCGTTTGTCTTTCCCACTTTTTCTTGTTGAATTGGACTCTCTTGTTTCATCTCTTAGACTTACAAATAACAAAAAGAGTGCCAAATTTTTGATGTATTATGACAACTTTTCTAAAAGGATGTAATTTTATTTTTGTACTTGTATGTGTAGATAATACCATAATTTAAAGCATGCAAATCCAGAATATTTGTTTTCGGTTCTTATTTTTATGATTGCTCTTTTTTGCAATATATTCATGTCTCACTTCCCTGTTTCTGTATGTTTCTACAAGTTTTGCAATAATAATAATAAAAGAACATCGATTTGGGATTTTTGAGTAAATTGTGTTATTTTCATATTTTGTTTTACACTATATACAGTAGTGTAAAACTCTGTGCTTGCATATTTTCTTTATATGAGACTTTGACAGTACATGGTACTAACAGTGGGAGCCTGCTTATTTAATAGAATTACTTTTATCTGTATTTGTAAATATGACATTATATCTCAGTAAAGAACGAAACAGATCAATATTTAAATATCTTAACTGAGCAATGACCAACATTTAAAAATCTTTAGATCTCGTAAATGACATAATTGACAGTATTTCTTTTAAGCTTTGAAACAATGCGTATTGTGAAAAGAGCAATACAAATACATTTGACTTGACTAGTCATCTCCCACAGTAAAATAATTATGAAATGCAAAACAATGGAAGTTTTGGCCAATGTGTGTGTGTGTGTGTTTTTCAGGGACACCTGAATACACACCGACTCATGGGAACTAAATTGAGGTCCCCATGAGGAAAAAAGCTTACAAATCATACAGAATGAGTTTTTTTTTTTTTTTAATTTATTTATGTATTTTTTGGTTTGTTTTGTTTTTGGATAATGTAAAAATGCAAAAAATTTCCTTTAAGGGGTAGGTTTAGGTGTAGGGCGATAGAATATATGGTTTGTACAGTATAAAATAAAATAAAATAAAATAAAATAAATAATATGTGTGTGTGCGCGTTTGTGTGCGTGCGTGCGTGCGTGCGTGCGTGCGTGCGTGTGTGTGTGTGTGTGTGTGTGTGTGTGTATATGTAAGCATGTAGGAAGACACTGCCACCTAATGGCTATTCCTGGTAACAGCCCCACTTTTAAATCGATGCCTGCCATGCGGTTTGTAATATGTCGTTTTTTATTTATTTATTAAAAAATAACCATATAACACTAATGTTCTCTATTCTTTTTCGATGCTATTTAATTGTTTTCTTTTTATTTATTATAAAAAAATTAATCCTCTAACTTTATAATTAAAAAACCTTGTTACCTGTAGCCTACTGCATTAGACTAACCAGGACTTCTCACAGCACTTACATAATAACTTACATACATAACTCTTTTGTTGGTTTGGTTGCTTCTGTTGTGCTCATTTGTAAATCATTTGGATAAAAGCGTCTGCTAAATGACTAAATGTAGATGTAATAAATTCAATTGAATAGCCGGTTTAGTCACCACTTCCCACTGATAAATGACACATTACTGTACAGTTATAGGCCTGAAGGGTTCATTTTGTTCTGAGCAGCTCTACTGTCAGCTTTGGCAATTATTATCCATTTTTCTCTATGAAAAAAAAAGCTGGTTACCAATGGTCACTTCCTTGAGTTGAGTTAATTTGCAACCACAGAAGCTTTCACTGCCCACAAAAATCATTTACTAACCCAGCATTTCAAAATTGCAGCTACACAACAATAAAATTACCCAATGATCAATAATTAAGTAGGCTAATCTGGAGTAATTAGGTCTACATTTTTAAATTAATTAGAAGCCAGTCTGTCTGTAGACTGTATTTTTGTTTTCAAGTCTGGCTTATATATGTTAGTGTTTTTCTATTAAATCTGTACTTGCATTTGGATTTTTGCTTCATTCATTTATCATTCATGCCTCAGAATTTAAGCTATAGGCCTAGGCCTATATAAGTATGCAAATACACATGAAAATCAGACATAAAGTCTACATTTCTTTTCTGAAAATAAATAAATAAAAAAAAATACAAAAGAGGATTTCATCATCACTTCAAAGTTAAAATATAAAGACACTTTTATGATACTGAACATTATGATGTTATTGTATGAGAGTTAGTACCGGCTATTATGGATTGAGGTGAACTCCAACAGCAGAAAAGAGACCTCATTATGTTGTCAGCATCTCTCCTCATGAACAAGTACAATAAACAGTCAGCGAGTGGGTTGAGATACAAGAGAAAGTGACAAAAAAGATAAAATTTCACAGCAATAGGAGGTGCAGGCTCCAAAAACATCAAACAAAAACTTGTAATTGAGAGGGGAAGGATAAGTAATGTGTACTTCAGCAGCACAAGAGACAGACTGCCCAAAATTAATTTCCGCTTATGAGAAGTAAGTGATATTGCATGAGAGAGACCCCTCCAAGTACCAACAAAACACAGGAGGATTACTGAGTAAGGGATAAAACATGCCAGACATTGGGAAAACATGGTAAAAAGAAAAAAAAATCACACACACAATCATTTCTGATTGCTAATTGCTAATACTGTGTCTTGTTTGGAGATGCATAGCTAAGACTTAAACATGAAGCAAAGTCTGCAATACACTACATGACTTTGCCCAAACGTTTTTGTCTGATTTGCAGCCTGAACGTGCATAGCCTTAAATTTTAATAGCTGTGTCTAAAGTTATCCAATATTAACTTTTATTAACTTAACTGGTGTATAAAATCGATATCACACTTGTAATCTATCTGTTGGTCTGAATATCAGCAAGGCTGTGTGAAATTGCTAAAATATCATGCAATCGATCAAAGCACTTAACATTTTCTTTTTATCAGAATAACTGCATTCCGACTACTCATCAGTTTACCTATTCACGAATCAAGCAAATTTAGATAACCTTGATTAAAAACTAAAAACCCTCAATCCATTTTTTGTACAGATGTATGTATTTTAATAAAGATTATTTATAGCATGATTTATGTGTTGACATTTACTCTTAAAAGATGATAATACTGTAACACAGAGCCAGTAATACAAAGCTAACAAAATGAACAAGTCACTTCATATGGTATGATCTTACCTAATCAGACTGTAGATGTTCGTTACTCATTAGTTGATGATGGTACATATATGGTGTTCATACTTCATAAACACATCTAAATGAACAAAGATTCAAATGCACAGTAATTAGGCCAGATAGTAACTTGAAACCAAAAGGCATCGTTTCAAATGCAATGCATGCCATAAAATACATAACCATGTGCAAGCAGTACTGATCTGCCCTAATCAATATAATTTCCTTTCATCGGATAGTTGAAAATATAATAATAGGCTACTCTTTACCAGATCAGAAAGAAGCAAATGTGCTGCATTAACTAAACTGTAATGATGAGAAATCACATTGGTTTTTCCCTTCCACATCCACAAAAAAGGCAGTGTAGAAGTTGTAACTCATCAATATAGACAGGGCATTTTCAAACATATAAGAAGACTTTCTCTTACCTAGAATCCGACTGTAGATCCACACAGCGTTAAAGATGTTGCTCATCAGCTGATGTTGATGTTCTGAGGAATTTGACGTATACAGTAAGTTTAAATCACCTTCGAGAAGCTCCAATATTTTCCCTGGGGTGTTGAGCAAAAACCACATAGTGTTTTTACTCAACTCCCCTGGTGAATAAATTGTTTTGGTCTCTGCAATTATAATCCATTTCCCCCATTAACAAACTAAAAGCCTGTTAAAAAGTCTTAAAAGCATGCAATGAATTGATTACATTGTGGCTGCACATTTCCGATCTCATTAGTCTATGTTCAGTAGACACATTTTCAATGGATATTTTTATGGATAGATATTATTTAGTTTGCGGTTAATTAACAGTGTGGTTTTCTTGGAATAATTGTTTAAATGTCAGTTTATTTCTCACATAAAGATACCATATGACCTAAAAAATAGAAAAGAAAAGAAAAGAAAAGAAAAGAAAAGAAAAGAAAAGAAAAGAAAAGATTTTAAGTCATCAGTGGCCTCCTTGGAAGTTTGCGGAGGTCTCCATGTGGTCCCCAGCCCCATGGAAGAAGTTGAGAGTTGAGAAGTGGGAGAGTGAAGTGAGAGAACCCGTAATTGGGTTTGTTTTCAAACCCACCCCAATTAGTGTGCCACTGTCTAAAACCCATTCAAGAAGCAATATCACTGACAATCTTCAGGAAGCTTTTTCAAGCATGTGATCCACAGACATTAACAAGCCCCCTGCTCTACTGCTGCAACAGCTTGCAATTTCTAGGCATCTGATCTTTCAGTCTCCATAGAGCAAATAGTATCATTATTCCTTTGTGATTGACAGGAAAGCATAGGAGAATAAATGTGAGGAGATAAACCCTATTCAATTTCACTGGTTAAATAAACCAATCCCGTATATCATGTCTTTTGGCTTTGGCATAATTTCTTTATTTTCCTATATTTTTAACATAAACCAGCACTTGGGAGATTTATTGATCCAAATGTTTAGTTTTTTATAATACAATACAATACAATACAATACAATACAATACAAATTTTATTTCTATAGCACATTTAAAACAACTGCCGTTGACCAAAGTGCTTTCCAGCATCATTACATACAGTCACACAAACAAAATTAAACATTAAAAATTAAATCCTGATCAATCAATTCTAAAAGCTATACTAAAAAGATATGATTTCAATCTAGATTTAAAAGCATCCACAGATGGGGAAGATTTCATATGCATTGGAAGAGGGTTCCATAATCGTAGAGCAGCCACTGAGAAAGCCCTGTCACCCTTTGATTTTATTTGAAATATAGTGCAATAAATGATAGGTTGACACATAACACGTCCATGAACTTTATTTTGTAATCAATGTCAGGTTTTATATACACAGTATAAATAGAGGGAATTAAGGTAAAGTGCATTAAATAAATAATGTCCTTTTAATTAAAGACCATTGTTATGCTCTGCTAGTGTAAAGCCACTGAGCACAATACAATCAGTACAATCTTTATCTGAATTTACCCAATGTACATGTAAACAATGACCAAAATGCAACAATATTACACTAAAACTGTAAATTTGTTTCTACCAAACATTAATCAGCTAATGAAGAGAACATGCAAACATTGTGTTTACACTGTGTGGATTTCAGATATCTCACAAATAATTTATTTTTATTTTTAATTAATTATTATTATTATTATTATTATTATTATTTTATTCAAATCACATGAAATAAAGTGCTTATATTCATTGCACACCTGTTGGTCTATACAGCACATGACAGTGCTGAGCATTTGGTCATACAAAGTAAATAATTTAAGATAGAATAGCTGTTAGAATAGAATAGAATGGATGTTATGGACTGAGGTGAACTGCAACAGCAGTGAAGAGACCTTCATTATGTTATCAGAATCTCTCCTCATGAACAAGTAAACAGTCAGTAAGTGGGTTGAGATACAAGAGACAGTGACAGTAGATAAAATTTAAAAGCAGGGCTCAAAAAACAAAACAAAACAAAACAAAAAATCCCCAAATAAGGTGCAATTGAAAAGTAATGTGTAGTTCAAAAGCACAAGAGACAGACTGCTCAGAACTAATTTCCGCTTATGAGAAGTAAGTGATATTGCATGAGAGAGACTCCTCCAAGTACGAACAAAAGACAAGAGGATTACTGAGTAAGGGATAAAACATGCTGGACATTGGGAACACATGGTAAACATGTATTGAGCTCTAATGATTGCAAAGGTCAAAGGCACTAACCAGATGATACAAGAAATAATAAAGCATGCCATTTTACTGAATGGTGAGATCCATACCAGCAAGGATGAGAAACTAAAATGTATCTTTCAATAGCAATAAATGCCATGAAAAATAAGCCTACAAACAAACAATATATGCACCCCCGCATTGCAGCACTCGCTAATTTGGTTGCTAATACGATTATAAAACCAATCTGTAACAGATCTGAAAGAATCAAATGTATCACATAAACCGAAGCAGCACGATGAGACTTAAATGAGAAAACACAATGCAAACAGGGTTAAACAGACGACTGGAATCTTAAAGAGGCTCAAAATCCAGATAAACATGGCTTCCACAACCTCTACTTTATCAGGATTGCTAATTATATGTGGCTCATTTAACCCATCAGAGCTGTTGATGCTGAATTGTGTCATGGTCTCACAAAGTCTTAGAAGTTAGCACTGAAATAACAACAAACCTGAGATTAGTTTACTGTTTAAAGATTTCTGAAACAAAATCACACACACAATCATTTCTGACTAACTGTGTAAATATATGCAATGGACCATAATAAACATAAGATTTATTTTTATGAGAATATCAGTACCTTGAAGAAATGTTAGCATTAACAGTTGGCTAAACTGGCTAGCTAGGTATCAGTTCTCTCCATGGTCCCCCCCCATACATTGAAGGCAGATGTAAATGTGATTTTGCAAGAATGTCATTTAATGTACTGTTTTTATTTAATTGGTAATACCCTTAAATAATCACACAGTCCTAAATTATCTACCACAGCAAAATTGGAACACACAGCAAATATAAGTGATAGTTGGGAATTCTGAATTCATAAGTCAAGTCAAGTCACTATTATTTGTATAGCACTTTTAACAATATAAATTGTGTCAAAGCAACTTTAAATCAGCTTGATATAAAGCTGCGTGTCAGATATTTTTTATCTGGCTATGCCACACTACCATTTACCCACCCCTTGCGTTCCCTGAACAAGTCAGCAAAGGATCAGCACTTGTTAAAACAAATTGTGATTATCACAAACAGTATGGGGATAAGCAAGAAAACAAAACACGTGGGGTTAATGAATCAACCTTAATTCAATCACAATAAAAATGCATGTACTTTACACCTATTAGTACATTTACTGCTGCATTTGTGTGATGTTGTGATCTTGATGTATTTGAAATATGTTTAAGCTTTATTTGGTATATGAGTAATTTTCTTTCTCCAAACCCACTTCTGTCTTCACAGGGGCAGCCACGGGCACAGCTGATCTCAGTTACAAAAAGAAAAAGTCAGGTATGTAAATAATGTTTGTAGGGTAATTATTGGTGGTTCTGGTAACTATGTATTAGCATAGCTCATTAGTCAAGCAGATTCTCTTAAGGAATTGAATTAATTAAATTTAATTTCAAGGAGACCTATTATGCTCATTTCAAGTTGTATATTTTTATTCTGATACTCCACTAGAGTAATTTTGCATGATCCACAGTTACAAAAAATCCTTGTTTATCTTAAACTGGGCATTTATGCAGGCACTCAATTCATTGTTTGTCAGAAACAAGCCATTTTAGATGGAGCCTTCTAGAAGCCTATAAATGGTTACTATTCTAATGAGCCTGCATGTAATGTAAAATGCGGAGCCAAATATAAACATGTTTGCACACATATTTACTATAAGAGAGAGGCTGGCCTTTTCTCATATTTTGGGAGTCTCTAGATGCACCTGGGACACATACACTCATAGACAAAAATATTGGCACCCCTGCATTTCTGTCAGATAATAAATGCACTACTTCTCCGAGAAAATTGTTGCAATTACGAATTGTTTGCATTGGAACAACACAAAAAAGCAGAGGAAAAAAAACAAATCTGAGACATTCTACACAAATCTCCAAAAATGAACTGGACAAAATTGACTTACTTAATATTTGGTTGCACATCCTTTGGAAACAGTAACTGAAATCAATCGCTTCCTGTAACCATCAGTGGGTTTCTTACAGCTCTCTCCTGGAATTTTGGACCACTCTTCTCTTGCCAATTGCTCCAGGTCTTTCAGATTTTAAGGGTTTCTTCTCGAGCTCTATAGACCGGTGCTCTATGGGATTTTGATCTGGACTCATTTCTGGCCACTTAAACCTTCCAGTGCTTTGTCTTAAACAATATTTTGGTGTTTTTTGAAACATGCTTTGAGTCATTGTCCTGCTTTAAGACCCATGACCTCTGACGGAGACCCAGCTTTCTGACACTGGGCCCTACATTGCGCTCCAGAATTCTTTGATAGTTTTCAGATTTCATAACGCAATGCACACAGTCAAGACATCCAGTGCCTGAGGCAGCAAAACAACCCCAAAATATCAGTGAACCTCCACCATGTTTGACTGAGGGACAATGTTCTTTTCTTTTGAAGGCCTCATTTCATTTTCTGAAGACAGTACAATGATGTGCTTTACCAAAAAAACTCTTTTGGCAAACTCCAATCTAGATTTTTATTTCTGTGTCAGCAGCGGGGTCCTTCTGGGTCTCCTACCATAGCGTCCCTTTTCATTCAGATAGCAATGGATAGTGCAAGCTGTTACTGTTGTGACAACTGCGGGCGCCAGATCCTTTTCCTATTTAGCGCCCAAACTCTGGAATAATCTACCTAACTCTGTTCGGGACGCAGACACACTGTCAGTTTAAATCTAGATTAAAGACCCATCTCTTTAACCTGGCGTACACATAACACACTAACACATTTCTATTATTCAAATCCATTAAAGCTGTGGTTCCCAACCACGGTCCTGGAGGCCCCCCAACGCTGCACATTTTGCATCTCTCCTTTGTCTGACACACCCATTTCCGGTCTTGGAGTCTCTACTAATGAGCTAATGATCTGAATCAGGTGTGTTTGATTAAGGAGACATGGAAAACATGCAGTGTTGGGGGGCCTCCAGGATCGTGGTTGGGAACCACTGCATTAAAGGATTGTTTGGCTGCATTAATTAGGTCAACTTGACTGATGTACCCTGTGCATGCAGGTCAACTTCAGTTTGTTTGGAAGTTGACCGATGTTCTTTATCCACTCTGATCAATCCTTCTTTGCAATCTTTAATCAATTTTTCTCATTCGTCCACATCCAGAGATTTTAGCTACAGTGCCATGGGCTGTGAACTTCACTGTGCACAGTGGAAACAGGAACATTAAGATGTCTGGAGATGTACTTGTATCCTTGAGACTATTCATGCTTTTGCACCATTTTTGTTCTCAAATCCTCAGACAATATTTCACTCTTCTTTCTTTTCTCCATACTCCGTGTGGTACACATAGACACACAACACAAATGTTGTCGATTTTTCTACATTTTAACTGGTTGCAAGTGTGATTTCTATATTGCCAGTTCCTATGCATTGCTACAGGTAGTTTAATTACAAATCAAAGGAGCACCACATGCTTGAAATACAATTATTACAGAAGATTCTGAAAAGCTGCCAATAATTTTGTCCAGTCCATTTTTGGAGATCTGTGTAGAATGTCTCAGATTTTGCTTTTTTCTCTGCTTTTTTTTCTGTTGTTCCAACGCAAACAATTTGTAATTGCAACAAGTTTCTGGGAGAAGTAGTGCATTTATTATCTGACAGAAATGCAGGGATGCCAACATTTTTATTTTTGTCTGTGACTGTATTTCCAGTATGTTGAAAAGACATTACAAAGTGCATTTTGTCCCTTTTTTAATGTTTTGTTTTCCTTTGTATATATGACTCAGCTGTAATATTGTATCCCACAGAGGGACCAAGACATATGCCTATGAGGAAAAAGCCACAAAAGAGTAAGTGCATGTAAATGCAATGATCGATGCTTCTATCAGTGTGGTGACATTGCTATGTTTACCCCTGGTTATTTCCTATAGTTCCATTGCTTATTTTTTGTATCTACTACAGATAATTAGTCCTAACAGACAACAGATAAAATCCAGCTGGCTTAACGTGTCAAATTTTACCAAAATACATTGCCAAGCAGTAGAGAAAGCAGCAGTGTAGTATTCTCAATCAGAGGTGGACAGTAGTGAAGTATTTTTACTTCACTCAAGTAAATTTAAAAAGTATATGTAGTCTATCAGAATGTTTTTCTTTGCAAAACTTCTCTACATTCCAAAGCATAATGTCATACTTTTTTACTGCACTAGATTTCATAAATTAAAGTTTTTTTTAATACCTTTAATACTTAAGAACATTAAAAATGTAGTACTTTCTTGTACTCAAGTAAATAGTTGAATTACTTTTACTTGAGTAAAAGTAAGAAAGTAATAGATTTCTAATATAATTAAGTATTAAATTATATTTAATATGAAACGTAGTGCAGTAAAAAGTACAATATTATGGTTTGAAATGTTGTGAAGTAAAATTTTCTAAAGGAAAACACTGATAAAGTACTGAAACTTGAAAAGTACTTTTACAGCTGAGTAAAAATACTTCACTACTGTCCACCTTTGTTCTCAAGTTCGGTTCCATGGTACAAGTTAAACCTGGTTCAACTTGTAATTAGTCATAAACATCACTTGTCATCCTTGCAGGTCTGGTCACTATTGAAGTCTTCAGAGTTGTGTATTTTGTTCCTACTCTAAGAAATATGTGAAGCATGTTTTTGATGTTCACAGATCGCTCCTACCACATTCGCCTAGAGGCTTTCCCCATCAGGAGTGTAGTAAGAGAAAGAGTGAGAAAGGTTAGACAGTCATAAAAGAAATGCATAGTGTAGACATTATGCAAAGTGTAATATATGATTTGGAAACTTGCTTGTGTGTTGGCAATACATACAATACATACCGTAACTGTTAGGTAGATACTTTTTTATGTGTTTAGTCTTTTTAAATTACAGATTAGGAAGGAGCTTGTACTGAAAAAAATCATGATCACATGCTGTAAATACCAACAATGGCCCACTGTATATTGTACCAGTGAAACTCAATGCCTGTAACCAAACATAATAGCCTTATGCTACGAATGGAATGTGTGTGTGTGTGTGTGTTTTAATCTATTATTATTATTATTTTTTTTTTTTTTTATTATTTTGATAGGGCAAAGCATACTGGGAGCCCTGTCCAATAAGGTATGTATTCTTCTGGTTTTCTGCTTTATCAATTAATGTAGACATTATTAATTTACTTTATCTTTATTATTTTTTTTTATTTGTTTGTTTTATTTTTTCTACAATAATTTCTTAATCTCTTTTGTTTCACAAATGGTGGTGGTCCTTCATAGATGGAAAATGAATCTGTTATGCTTATAAAAGACATATTCTGTAATGATGTGTGCTTCACACTTCTTAAAATGTTTGTTTATTGGAAAAACCCAGTAATTAAAAAAAATTCCCTTTTGTTTTTAGTGGCAAGGAGTGGGCCCATTCCTGGCAGCCAAAGGATTCTCTTCAAATGAATGAGAATAAATAAAATGTAGAATTTGAACTACATTTTGGTTTCTGCCTGTTTATTACATTGTTTTTGCGCTGCTTTTGAAGTCATGTCTCATCTTTCTGTAGTGGTGAAAAGGTGAAAATCCCCAATAAATGTGACATGAAGTTTAGTGTCAAGTAGGATTAAATAGAAGTTTACTTAATCCAACTCAATTTCCTTTTCAGATGTTATTTGATAACATTTTATATTTCATGATTATACATTGCACTCTATGTTATTTTATTACAGTTGACATATAACTTGATTTCATGTTCTGTTGTCTGTGCTTTTCAAGTTAACTTAATCTCACAGACCACTGTTTAAGACATGCAAAAAATATTTAAAGCTGTTCCTCTCTCTGCTGCTGACAGTTGTCATTTCAGGCAAATCGATCCAACAAAAATCTTCAGATCTTCCACCCTATTCACCTCCAGTCCTCATCATATCCAGCTCGCAGGAGACCTTCCACTGTGCTCATCAGGAGCTGAGCTCCACATTCATCCAGATCTCAGCATTGCTATTCACTCCTTCACCACCACCAGTGTCTAGACTCCATGGGGGGATATTCCTTTTCATATCATGCATTTCTCTTCTACTTTTCAAATAATGACGTCTCCATGTGGTCTAATTGCCAAAGACTAAATAGTTTCAACTTATGCACCTTGTCAAATTTGTTTGATCGCTCTTTAAGCCTGCAGTCAATAACTAGGCAATAAATAAGCATTTGGTGTTTGTTCACTTGTATTTCTGAGGAAGACCACAAATACACTATGATAAACACTTGCAAAAGATTATCACTTTTCCTTACATATTAACTGAAAAAAAATAAATAAATAAATGACAGTGACAAAGTTGAGAAATATAAGCAAAAGTAATAACCTACACTGAGCATATTTATGTGAGAAATTTGTTTAATTTTACATCATTGATTTACTAGTTGTTTTAAGTGGATTATTTTGAAATGACAATTTTGGGTAGCATATAAATTAATTATAAAGATACTTATCTGGATAAGCATGGTTATAGCTACTAGAATTGATTGAACAGTTTTTGTCACTAAAACACAACTAGGCAGTTAATTTCATTCCTGAGGGGGCTAAACAAACATACTCAGGCATAATTACAAAAAAAAAAAAGATCTCATAACTCGAAATAATTTCTGCAGTAACTACCCCAGATGAACTGATATCCTGAAGATTTTTTCAGAATATTCTGACAATCATCTTGATAATATGTTTCGGCTGTAGGAGACTTTTGATATATTTAGTAAAGATCCGTTTTTATAACCCCATCCCTACTCTGGAAACCAGAAGAACTACAAATATGGTGGTTGATTTGTACGCTTCGTAAGAAGTTCTATTGCGCGTCTCTACTGGGAATTGTAGTTTATAAATACATTGGAGTCGGCCCTGACTTGGCTGTTGTACAATAACAGTTAAATTTCCCAGATCAACTGACATACACACGATTTTTTTAATCTTGATTATCTAAATGCAGTATAATGTATGTTTCAGCTGTAGGAGATACTCAACATATAGTAAAGATACATTTTTATAACCCTAAACCTAACCCTACTTTGGAACCTGAAAGAACTTCAAATATGGACGCTGATTTGTACGTTTAGTAAGAAGTTCAATGGTGCATCTCTACTGGGAATTGTAGTTTTTAAATACATTGGTATATTCCCCATAATTACAAGATGGCAGTATTAGACTGCAGGTACTCCTAGGGGTTTTAGGGGCTGGGAAAGACATTGGTGTAATCAGATTTTAAAAGTATAATTGTTAAATGGGAGAAAATTGCTTTTGGCCTACTTTTGACAGCGCCCCCAGTTGGTGCCCAATAGTGACTATGGTCACATGATAGCTGGAGTCCAGAGGTCTCTTTAACAGTTGGTCTCATGTCTGTAGACCTTCTTGTTGGTGGATTATAAACCTTCAAACATGGTCCGAGTTTGAGGTTCAAAGGTCAGTATTTAGAAGCAGGAGCCATGTAGAATATTCATACTGACATATGTTACTCTCCAGGTCGAGACCTTTCCAATGATGTATTTGGTTTAGCTCTATAACAAAGTTTTAATTTTCTCATTTCATTTACACAGGCTGTTCCAGGCCTGATTTCAGAGAGCACTTTGAAGGCCCAGTATATACAATTAAGCCTTCTGTTGTTTTTTTTTTTTTTTTTTTTTTCCTTTTTATGTGTAAATAGTAACCAAAATGAGTCACCTTCAGAGTTTATACAATGACAGAATCTGTTTTATTAGCCAATGTATTTGGTTTAGTCCTACGACAATGTTTTAACGGACATGACTTTGCCCAGGCATACCTTCACAAAACCCTTTGTCAAAAATTACTTAAGGTAAAATTGACATGGCCAAATTTTGAACATTATTTTCATGATGGCATGCAAGGTCTATGTTTTCAGCCTCAACCCAAGTACTTCAGGTCTTCCCCCACGCCTGCAGTAATGCACTTTTATTTTAATTCAAAAAGGTGATTTATTTTGCTCACTATTTCTGCTAGTTCATTAAAAGGATAAACCCCTCAAGGTGAACCATCTAGTTTTCATGGGGGTCCTTAACAAATATGCAGAAACTACTGTACATAAAGCAAAACAGACAAAAATACAAATACACTCACACATAGGCCTACACAGACAAAAACTCTCCCATTTCTAGCCACTCCCCACCACACCAACTTGTTCCCCTAAAAATATCAAAATACATGCATTAAATGTACAGTACAAATACTAATAAAAAGCTTTGCATGCATTAACATGCATATACACCTTACTATACACATTACTTCTATATCTCAAGTTTAATTATAAGCAAGATCAGGTTGTTTGAAGATAAGTAAAAAGACATGCCATAAAGTTATGAATTAATAATGCTGTGTGATGTCAAATGAAACAAGATTCCACATATAAATATGCTTAATTTATATCACTTTCCTTTTCCCTCCAGATATTACCTTGTATCAACCATGAAATCACATTTTATTTTTAAACAACAATGTATGGAAAAGTCAAGTCAACTTTATTTATATGGCGCTTTTAAAAATTCAGATTGTGTCAAAGCAGCTTTACAGTATAGTGTGTCAAAATGCAAAAGGACAATAGTAAACACTCAGTTTTCATTTAAAGGCAGTTTAAGTTTAAGTTTATTTTTATAAATAGTTCATCATTGATTCAGTGATGTCATCATCCAGCTCAGTTCAGTTCAGTTCAAATAGTATCTGTGCAATCACATAGAGGATATTGCTGGAAATTAATTGAAAACATAAAATTCTCGTCTTTGGAAATACTTTATTTCTTGCCATTTGCAACAATTTCCAGTGAAAATACACCACATTATGAGTATGCATATTGGTAAAACAAGCCATAAGGCTGTATTTAATAACACTGGACCATGTGCTTAAGTTCACTTGAAAAGCACCAGCAGAACAGGGAATCAAGTTATTTGTCAACTGTAATAACATGCAACATAAAGTAAAATTATAACATAATTTTTCTGTTACATACTATCTTATCCATTATACAAGTACTTAATGTAAGTGTAATGTACAATGTGCTTATAACAAAGTATCTGCAGGATTTTTAAAATCAAATGTAAGACTTTTAAAGAGCTTTTTAAGACCTGCACAAATAAAATGTATATCATGAGTGAATGAAAAAAAAAGCATGATTTACAGTTCAGAGACGAGATTTGCACAAAAACAAAGTTTTATAAATTGATAAACGTCATATTTCAACATTTCAACTACTTTTCAGAAAAGATACGAGTCAAAAGTATCATTAATTTAAACAATTATTAATCAATAATTTATATTAATATAATAACATAAAATATCAATTTATATATTTATTTTTATTATTTATATCAATTAATTGTTTAGAATTTTATAAAGCATTAGTACGAGCTTACTGTTGATCTACCAGTTCACATTTACAAATGTGTGTTAAAATATTAAAAAATTGCATGTTAAGTAAAAATATTTGTTGATTTTTTTTATTTGGTCTGAACAACAATGCCAATTCATTTTCTGTCAGCAGGGTTCCCTGGTAACGGCAGTACACAAAGCAGCACAGCATCTGACTTTAAAACATGCAGGACATGTTCATTCATTCATTTATTCAATGAAATCACAGCCTTTTGAAGTTAAATCGTCGCATGAAGGTATCATAAAAATCATCCCTATATCCTATAATACCCCTCTGGACAAAAAAGGCACAGACCCTCTGCTGCTGCTGCTGCACTGCAGAATAAGCGGATGTGGGGAAAATGCAAGTAATGAAGAATGAACTTTTACATTTCGGCCTAAATGTGGTGACAGAGGAAACATCACGAGGTCACCAAAGTCATCTTCATGAATTTGCTTACCAGATTTCACGGCAAATCTGCCCAATGGACAATATCGAACTTTACATTGTGCTACAGGGAATGTCATGAGGTCAACAAAACCGACAGGATTCAATGCCTGGGAAGCTTGAGAATGCTCAGCAAATTAATGAAAAATCTGTTCCTAACATTTGTTGTATACAAGTCAAAAGTTTAGCCTTGAGTTTTACACACGAGAAAAGGTCACAGGGTCACCGCAATCAAGAGGAGTCTCTCTTAAAGGAGTATGAATACACTACCCAAATATCATGTCATGATATTACATCTGGTAATATCATATGTGCAAAGTTAACATTTTTGGCTGAGATTGGTGCACCTATACTAAGAGGTTTGTATATCTTCAAGGAGCATTCATGTGCTTACTGAATTGCTTTGCAATCTACAGACAGGTTTAATTTTCAACAATATAGAATGAATACAAGGTGTGTATGAAACATCATTAAATACACAAATAAATTATGAAGAGTAACAGTAATGGGGATATTCCATCAACGCAGCTAATGAAAGCTGTGCTCTCTTGAAAAAGCCTGGCTTGAATTAACACTGACTTTCACTGCAGGCTCAAGCCATTCCACTTACATAATTTAGCCATGTCTAGTCAACACTGACTTTAACCAGGCTTGAATAGGCATGTACTGTGCTTGTGCATGGAGTACATAAGCAGCCCTGAAGAGTTGAGTAAATTTTAAGGCTTGAGTCATGCAGACACAGTTGTTCCTCAAACAAATTGATGAATTGATCCAGTCTTTCCTCCGTCCAAAACTTCAACCAGCCGAAAGTTGACCAGCTGACTTTGCTACAAGCTGACTGGCTGTTGAAACAGGTGCCATGCCTTATATTCTAAAATCAGCATCTGGCAAATTGACAAGCTGAGTTGCTGCAGCTTTTCCCTGTAGTGTTCCTAAGCAAGGCTTTTCCTTTATCCACCTCGATGGAACACCCCCGGTCTATTTTTGAGAACAAACAAACATACATATGAATAAATTAATTACCTAAATTGTGTTTTCTTCTTCATTCTCACTGGTGTCTGGACTACTGAGGCCACTTTGATCTTCTGCTTCAACATGTAGAAGGGCAGAGGCCTCAGGGCCTAAAGCAGTCTTATACTGTTGGAGGACCACTTGCAACCTTTCTGACACCTCTGACAGTCTTCTTCTTAAGAGACAGCAAAGTCCTTCATTTCCCTTGTCTACATCTCAAAATACAAAAGAGATAACATTAAGGACAAAGTACATATTAAGACTGCTTCATGAGGCCAAATAACTTTAATGGAGTAAAACGATTTCTATATACCAGAATTGCTGGCATTTTTATGTGTATCATTGTCATACTACCTGGCTACCTTGTGTATAAACTCTGATGGCTCACTGAGGCGACTTAACGCAGCGAGGCCCAAAGTAGCAGAAAAGCATTTTGTGTTGCAGCCAATGTCTTATAGCTAATATCTTTCTTCTTCACTACAGTTGTGCTAAAGTAACACCTTGTGTAGCATTCAAGAAGCTACATCAAGAAAAAGGTGTGTTTGATGATGCTGACCAGTTAGATTTTCTATGTTGACTGGAGGAGATAATAATAAGCTTAATCTTGATGTTATGCTAACCTCGTGTAACACACCAGGACACAAAATCTAATGTTCAAAATTATTTTGTTAATTTCAGCTTTCATGAAACAGCCACAGTACAACAAATCTCTCAAGCAAATGTGACACACTTTAAAGCCTTACTGACTTGTTACCATAGTGAACAACTATAGTCCCCATTTTATTATGTGCAAGCCAAATGACCATGGCAAATAGAGCAATAACTGTTCTACTCCATCCAAGTTCTGCGACTGAGACATGATTCAGTATGTTTTTTTTTTGTTTTTTTTGAAATTCATACTTTAAATGGACAGGGTTTTTATTCAATTTACCCTCCTCAGCTATCTTGTTCTTCAGAACCACTGCCAGGCTCTGCAACCATGTGCAGTGTTGTGCCATCTCCAACACCAAAATGTTTTTTTCCTCTTGCAGTCGCATTGTCAACATCACTTGGTCATGCAGTTGTTTCTTGATTGAAATGTTTGCTAAGAATCAACAACAGTTATATGAATACATGAGACAATCTATACATGAGCATAATAGCATTGCAATGTTTTGTAACTACCAACATGTACTTTTTTAAATCAAACTGATACATAAGAAAACTGAAAATGTGCCCATTAACTAAATGAACATTACAAAATGTTACATGCATGTCTTAGTTCAGTGTACTCTATATAGCAGAACTGTAAATAAATTCCTGTGAAGCATCTGAAAACTGACATCCCATGAACCTCCCACGGCCATATTTGAGACACAGCGCTCTCTCCAGTCAGGGAATGCTCCACCACAGCTACATCAATGTTAGTGGCAGAGTCTAGTACAAGACCATTGTATTTCTCGATCTCCTGAAGAAGGAGCTTTTTGTCTACTGCCAGCTTCCTTCGAAGGCGGTGGCGAAGCTTGCTGCTGTCTAGAAAGACAGGAAGTACAGGTGTAGAGGTTTGTAACGGCACTACTCAATAAGGAAAGATATATTGCACCCAAAAAAAAATTTAAGCAAAGCTGCAGTAATTGAAGTATGTGAAAATTTTAATTTAGATTTACAACTATATATCTAAATACGGTCCCCTTCCACAGAGGCCACCATGTTCCAACGGTAGACCACAATGGACAAACAAACACTGGCTCTAGATAGGACCACTCAGTTTTTCTCGTCTGCCACAGTAGTTCTACTACAACTTTGAGAGGTAGAGGTGAGGGGAGTTGATTGCAATTTACAACCTTGTACATGTAACGTATTTTTTGGTGGAGTAGGATGCATACAGTGGCTTGAATAACTCAACCTATTATATTCCATAGTTATACCATTTTGACGGTAAAGGGTTTGCTTCCGCTGCCTCACACTATGGTAAAGCCCCTCAATTGCCTGCTGAAGTCTTCTGTGTGTGGTGTCTTGACTGGCATGAGATGTATCTGGTGTCTCTGTAGAAGTAATCATGAAAACAAATTCACTGTTAAAACAACACAGAACCGTTTCAGTGTTCGAATTTGTATTTGTATATAAATCCCCTTTTAATTCTTCATTAACATTTCATTGATATTTCTTTTAATACTTTATTGAACTTGGTATGTGCACTTCCTGCAGGGAAACTGAAATACCCAACATAATAAATGTGGCAAAACATCTGATGGTGACATGTAGTTTCCTGTAACCCATAGATGATCAGCCTATTACCTTTAGCTGCTCTTTAATATCAAACTTAAAATTTCAGATAGTGGAAAAGTATATTTGCTGTTTCTTTTATCTGGTCATGCTTACCGCCAGCTGCCCATTCTTTCACATCAGAAAGCCACTGTGACACCAATTTATCTGTGCAAAGTAACTCTGTTTTTAGTTCAGCTAGCCTTGCCGTTTCATCCCGGAGTCTCTGACAAGTCTGGTGAACAGTGTTATACAATAATCAGGACTTAGTACGATTAAAAACAGGCCAAGTGCACACAACAAAAGGATACACAAAACAATTAATAGGAGACTTACCTTCACATATCTTGTTGAAAGTGACTGATGTAGAGAGAGACTTTTTTTTTGTGGTTCCACCCCATTGCATGCAATATAAGCATGTCCACCCGTGCTGTTTAAAGCAAATAATAAGGTTATGATGCTTAATCTAAAAAAAAAAAAAAAAAAAAATTATATATATATATATATATATATATATATATATATATATATATATATATATATATATATATATATATATATATATATATATATATATATATATATATATATATATATATATATAATAAAAAAAGAATATTGCAAACAATCTGATTACCTGCTTTGGACATATATTTGGTTGTCAGGGCACAATGTGAAAGGTAGTTGTTCACTTGCTCGATCGCCTCACCGGCAGTTGTCCCTGCTCCTTCCTGGTTCCTACCACTCCATTTAATCTATTAGTAAATGGTGAAAGAAATTCAATTTAATTAAATGGGCACAATTTGCCTCAAAGGGCTTTACAATCTGTACAAGAAACGATTAAGCAAAAAGGCTACATAGTATAGTGTAGCCCATCTCTTCAATTTCACATTATTAATGTGCTTGTAAACATTACAAATGTACATGTGATGCAAAAGTATTATACATACTTCACACTTAGTAGCATGGGCTTGAGCATGCATCACACTGAGGAAAGGTTTCATTGTGGTCAGATCTTGAAGAGCAGGAAGGACACTAGCAGCTTTTTCCAAGTATGGCCAATATTTGCAAGCCACATCCATTGCAAAGAATTGTGCCTTGGCTGGCATGAGCTCCTTCTGAAGATACAGAGGGTAGGCAAATATCTCCCCCCTGTACATATTAAGAGCTTTCTGAAGGAATCCGTGGCGACACACTGCAACCTCCATCCCCTCTTCATCCAATTTGGAAACCCTCCTTGATGTCTCCCTCGCTACTGTCCACTGGGAGTCCCCACATGTGCCTTTTCCCTGTGTCTATGACACACATAAAAAACACAACAAATCAAACAAAAGCAATGCTGTCATACAATATATGGCATTTATTCTCTCAGTTTGATTTTGGAGTAGTTGGTTGGTAGAAGTAGTTGAAGTGGGGAGGAAATCAAGGTCGCACATATATGGTTCTATTTGTGACAACTTTTCAGTCAAGTTATGATTGAAATTTGCATTTCTCACTGCTTTCTGTATGGTTTCCACAAATCTATACACCGCAACGTCTTGAGCCACAAAGAGCCCCTCAAAAAGGCAGGATCATCAGAGCTGAGGAAGAAAGAAAAATAGAAAATACATCCATTAAATATATAAAGTAAATAAATAAATCAATAAAAAGACTGAAACAAAAGACCACCTTGTGTCTCGGCAAACGCGATATAGCTTTCTGTTTCCATCGGCTGAAACGGCCAACATTTCCGGGGTGCAGGCTGGGCAGGTGAAAGGAGCACCACAGCAGAGCTGGTCTTCCTCAAATGAAGCATATGAAAACTCTAAGAAGCTGCGCTGTAGTGTATCGCCGTTGATTTGTCCAGACTGGAAGATACATAGAATGAAATAGTATATGTAACAATGTCTGATAATGGAAAGAAATTTTATAATATGGTAATAACAATTACACTTACTCTTCCTCCAATCTTAGTGCGATGCTCCAGCAGCTTTGCGAAGGTTTGTCTGGAGAATCCTGGAGAGATGACCTTGAGTTCCTGAAAGGAGCTCAGGAGGTCTGGTGTATAAAGTGTGGAACTGGTGACAGAGGCAGGCCAATATCCACTCCTAAGGAGGTCCTTCAAGTCAGGGGTCCACTGATGCTGGCACGTTTGACATACATATAGTGGCTGATGCAAGTCAAAACGCCCTTTAAACAAAAAAGTACATTTAAAAATTAATTTTAAAACATTAACACATTTAAATGTTTTAAAACATTCTACACATTGTGAATGGTTGAGAGACGCTGCACAAGTTCCTATAATCCCGGCACTCAAACCAGACTTCTTGAGTAGTATCACACATTGTATACATTTGTCTAAATCATCAAATTACAAACAGCCGTGTTGGCTAATGACAATACCATGTGCTATACCCTAGATTTTGACACAACTGCAATTGTAAGCACAATGCCACAGCACACTATTATGAAAAACATCAAATCTACAATAGAAATCTAAATAGTGAATTGTTCTTACCATTGATGGTAATTAAAATCACTGGTTTGCCCGGTAATACGGTAAAGTTTGTGCCTTCACAGGAGCAGTCTGGCGCCTTCACTGTTGGCAAAATGCAAGCTGGCAAAAAGAAAGAAAACCACTAATTTAGATTATCTGTAACTGGCTGCAGACACACATGAACAGCAAAATGAGGGCTTTTGCGAGAACATACCTTGCTCATGGATGCAATATGCATCTTGCCCTTTAATGACGCATGAGGTTGGAGGAATGACTTCAAAAAACCCATGAAATCACACATTCCCTGTTGTGGAGTGGCTGTTTTTTGTGATGCAATACATCACAGTCTCCACAGAACCACTCCTCAGGAAGACACTCTCTGCACCTAGGGAGAAAATAAAAAAAAAATATTATAATATATTATTTCAGGGAAATAACTCATAAAGTATAACACACTCAATTTAAGCTATTCCAAATTTAGTTAGACACTAGGTTTGATTTTATTGTATTGGACTGAATAGTGGCTCAGTGTTCAGTGTCACCTTACAGCAAGAAGGTCCTAGATGTACTTTTCTTATAAATGTGGTTTTCATCTGGGTGTCCCCCAAAACACATGCACCTTAGCCTATAAAGCAGGGCACTAAATATTAAAACCAACCAAATAACAGCAGGCTCATGGCAAAGCCAACACAATGGCTGACCAACAGCCTCTTTTGCAATAAGGCATTTTAGGTGGTATGGTCTTGCTTCTTTCCAGCGCTCTGAGGCTTTCTGCTGCCGAAAAGACCATGATGATGCACAGCTTTTCTGAGGCTCAGCAGAAGGATAAGACGTCAAAATATCGGAAAGCCTCTCCATATTTTTTCTGTAAAGAAAATATGAAATAAAGCTGTAAGGGACAATTTAGATGAGGACCAATTAAAAGTCAATTGATCAATATTTAGAATAAACACCATTTCATGATTCAGTATCAAACTAGCCTTAATCTTTACTAAATTGTGTTCTTAATCCATTTACGGCACTGTCAGTTTTGTCTAAGGGGTTTTTCTTTAATCACACATGGATTTTAGATTTAAACTTAAATTCATCACTTTGATTTACCAAACTGCTCTTGAGGATTTAGTTCTGCTGAGCGCACAGTAAGTGAACCTGCACACTGGATGACAGGGAGCATTCAACCGGGGTGTGTGTGACTGTAAAACAGTACATAGAAGAATAAAAACATGTTAGGCTATCACTGCATGCTTTTTTTTTGTTTGTTTTTTTACCCAAAACTGAACAATTTATGAAATCAGACAAATTTCTAATAAGTACTTGGTAATGTCTTCTACTATAGTGCCACTGAAAGGTTTATGTACTTTTTAATGTCTTTTTTGATATTGGAATATTTTAAACTCTCAACAATCAATTACAGTGTTCTAATTTGATTTGGTCCAACATTTACATAGTAAATTCCTACAAATGTAAAATAATTCAGATATAACCTGTAGCTGAAGCTTGGCGTCACCCTCCTTGCCTCCCCCTCGGCTTGCCACGTCCTAAAAACTCCCTTTTAGAGGTCTGTGGAGGATCTCCTACAGAGCGTGCACGTTTCCTCTCCACAGCTGCTGTCTGAGTGTTGGAGTGAATATTTCTTGTAAAACTGATGTTGTTAAAGATACTGGATGCAAAAAAACAGGTGATTAGTGAAAGGAAAACACAACATAGTGTTTTAATAAGGTGTTGAATGGCTTAAATGAACCTTTATTCTCCAAGTCTCTGTAACTCCAAAATATATTCCTTTTTCCAAAATATATTCCCTCAGTTACACATGCCAAAGAGCATTATAGGATGCTAATGCATCATGCAATGTACCTGCATGTAATCTTCTGCACTCATCCTTCTTCTATATTCATCACATTTTTACTTTGTCACCCATCCACGTTCAAGTATAAAATGATTGAGGTATATAAAAACTCTTACTCTGGCTTCAGCTTGAACACTGTCTAGTTTCAGTTCAAGAGTCAGGTGTCTCCCCTCTTGGTATTGGGGATCCTGTGAGTCAAGTTTATGTTTGGATGCCATTGCAACGCAAACAGATACAGACAGACAGATGAACACACAGCCAGACAGACAGACACAAACAGACAGATGTAATGTATACAGAGAGGCTGTGAGAGTTAGACAGAGATAGATAGATAGATAGATAGATAGATAGATAGATAGATAGACAGACAGACAGACAGATAGATGGATAGATGTTCGGACAGGTGTCTTGTTTGACAGGATCTGCAAGGGAGAACAGAAAATGTTAATTATGTAGTGTAGAGTAGTTATGTTAAAATAAGGTTTAAAAAGGGTACCCCAATAGTGAGAGGTTCCCATTTTCTTATAAATACTTAAGGTAAATTAATAAAAATTCAAGATTTTCCAATGTCCTGTAATGACAGTTAAAAGGTATGTAACATGTGTCTGGGGTTCCTCGTCCCAGATTTAAAGGAAACTTTATGTGCAGTAACTTTAGGCAAAGTTATATTGTTATTACTGACACATTACAGTGAAGTTGTGGGTGAACCACGATGATCGAGAGAAAATGACATCAACTAGAGTTCACACAATAATGCAATGCTCTGTGCTAAGTTACCCTTCAGCTGATATAACTTAAAATACACTTAGCTTTTACTAGTAATCATTACTAGTATGATTATTGTTTTTTTCCCCATTTAGTTGTTTATTTCTTTTTTTTCTTTTTGTTGGTCCCGCTGTAATGGTTCTTTTGATTTCTCCCAACTTCACTGACTAATTATATCTACACCTGTTAACTATACACACAGTCTGAGGAAGGCTGAAGGCCCAAATGCAGGGTTTTAGTTATGTTTCTATTAATAGTGATCAAGAAGTGAATAAAGAATTTTTAACTTTTTTTGGACCGGAAGAAGTGCCTTGGATTTCAGGTTTCTTTGACAGTGGCCTTCAGCTCATCTGTACTTTTTGGTCTCTTGTTTCTCATTTTCCTCTTGACAATACCCCATAGATTCTCTATGGGGTTCAGGTCTGGTGAGTTTGCTGGCCAGTCAAGCACACCAACACCATGGTCATTTAACCAACTTTTGGTGCTTTTGGCAGTGTGGGCAGGTGTCAAATCCTGCTGGAAAACTAAATCAGCATCTTTAAAAAGCTGGTCAGCAGAAGGAAGCATGAAGTGCTTCAAAATTTCTTGGTAAACGGGTGCAGTGACTTTTTCGTTTTCAAAAAACACAATGGACCAACACCAGCAGATGACATTGCACCCCAAATCATCACAGACTGTGGAAACTTAACACTGGACTTCAAGCAACTTGGGCTATGAGCTTCTCCACCCTTCCTCCAGATTCTAGGACCTTTGTTTCCAAATGAAATGCAAAACTTGCTCTCATCTGAAAAGAGGACTTTGGACCACTGGGCAACGTTGTCTGTGGTTCAGGAGTGGCTTAACAAGAGGAATACGACAACTGTAGCCAAATTCCTTGACACATCTGTGTGTGGTGGCTCTTGATGCCTTGACCCCAGCCTCAGTCCATTCCTTGTGAAGTTCACCCAAATTCTTGAATCGATTTTGCTTGACAATCCTCATAAGGCTGCAGTTCTCTCGGTTGGTTGTGCATCTTTTTCTTCCACACTTTTTCCTTCCACTCAACTTTCTGTTAACATGCTTGGAACAGCCAGATTCTTTGGCAATGAATGTCTGTGGCTTACCCTCCTTGTGAAGGGTGTCAATGATTGTCTTCTGGACAACTGTCAGATCAGCAGTCTTCCCCTTTGTGTAGCCTAGTGAACAAACTGAGAGACCATTTTGAAGGCTCAGGAAACCTTTGCAGGTGTTTTGAGTTGATTAGCTGATTGGCATGTCACCATATTCTAATTTGTTGAGATAGTGAACTGGTGGGTTTTTGTTAAATGTGAGCCAAAATCATCACAATTAAAAGAACCAAAGACTTAAACTACTTCAGTCTGTGTGCACTGAATTTATTTAATACACTGAAATTACTGAAATAAATGAACTTTTCAACGACATTCTAATTTATTGAGATGCACCTGTATGTTCATAATCATTAAATACTATTAAAATACTGTCAACAACAATAAACTCACATTAACACGTTCATAATTTTATGTATTTATTTTTTGTAGTATCTTGAAACTCTCCCGAGCAGCGTTTTTGCTCACAGATAAGATACAATGGCGGTAGAGCACCCTCAGGCGACCGTTAATTTGACATCAGAAAGAATACGCCACCAACGAACATTTTTAAATATACACCAAATTATCATTATTTATGTAAAATAAACGGCATCTCTCATTCAAACTCGCTCGTTCCTGCTCTCTCTTCCAGCTCGTCGGTTCTCCGCATTGGATTGTGGGAAATAGTGCTTCAGCGAGTGTACATCGGTTGTACACTCGAAATCAGAATGCATTGTGGGTAAAAAGTAGTGAACGAATGTAGAGAATGAAGTCGTTCACTCAGAATTCGGACAGCACTACAAAATGGCTGACACCCGATATAGTGCACTATATAGTGGATAGTGAGCGGTTTCGGACACAGCTAATGAGAAGAATTCAACCGCGGCCTGCTCCGGAGGTGGAGGATCATGGGTAATGCTGACAGTAATGCCAAATATAATCTTTTCCCCCATTTCTATCATAGAATAAGGCAGAAAATATATTTTATAATTTCTATACTGTAATAAATGTGTGTGTCTCTAGTTAACGCAGTCTCGTATATTTGTATATGTAACGTTATAGTATATGTGACTGCAAGGAACCAATGACAATGGTTTATAATAGCGAGTAGATTACAGATTATATAAAGCAATAAAAAGAAAGATAAAATCTCCTGATTAAATGTTGAGTAATAGTGCTTGAATATTAAAAAAAAGAATAACAAATCAGAAAAAAAAAATACAGCGTCTGTGGTACCCAATGGCAAAAAGAAAAACGTGGTGGAGGGCACGAAAGATGGAAATTCGTGCTGAGTGACACAAAAAAAGAGGGAAATTCGTGTCCATGAACAGGAATCAATAGATTAAATTTCATGACAATATCACGAACTGCCGTGAGACTGGGTTGGATTAGAAGACTTGCTTCCCATCAGTCAAAGCGAAAGAGCTGCGGAAGCTTGCTCTCTTGCCCTCCTTGCGTGCCGTCTTTATGAGAGGCCACAACTTGTCCCGTGCTGCTCTATCGTCTGGAGACAGAGGCCCTGAAAGACGCAGTCTGTTGTCAGTTAGAAATTTGCAACCTTTGGCAGCGCCCCAAATCATGTCATGGATGCGGCGCAGTGAGAAGAGGATTATGATCGATCTGGCCTCACCATCCGCTCGTTTCGGTCCCAGACGGTGAGCGACATCGACACTGTCCTGAGCCCGTCTCCAATTCCAGGAGCGATCTTCTCTAGTATGTTAAGAACCATGCTTCGGACATCCTCTCCGTCTTTTTCCGCAACGCCGTGCAACTTTAGACACCATCTCCAACCGTAATGGCTACATTCCTGTATACTTGCTTTCAATGATTTGTTTTCCTTTCTCAAAGCGTGGACCTCTGATTCCAGATGACTAAGAGCCTCTTTATGAACGCCGACATCCACAATGAGCTGTTGCACCGTCGCTGTCAGACTCTTGATTTGTTTCGAGGTTGCTTCGGTGGTAGTTTCGATTGCTGAAATCTTTTGAAAAGTCTTGTCGTGTTTTAAAGCCAGTTCGCGTATTGCAGCCAAGACCTCCTCATTAGTATTTCCACTAACGTTAGATTGCGCGTGTTTTGATTTTTCCGCTGCTGGCTTCTGAGGAGTATCAGAAAGGGCAGCGACAATAACCTCATTATCAAAGTCTGGACATGTGTCAAACCATTGTGATTCCATATCTCGCTGAAACTTCAGTCCTGTGGTACTAGAGGTCGATGCTGAATCCTCAAACTGATCAACCGTATCAGACCTGTTGGAAGCCATGTTATCAAGCCAAGCTTGTTTAACTTTCTTCTTTCCTCTTTTTCCCATGCATAAAGATGTCAAAAGGGAATTATATGATTTTTTTTCTTTCCCTCACTTATGTCCACGTTATCACCAGTCTAAGCAGTTGGTTACAACACAACCGCCTACATCGCCACCATCTTGGCCCACGACCATCACTAATTGCACAGCTGAAAGCTTTAGCTGGAACTATATGGGTAAAATGAGTAAATTTGGATGTACATCCGCCATGTTGTTGCAGTCATGTGACCTCAGTTTCATCACTTTACTGTTATTCTCAAATCCTCTCCCATGGAATAATAACTTCAAAATCTCGACAGAAATTGTAGGTCATTCAGGTACTTTTCGTCTCTTGTTGTTTTTTCTTTTTTTCCTTTGAATACTATGTATTCAGACATACTCTTGTCATTATGGAAATATTCAATTTCAGACACAGCAAAGCAACTAGGCTATCTATAAGAGTGAGGAACTGAATGATTCTTCCAATCTAATTGTCTCGAGGCAAGGCAAGACTCGAGGTAAGGCAAGAGTATGACTAAACTATGGCAGTAGAGTAGCTATCGCTAAACAATACTCGGCACTGAATAGAGGTTGGAACTCCCTATTTATGGTGTGTGTGAATAGGCCTCAGGTGAGCATGTGATTGGTTACAGCTGTGTGTACTCCGTGTAATGGATGATGGGAAATGCAGTCCAGAGTGACGTGCAACAGTCTGTGTGGTGTGTGAGTCAATATGATGGAAGGGCGACTTCTGGTGGTAATCGGATGGAAGTCCATGGACCGGATTCGTGACCTACACCCTCCCCAAGGAGTGGCTTCCAGACGCTCCCAACTTAATACAACCCAGGAGGGCGTATATGCTGTATATGAGGCTGAACAGGGGGGAGGGACGGAGGGCCAGGTCCACGTGGAAGTGGAGAGACCAGGAACTGAGGCAGAGCCGGCAGAACAGAGCATCCAGGCGGAGCAGGAAACCAGGGCGGAGCCGATGGAGCAGGAAACCAGAGCGGAGCTGGGGCCAGGACGGAGCCGACAGAGCAGAAGCCCACGAGGGCGGAGCAGACAGAACAGGAACCCACCAGGGTGGAGCAGACAGAGCAGAAGCCCACCAGGGTGGAGCAGACGGAACAGGAACCCACCAGGGTGGAGCAGACAGAGCAGAAGCCCACCAGGGTGGAGCAGACGGAACAGGAACCCACCAGGACAGAGCAGACGGAACTGGAGCCCACCAGGGCGGAGCAGAAGATCTCCACGGCAGAGCAGGCGGAGCAGAAGACCACCACGGTGGAGCAGAAGACCACCAGACCGGAGCAGAAGACCACCACGGCGGAGCACAGACCCATGGCAGAGACCGGGACCTAGGGAAAGTTAAGACACACGAGACAGACAGAACATATACGGTCTCAAGGACCGAGGCAGGGGACACAGAAAGCTCAATGTTTTCTCTGGTGACAACTGAACGAGCAGAAAGTTCATCATTGGAATTATTGGAAAAAGACTGGTTGAGTTAACAGTTCACAACTAGATTCATTGACTGAAACCGGACAGGTAGACAGATAGTGGTTTCTTTGGCACTGATAGGGGTAACGGAACAGACATAGAGTGCATTTGTAGCTTCTGAGCTCCTGACAGGCAGGGTTAAGAGTTCAAAGGCAGGTCTTTGGGCTGTGACAAGGCTACTAGAGTCTAGAGGGAGCTCAGATAAGGCTTCTGGGATCGTAACTGGACTAGTGGGGCAAATAACAGATTCATAGATTGAAACTGGACTGACAGATGGTTCATAACTCAATTCACAGACTGAATCCAGCAGCACAGACACTTTGAAACCAGACACACTTGGCAAGACTAAACAGACAGATGATTCAACATTAGGCTCACTGACTGAAACTGAACTGGCAGACATTTCATAAACAAAATCTGAAACTGGAAGGGCTAGCAATTCACACTCAGGTTCATTGGCAGAAACTGGGCAGACAGAAACATCATCATGAGACATAGACACAATTCAGAATCACGTGCATTGATTGGAACTGGCCTGGCTAGACAGACAGATGGTTTAAAAGTAGATTCACTGACTGAAGCTGGTACAACAGATGATTTATCAGATACACCTGCAAACGTTACATGACCTGACCTCTTGACAGAAACTGAAGACAGTTCAACAGTTGACACACTTGGAGAAACTGAGTAAGATGAGAGCTTATAATTTGACTCACTAACTGGGATTGGCAAGACAGATGATTCTATAGACATATTTGTGGAGACAACACAGGTAGAGAGTTCATATTTAGATTTATTGACTGTGACTGGCAAGACGAAGTGTTCACAAACAGCCTCCTTGGCTGTGACAGATAAGGCTGAGAGTCTAAAGGCAGCTTCTTCAGCTGGGTTGGAACAAGACAAAAGTTCATAATGGGCCTCCATGGCCAGGTCAGGACAGGGCAAGAGTTCATCGTTGGCCTCCGTGGCCGGCTCAGGACAGGACGAGAGTTCAGGGGCAGCCTTTCTGGCTGTGACAGGACAGGCTGGAAGTTCACTGACAGTCTTCTTGACTGATTCGTGACAAACTGCATTCCGGTTGATGAATGAATGAAGCAAATTTAGATAACCTGATTAAAATTTCCCTCAATCCATTGTTGTACAGATCTATTTAATACAGATTATTTATTGCACAATTTTTGTATTTACATTTAATCATGCGCAATAGACTATAATAATACAGACAGCTAACAAAATGAACAAGACATTTCAGTGGCAGTTCATATGGTATATTCTTACCTGGAACCAGACTGTAGATTCACTTATAGCACTAAAGATGTTTGTTACTTATTAGTTGATGATGGTATTTATTATGCTGTTCATGGTTATCATACTGTATAAACACATCTAAATGAGCAAAGAACCAGTGTCATTAAATGCACAGTAATTATGGTAGACAATAACCTGAAACTAAAAGGCATCTTTCTAATGCAATGCATGCCATAAAATACATAACCATGTGCAAATAGTACTGATATGCACTAATCAATGTAATTTTCTCCCTTTGGATTGTCGATAATATAATTAATACTCTTTAACAGATCAGAAAGAACCAAATGCATTGCATAAACTAAAGTGTCACAAAGAGACATAATTGAGAAAACACATTGGAAACAGGATTAAGTAAATGAAATGGAATCTCAATATTTGGAATTAAAATAAAACTTTTTATTTCAGCAGTTACATTCATAACAGGTGTAATAACAAATAGGAATATTTCATATACATAAAATACTTTCTCATATCTGCACAGCGCTGAAGATGTTGCTCATCAGCTAATGATGATGAAGTTCTGAGAAATGTAACATATACAGTATAAGTTTAAATGACTTTCCAAGAAGCTCCAATATTTTCCTGGGGTTCTGAGCAAAAAAAAAAAAAAAACATAATAATAATAATAAAAAAATAAAAACCTTTTGTTTTTGCTCAACTCCACAGGAAATTGTTTTGTTCCTTGTAGTTATAATCCATTTTCCCCATTAACAACCTAAAAGCCTGTTAAAAAGTCTTAAAACGCTTGTAATCAATTAATTACAATGTATTTGTGCATTTCTGTTCGCATTAGTCCATGTTCATTAGAAACATTCTCAAAAAATATTATTTTTGAATATACATTATTTTTATTTTGTTTATGTTTAACTTACCAAAAAAACACATACAAACAAACAAACAAATACATTTTAAGTCATCATGTGGACTCCTTGGAAGTTAGTGGAGGTCTCCTTGTGGGCCCCAGCCTCATAGAAAAAATGCCAATTTTGAACAGTTGAGACTTTAAGTGGGTAAACCTGTAATTCAGTTTCTTTTCAGGTCCACCCCAATCAGTGTGTTATTCATTTCTAAACCCCATTCAAGAAGCAATATCCCTTACAGTTTTCAATTATATAGCATAGAAACAACTGGCATAACATGTCCATGAATTTTAATGTTCATGTCCATGAACTTTTTAATCAACAAGATTTTATACATAGAGTATACAGTATAAAGTGCATCAACCAAAACTATTTTATCATTTAAATAAATAGTGTCCCTTTATTTAAAGACTATTGTCATGCTCTAAAAGTGTAAACCAACTGAGCACAGTAAAATCTTTACCTGAATTCACCCTACAGTATATACATAAACTGACCAATTGCAGAAATATTATACTAAAAGTATAAATCTGTTTCCACCAGAAATGTATCGGCTAACAATAAGAATATGTAAACAATGTGTTTATACTGTGTGGATTTCAGATATCCCACAGATAATTCAGAAAGATTTATACATCAATATTTTGAAAATTCTACAATCCCATCAAAAAAAGTGCTTTCTCACGTTGCACACCTGTGTAGTTCATAACAACACATTATAATTCTGAGCATTAGTAAAAAAAAAAAAAAAAAATCAATATGGGTGCAATAGATATACAATAACAGCACATAATCAAGTTATGGTGATAAAATGGTCAGAAGGTCACATACAGAGGTCTATGAAAGGGTTTACTGTACCCCTTTATGAGTATTTAACTTTTTCTTCTACACCTTCTTATTAGCACATGATTTGAGCTATTCAAATAACCTTTAAACTATTTCCCCTGATAAGAGTGCATAGGCTTGTAACTGATGGATTAAATGAGCAGTGTCAACATCTTTGGGCCATTATCCACATTTGTATGTGAAATTAGCCTTATTTATTTGTCCGGTATAATGCTTGAGACAATGGTTCCTATTACATTTTATTTCATTCATTGAACTCTTTAATTATGCAGGACATCCCTGAAAGCATACTTATCTGCTTCCTCTCCACATTTTCATGCAATTTTCAGAAAGATGATTTATTTAAAAGTCTTAAAGGAAACCTTTTGTTGCTGTAAGGTTATCAGAAAATACTTTGCACACCTGTTTGTTTCATAACTGATGAACTTTGAACTTTTACTGAACTGAATTGACTTGAGCTGAATAATGGCACTATTGTCTTCTGTAGAGATGCTTTAGTTGAAGTTTCATAGCTGACGAACTTTGCCACATTGACACTGAACATGAATTAACAGTGAACTAAACTGAGCTGAATAAATGACACTTTTGTATTTTTAGTGCTGCTTTGGTACTATTAATACTGAAGCTGCTAATATAGCGCAATATAAATAAATTGGCTTGACTTGTTAGTTACTGCACATTATGATGATGAGTGCTGGTACTGGTTGCACGTTGTGCTGTATTCTGATGTCTGTCAGAGCCACTACTGCGGTATAGAAATGCCAGTATATCATCAACATCACTTCTCATGGACAAGTACAATAAACAGTCAACAAATGGGTTTAGATACCAGAGACAGTAAAAAAAAAGTTGGAAATTCTTTGGTTTACAGAAAATCCAAAGAATTTAATAAATCCCTTAATTGCATTGGGGAGAACGAGAAAGGTGTAACTCAGCACCACAAGAGAAAGACTGCCCAAAATTAATTTGCATTTATGAGAAGTGAGTGATGTTGAGTGAGAGAGGCCCCTCCAAGTACCAGCAAAACACAGGAGGATTATTGGGTACGGGATAAAATATGCTAGACTTTGGGACAGGCCATGAAATTTTAGAATATGATTTTTTTTTATTCCTGCAAATATCCGAGGCACTAACCAGATGATGAAACTGGAGAATTTGACTGAATGGTGAGTTCTGTACCAGATAGTATAAGAAACCAAAAGGTATCTTTCAATAGCAATACATGCCATGAAATACAGACCCACAATCAGGCAATACTTATATGTACTATTTGATTCCCTAGATTCCCATCGGGTTGTTGATATCAACACAAGAATGATCTGTAACAGATCTGAAAGAATCAAATGTATCACATAAACTGAAGCACCACGATTAGACTTGATGAGAAAACACAGTGCAAACAGGGTCAAGAGGACGACTGGAATCTCAATGATACATAAAATCCAGATAAACACTGATTCTGCATGCTCCGCTCTAGAGTACACAGAGCCGGTGATGTTGAATTACGTCATGGTCACACAAAGTCTCGGCAGTTGGCACTGAAATAATAATAATACATTTTACTATGAAAAGAAACACAAAAAAATCACACTGATTCATTTCTGACTGATGGTGTCAGATAATATCATGCAATTGTTTAATACAAGCCTTGTTAATTCCAGTGAAAATTCACATATGAGCTGAACATGATCTTACCTGGAATCAGACTGTAGATCCATTTAAACCACTGAAGATGCTGCACATCAGTTGATGATGATATTTCATAAGTCTAAATAAACTAGAAAAATGTCTCTTTAGAGAGTAGTTCATTTCAATTACAAGACTCCAAATAATTACACTGGAAATGCTTTTGTGGTAAGCTCCATAAAGATGGTCAAAATATTTAAGCAGTATGTTTTGATAAGCTCTGAAAAAGGACCACAAACAATGCCAGTGATTTCAGAGTGCAGCAAATAGTAGAATTTGATAAATTATTTATAAAATGCCAATATTACCTGAAATTAGACTCTGGATCCTCTTACAGGACTGATGATGTTACTGATCACAAGATGATGGTGTCTGAAAAGTTCATGGTTATCATTCTTTTATAGCATGAATCACGTCACTTAAAAGGGAAAGTGTTTTTCAGTCAGGTAATGGCATGATGAGACTGATAAAACGCTTCCATTACATTTCAGTTTCAAAGATAAATAAATTATGCATTTTACCAGTTATCACTTCAGCAATGCTGTCTTCTTTTGTTGCATAGTGTGCTGGCCTCTTTGTAGGCTATTTGATTTCTCTCTGAGAAAACTACAAAAACAACAAAGATTCTTCCGGATTTTATCTAAAAAAACTTTTTTTTTTTCTTTGATAATGTCTTCAAGTGTCTCATTATTTTGGAATAGAGCCCAGACAAAACACATTACATAACATCACGTGAATGTCTGAGTTGCTCAGGCTTGAAAGCACTGGTACAGCTGGCTGAATGGTAGAACATATGTAGAAGAGAAATTAATTTGAAATAAGTTTATATATCACACTATAGCCTATAATTATGCCCTTTTCTGCCACAGTTTATCTCAAGAATCATGCTGGGAAGACGTGCGTAAATGTAGCCAGTTACAGACGGCAAAAAAAGTCGAAAAATACAGTTCTACATAATAAATTTAAATGTCGTATTATAGTCACACGTCTTAATTCCTCCCCTCCTCCAATGTGCACGCTCACTGCCGCGCATGCGCAAACAGAACCAAAATAATGATGCCGTGGCTCGCCTCAGTTTAACAGGGCGCGATGGGCGGGGTTTAGAGAAATATCAGCCAATCAGAGTGCCCCACGACCAGTGGGCATGATGTCCGCTGGCCTGACAGCTGTGCGGGTGTCCAGCGTGTCTATAGGAACTTTAAACGTTAATTCAGTGACTTGACGGAGGAAAGAAAAAGTAAACATGGTTGCCATAAGCCCAGTGGCGCACAAACTACTAAACTACGTTCCTTTTTTACTAGTTTTGATCGATCTCCGATACGAAGGTAAGTGGTCAGTTCTACTGTTTAAGAAATGATTTAACCAGTTTTGTATGTTCATCTTCATGGCAGTTATTTAGAGAAAGTGACTTTGTTGTTTTTATAAATTAACTCAAAGCAAAGTCAATGAGAGATGAAAAACGTTTACACGTTACTCATGAACTACATATGGAGAACTGTTATAATAGTCCAGAAACACGCTGCTGAGGATCCAGTTATCTGTCATTAAACCTTAATAATGTTTTCTTTAGTTAGTTTCTGTGATGTTATTTTGTCTATAGCATTGTTTTTTTCTATTGTACTGCTCTAAAGGAATAATGTGATTCCATTGCAACAGTGTATGTTGTCACAAGCTGTTTCACTTCGCTAAAATGATTACTAATCTAGTCTTCCTGACTCTGTGGTACTCTGCTCGACTCTAGTTTGAGGCATACTAACTGTACACTAATGTGCACTACTCCAGTGTGCTGTACTTGTAATACTGAATACATGGTTCAGATATTGGTATTGTGGTATGGTTCATCTAGATTAAAACGTATTTGCCTTTCACGTGTATTGCAGGAGTTAATGGTGGGAAGGATGGTGGTGTTGAGAATCATCTGGAGATGGGGAAGAAACTTCTGGCCGCTGGACAGCTGGCAGATGCTCTCTCTCACTTCCACGCTGCTGTTGGTGAGTACTGGATATTTTTGCATGAGAACTTAAATTAAATCTTGTGTGTAATGCATTCTTTTCCACACAGTGCAGTGTCTATGTAAGCAACATGTCTAGATTTAATCATATAAAACAAATAATATGCATAAACATATATATATATTTATGCATATTATTTGTTTTATATGATTAAATCTAGACATGTTGCTTACATAGACACTGCACTGTGTGGAAAAGAATCATTTTTTTTTATAAGTATATATACACACACCACACACACTTTTTTTTTTATTTTATTTTTTTTTTAATTATCAGATGGTGACCCCAAAAATTACATGGCATACTATAGGAGAGCAACTGTGTACCTTGCCATGGGAAAGTCAAAATCTGCATTACCAGACTTGAGCAAAGTCATCGAACTTAAACCGGACTTCACATCGGTGGGTTCTCAGAATCATTTCACGCTGTAAAATATGTACAACATTTTTATATGATTTACCAAAACCTGTGTAACCAGTGTTTCTCCTTAATCCACAGGCGAGGCTTCAGAGAGGAAACTTACTGCTGAAACACGGCAAACTTGATGAAGCAGAAAGTGATTTCAAAAAAGTGGTTAGCATTTGGTTAGCATTAGGGATGCACCAATTGGACACCGGTTGATCATTACCTGTCATCTTTAACTTGTATAATGTGAATTGATTTCTGTAATTTTACTGTGTAGTCCATTTTTCTGTAGCATATGGCTTATTATTAAAACTGCAATAAAAAAAATATAGCAGATAAGGTTAGTATTGGTTGAACATAATGCTACAATACAGGCTGTTTGTATTGGCCTCAAGTTTTCTGATCAGTGCACACCTAGTTATCATGTCCACATAAATCTTCTGAAGAAAATGACAGTACATTCTGTATCACATTAATATTTCAATTGTAATACCTATGAGGAGACAATATTTAATTAAGTCTCCCTGAAGTGCCCTCATCCTTCTCCAGAGTATTAGTTGGGTGAGTCAGTGGGGTATATTTCCTGTCATTACTCCAAAGGCTTCATTTAACCTGCACAATTGAACTGTTCTGCTGTTTTGACACTTCCTATCTGTTCATTGTCTTAAGTGTGACACTTTTTTTTTTTTTTGTCTTTTAGCTCAAATCAAACCCAAGCAGCAGGGAAGAGCAGGAGGCACAGAGCCAGCTGAAGAAATCTGATGAAATTCAGAGACTGCTGGGCCAGGCACAGAGAGATTTCAGTCGCAGCGACTACGGCTCTGCTGTATCACACCTCGACATTATCATTGATGTGAGTTAACCTGGATCAGGGTTATTATCATTAACTAAACCTAAAACTAGAACCAAGGAAACAAATACTAAAAATGACAAAAACACAACAAAATTACTAAAACTAAACTAAATTACTAAAACTAAACTAAAATGACTAAATTACTAAAACTAAACTAAATTACTAAAACTAAACTAAAATTACTAAATTACTAAAACTAAACCAAAATTAGTAAATCTAAACTAAAATTACTAAATTACTAAAACTAAACTAAATTACTAAAACTAAACTAAAATGAGTGTGAAAACAAATAAAATCTTAATCTTAAAATCTACATAAAAAGGAAATTTTATTTGAAATATTAACAGAAGCTGTAATAGTATATCATTAAAGTATATTAAAGTAACAAAGTTAGAAAGCTCAACAGACACAGGCTGCTGAAGAATTGATACAAAGAAGTATGTCCCAAAACTGCTATATTTCATAAATAACAACAACAACAACAACAACAATAATAATAATAATAATAATAATAATAATAATAATAATAAAAACAAACAAACAAAAAAAAAACAGAAAATGTAAAAATAGAATCTAATTCAAAATATTAAGAAATCTATAATAGTATAGCAATGATACTAAAATAACACTGACCTTGATTTATGTCCCTCCCTTTAGTAACTCAAATGTTTGAACTGACCTTCAAGAGGTTCCTGTTTACTGTAGGTGATCCAGGTGGTTTTGTCCTGGTGCACAAAGGGATTACTTGTGCTCAATAAGGGCACTCTTTGTTCAGTAATGTCATCATGTTTGCTTTGTAGGAACTGTAAACAGAACAAATATCATATTACCTGCCAATAGCAAGGTATTATTAGAAATATTATAAAAAACAAGAGTTGTCAAGTCCTTTTTATTTGCTTGTCATCTTTTCAGACGTGTGTTTGGGATGCGGACTCCAGAGAGATGCGGGCAGAGTGTTTCATTCAGTTGGGTGAAATGGGCAAAGCCATCAGTGACCTCAAGGCTGCTTCAAAATTAAAAAGTGACAACACTCAGGCTTTCTACAAGCTCAGCACCATCTATTACAACCTGGGAGACCATGAGATGTCCCTCAAGTAAGACAACATGTAGTTATTAATGCGTTAATTCATGTATGCTACAAAAGCATTCTAAGCCTACTAGTGTATTGCACAATCTAGACCTTAACTTATACTGCCTACTATGTTTTAATAATAGTGTGTGAAATGAAATGCAACTTATACAAAGATAAATGTACAAGTAAGTGCCACACTATCAGAATCAGAATGAGCTTTATTGCCAGGTATGTTTACACATACGAGGAATTTGTTTTCGTGACAGAAGCTTCCACAGTGCAACAGAATGACAGTGACAGAACAAAAAACACATAATAAAAAGAAGAATTAAAAAAATATAGAACAAGAAAATAAGGAATAACAATATACAAAGTGACAATTGTATGTACGGGTATATAACAGTTGGCGAAGGAAGTACAACCTCTGCTGGGCCTTTTTAACAATGGAGTCAATGTGAGTGTCCCACTTCAGGTCCTGGGAGATGATGGTGCTCAGGAACCTGAATGACTCCACTGCAGTCACAGTGCTGTTCATGATGGTGAGTGGGGGGAGAGCAGGGGGGTTTCTCCTGAAGTCCACGATCATCTCCACAGTTTTGAGCGTGTTGAGCTCCAGGTTGTTAAGACTGCACCAGACAGCCAGCTCCTTAACCTCCTGTCTGTAAGCAGACTCGTCACCATCCTGAATGTGCCCGATAAGTGTGGTGTCGTCTGCAAACTTCAGGAGCTTGACAGAGGGGTCTTTAGAGTTGCAGTCGTTGGTGTAGAGGGAGAATAGCAATGGGGAGAGAACACAGCCCTGAGGAGCTCCAGCGCTGATCGTACGGGTGTTGGATGTGTATTTTCCCAGCCTCACTATGTTGCATGTCCAAAGTGTGCAGCATCCAGTTTTCAGTCTGGTTATTTTGAATTTTTTAATAAACATTTAGAAGCTGGACCCATGCTTAATAGTGTGTTTTTTATTTTTTTTTGCAGTGAGGTGAGGGAGTGTCTGAAACTGGATCCGGATCATAAGCAGTGCTTCAGCCACTACAAGCAAGTTAAGAAGCTCAACAAACAGATACAAGCTGCTGAGGAACTGATCCAGCAGCAAATGTATGTCCCAATGTTGCTATATTTTGTAAAAAAACAAAAAACAAAAAAACACATTTTAAAGAATATAACATTAATAATAATAATTCTAATAATAATATTGTGATATAGATTATTTTTCTTATTTTTACCTTATTTTTAAGTAATGTTTATTTTTTTATTGTTTTATATTTCAATATAATATAACACATCCATACAATTTTTTCAAACTTGTCCTATGCAGGGTCACAGGGATTCCAGGATACCCTAAATATATAATATAATATAATATAATATACATTTTCATTAATTTATTCATTCATTTGAATATAATTAACTAAAAAAAATATTACACACTATCATTCAAAAGTTTGAGGTCTGTAATTTATTAAACTTTTACAATTTTTGAAATGAGTCTTTTATGCTCAACAAGGCTGCATTTATTTAATTAAAAATGTAATTAAAAATACAGTAAAAACAGTAATATTAAATATTTTTACACTTTAAAATAACTATATTCTATTTTACTGTATTTTAAAGTGTAATTTATTCCTGTGATGGCAAAGATGAATTTACAGCAGCCATTTCAGATTAATTCTTCAGAAGTTGCACTCAAGGATTCTTTTCCAGGATTCTTCAATAAATAAAAAAGGAAGTTTAAAACAACAGTTTTTATTTGAAACCGAATATTCTTTACTGCCTCTTATGATAAATTTAATTGAAACACATTAAAGTGAATGTACACTCATTGACAATCTAAAGAAACTAAATGATTGTTTTACTAAATCCCCAGGTACAGCGATGCAGTTAGTAAATATGAGTCTGTTATGAAGACTGAACCAAATGTTCCTCAATTCATACTTAACACCAAAGAACGCATGTGCCACTGTTTGTCAAAGGTGAGACTGAGCTCCTTGACCACAAGGTGTCGCTATCTACCAAAGCATACACTGCATCTGCGTGTAACTGATGTGAGTGACTTTGTTTTGGTCTTATTCCTCAGGACCAACAAACTGCTAAAGCCATCTCAGTGTGCAGTGAAGTTCTGAAAGCAGACCCTCACAATGTGAATGCTTTAAAAGACAGAGCAGAGGCCTACCTCCAGGATGACCAATATGAAGAAGGTAGATCTGGATATATGGACAGTTTTTTTATTTTTTATTTTTTTTATTTTTATTTGAACCATTGTAACAGTTTTTATATTTTATTAATTACTGGGTGATCTTGTTTTATACATAGAATGTACAATTAAAATATTAGTTTTTAAGTATTCTTGGCAAATTGGCTACTTTTAATACTTTTTTCTTCAAGATTGCTCTTAAAATGATTAGGTGAAGTGACAGAATTGTGTTCTTTTTGCAGCCATTAAGGACTTTGAGAATGCTAAAGAACATAGTGAGAATGACCGGCAGATCAAGGAGGGTCTGGAAAGAGCACAGCGGCTCCTCAAACAGTCCCAGAAGAGAGATTACTACAAGATCCTGGGTGTAAAGAGGTAAGATAATACATAAAAACAACTCTCTATCATCTGTTAATCAATGCAGAGGCTTAATACTCATTTTAAAGTAAGTAAACACTCTCATCCAACTGCTGTGGTTGCAGAACCGCCCAAAAGAAAGAGATCCTGAAAGCATACAGAAAGCTGGCGCAGCAGTGGCATCCAGACAATTTCCAGGATGCAGAAGAAAAGAAAAAGGCAGAGAAGAAGTTCATAGACATCGCTCAAGCCAAAGAAGTCCTCACCGATCCAGGTATATTTAGTGCCACATTTGTAGCTTCACCCTGTTGTTCCTCGGTTAATTTTCTGTGGTAACTTAGTCCAGTTCTTCTGTTTCTCTGCAGAGATGAGAAGCAAGTTTGATCAGGGTGAGGACCCCATGGATCCAGAGAGTCAGCAGGGTGGGGGGCATCACCACCACCACTTCCACGGTGGCTGGGAAAACTTCCAGGGATTCAATCCTTTCGGTTCTGGACCTTTTAATTTCAAATTCAATTTCAACTAAGGACCTAGGGCCTGGATGTGCTGGAGTCAGCCTATAGGAACTGGCACCTTCTGAACCTGCCCACAGGCACAGCTCTGACATGACAAACGCCTTCAAACACCGATCTCACGCTATCAAGTGATCCCGTTTTCGAACTGCCATTCTTCGAAGCAGCTCCTATACTTTCAGGGATCTTACAATCCAGAGCGCAAAATTAATAGACAAGCAACGTCTGTGAGCGCTGACCTTTTCATTCCCAAGAATAATATGTACATAGAAAACAATGCTATTTTTCTATGAATCAAACTATGCTGTAAATAAGGAAATAAAGAGATATGAATGCTTATTTAAATTAACATGACTTTTTGGTCTGTTTTTTACTATGACTGAAGAGCATAGCGGCATTTTAGATTAAACAAATTTGTTTTTAACATTAAAATGAATGAATTTAAATCACCCAGTGTATCATGAAAGACTTGTATCCCCTTTCAGAATAAAAATATCAGTTTATTCCTGAGAAAATCCACATCTTTGAACATAGACAAGGCATAGAAACAAATGTGTACAGAGTCAATGATGCAATAGAAAAAAACAGGGAATGTAAAGGATCCGTCTCAATAATTGGGATACAGAGACAGTTTTAGAGAATGGATCTGCAGAGTTGACTTTGACAGCAATGAATATGGGAATTTGATTCCTGATTCTCAAAATAAAAAAAATAAATTACACTTCCAATACAATTTTCCGAAATATGGTTTTGATCATTTAAGGTAGTTGTTATCATGCTGATATATGTTATAAATTGGTCATTTTTGTGATAAGTTTCATTTTAGCTAGTAATTTGATGCTATAAAAATGGGGCGTGTCGTTATGGTTGATTGGGTCTGCGGGAGTTTGATCAAAGCCACTAGAAGGCAAGCCTGCAACCATTAGTCAAAAAAGCCTAACGGCTAAAGCTAGCGCTTCCGGTCTGGCAGTACGTGGGAAAGGAGACCAGAGGCTGTTTCCTTTGAATGGATGTCAATGGAGGAGAGGCTTCACTACGCAGAATAAACAGCTTTTTAGAAGAAACGGCTTATCATTTAATGAATCGACAGCCTATCTGCTAATCTTCAACATGTTTTACACTAAACAATACTTTTGGATTTTACTATTTTTAGAGTTTACCACAAAAAAAAAAAAAAAATGCTGCTTTATAAGAGAAGTCACTGACTTTTTTGCGACAGGTTGAATTCCGCTTACGGCACTTCTCATTCATTCCTATGGTATCCGTAAATGGCGATCGAGTGTCGTACAACTCTGACTGAAATTCAATAACGTCAAGGCTGTAATGTGATTGGTTATTAAGGGACACGTGATCCAAGTTAGCCGTTATGCTTTCTTCAATAGTAAGTATTACCAAAGTCCCTTTTAAGGAAAATCCATTCACTTGGACGCCATATTTGCAACGCCTCCGGGCAGCTCAGACAAGACCAAGCCCTATCTAAATGAATGGGGGAATCCTGAAATCTCAAAAACAGCTCGCTGAACTCGCAATTAAATGACATATTTCAAATCAGCAATAAAATCTGAAATTAACTGCCCCATGAATGTTGTTTCTTATGCTCAAATAACGTTTAAAAAGCTTATTTTTCAGGCTAGACCAGCCAATGCGCAGCTCCAACGCGCTTATGACTGCGCACGCGCAGCTGCTGGTCCAGCCCCAGGTTTCTATGGGAACCGGAGCCTCTAACGGCCGCTGCAGTGAAGCAATGACTTTACCAATCAACAATTGGCTCTTTCATTTAGAAGGCGGGACTATCCCACCATATTGCGCGCTGCACTTTCTCCCATTCATAAGTATAAGAGTGAACAGTCTTTGTATTTCTATAGCCTTTGGTAATCTGACTCTGGCTCCAAATGAATCTCTACTGCGCAGACTCTGGCTCCAAACGAATCTCTACTGCGCAGACTCGGGCTCCAAACGAATCTCTACTGCGCAGACTCGGGCTCCAAACGAATCTCTACTGCGCAGACTCTGGCTCCAAATGAATCTCTACTGCGCAGACTCTGGCTTCAAATGAATCTCTACTGCGCAGACTCTGGCTTCAAATGAATATCTACTGCGCAGACTCGGGCTCCAAACGAATCTCTACTGCGCAGACTCTGGCTCCAAACGAATCTCTACTGCGCAGACTCGGGCTCCAAACGAATCTCTACTGCGCAGACTCTGGCTCCAAATGAATCTCTACTGCGCAGACTCTGGCTTCAAACGAATATCTACTGCGCAGACTCGGGCTCCAAACGAATCTCTACTGCGCAGACTCTGGCTCCAAACGAATCTCTACTGCGCAGACTCTGGCTCCAAACAAATCTCTACTGCGCAGACTCTGGCTTCAAATGAATATCTACTGCACAGACTCTGGCTTCAAATGAATATCTACTGCGCAGACTCGGGCTCCAAACTAATCTCTACTGCGCAGACTCTGGCTCCAAACGAATCTCTACTGCGCAGACTCTGGCTCCAAACGAATCTCTACTGCGCAGACTCTGGCTCCAAACGAATCTCTACTGCGCAGACTCTGGCTCCAAACGAATCTCTACTGCGCAGACTCTGGCTCCAAACAAATCTCTACTGCGCAGACTCTGGCTCCAAACGAATCTCTACTGCGCAGACTCTGGCTTCAAACGAATCTCTACTGCGCAGACTCTGGCTTCAAATGAATATCTACTGCGCAGACTCGGGCTCCAAACTAATCTCTACTGCGCAGACTCTGGCTCCAAACTAATCTCTACTGCGCAGACTCTGGCTCCAAACGAATCTCTACTGCGCAGACTCTGGCTTCAAATGAATATCTACTGCGCAGACTCGGGCTCCAAACGAATCTCTACTGCGCAGACTGCACAGACTCTGGTTCCAAACGACGTCATTTTCTCAAGATGGCAACGGCCATACTGAGATGAATTGGCTTCAATTTCCTATAGTGGAAGGAAGTGGAGACGCGTCGTCCATATTTTTTTACAGTCTATGGAAGGAATGTACACAATATTGAGATGTTTGTCCCTTATAAATATACACCAGTGCTACTGTAATTTCATAAACTGGCCAAAAATATCAGATAACACTGCAATTGTTTTAAATCTTGTTGTCAACAATTATTTATAAAAAGTTATTTATACAGTTTACATCTTGAAGTCAGAGAGCATTCAAACTAAACCTTCATTCAAAATCATATACATAAAAAATGTCATGAAGTCCTTTAAAATGTTTCCTTGTGTGTATTTCCTCAGTGTTCCTGTTGTGGAAAACATCTCTGTATGGTTGAGTTCAAGATTCACAGGAAGATAGGTGCAAACATGAGCACTCAAGTGCTAAAGTTCATCACGTCGAGTGCCTGTTAAAATACAGATGATGTTTATGAACTGTGCTTTATACACAAGGCTTACTAGAAAAAAAAAAAAAAAGTCATTTTAGTGATGACTTACCTGTGTGCTGTGGTGATGATGATGATCTACCCTCAGTAATTTTCTCCTTCTGCTCCTTGACCCGTTTGAGAAACTGTTTCATCTCATTGTCGTACTTGGACCATTCTGGAACAATCCTCACCGCTGCACTTAACTTGGGCTCTTTGGTCTTTGGGTTATTGCACTGCAATAAATCAACACAAAGAAAAGAGTCAATTGTGGTGGCAAAACACTTCCTTCAACCTTTTCCATCAGTGCTTAGAGTGGCCTTATTTAATTTCTTGAGCACTTAAAGTGAAAACTGCCAATGCCGTTCATCTATAATAGAGCTTGATATCAACACTTTCATGACTTCTGAGTCACAAAACATGTTTTTACAACATAACGGCACTTTGATTGTGCCACTGGCACAGAAACTTCAGAAAAGTTACATCATATCTGAGAAAAGACAGCAAAACAAAAAGCATACCACAACTGAGCTCAAACTAGTTACTAGTTTGGATACACCAGTTGAGAACCAGCAATTTCACTGTTTTTAACATTGATAATAAGTAATGGTTCTTAAGCATCAAAATAAACATATTAGATTAAAATATAAAAGTTTTTTTTTTAAAATTGTAATATTTCAATATTACTGTTTTTACTGTATTTAACATTTACAAACAAAAAGTCTTACCAATCTCAAACTTTTGAACGGCAGTTTAGATTAAGAATAAATTAACATTCACATAACACATCATATTGTAAGAAACATGAGGCTTAAAGTTCAAGACCCAATAGCTTTTCTGTGAACAGTTTCATGAACAGAAAAGAAGCAGCAACTGTGCTAATGACAAACAATGGCTAAATACACTAGGTCAACTGTATGACTGAATTTAGGAACTGAATCTTTATGTAATGAACATTATTGCATTAAAGTTTCCATAAAGGCTTTTGTAGTCATCTTATTAATATATATACAGGTGCATCTCAATAAATTAGAATGCCGTGGAAAAGTTCATTTATTTCAGTAATTCAACTCAAATTGTAAAACTCGTGTATTAAATAAATTCAATGCACACAGACTGAAGTAGTTTAAGTCTTTGGTTCTTTTAATTGTGATGATTTTGGCTCACATTTAACAAAAACCCACCAATTCACTATCTCAACAAATTAGAATACTTCATAAGACCAATAAAAAAACATTTTTAGTGAATTGTTGGCCTTCTGGAAAGTATGTTCATTTACTGTATATGTACTCAATACTTGGTAGGGGCTCCTTTTGCTTTAATTACTGCCTCAATTTGGCGTGGCATGGAGGTGATCAGTTTGTGGCACTGCTGAGGTGGTACGGAAGCCCAGGTTTCTTTGACAGTGGCCTTCAGCTCATCTGCATTTTTTTTTCTCATTTTCCTCTTGACAGTACCCCATAGATTCTCTATGGGGTTCAGGTCTGGTGAGTTTGCTGGCCAGTCAAGCACACCAACACCATGGTCATTTAACCAACTTTTGGTGCTTTTGGCAGTGTGGGCAGGTGCCAAATCCTGCTGGAAAATGAAATCAGCATCTTTAAAAAGGTGGTCAGCAGAAGGAAGCATGAAGTGCTCCAAAATTTCTTGGTAAACGGGTGCAGTGACTTTGGTTTTCAAAAAACACAATGAACCAACACCAGCAGATGACATTGCACCCCAAATCATCACAGACTGTGGAAACTTAACACTGAACTTCAAGCAACTTGGGCTATGAGCTTCTCCACCCTTCCTCCAGACTCTAGAACCTTGGTTTCCAAATGAAATACAAAACTTGCTCTCATCTGAAAAGAGCACTTTGGACCACTGGGCAACAGTCCAGTTCTTCTTCTCCTTATCCCAGGTAAGACACCTCTGATGTTGTTTGTGGTTCAGGAGTGGCATAACAAGAGGAATACGACAACTGTAGCCAATTCCTTGACACGTCTGTGTGTGGTGGCTCTTGATGCCTTGACCACAGCCTCAGTCCATTCCTTGTGAAGTTCACCCAAATTCTTGAATCGATTTTGCTTGACAATCCTCATTAGGCTGCGGTTCTCTCGGTTGGTTGTGCATCTTTTTCTTCCACACTTTTTCCTTCCACTCAACTTTCTGTTAACATGCTTGGATACAGCACTCTGTGAACAGCCAGCTTCTTTGGTAATGAATGTTTGTGGCTTACCCTCCTTGTGAAGGGTGTCAGTGATTGTCTTCTGGACAACTGTCAGATCAGCAGTCTTCCCCATGATTGTGTAGCCTAGTGAACCAAACTGAGAGACCATTTTCAAGGCTCAGTAAACCTTTGCAGGTGTTTTGAGTTGATTAGCTGATTGGCATGTCACCATATTCTAATTTGTTGAGATAGTGAATTGGTGGTTTTTTGTTAAATTTGAGCCAAAATCATCACAATTAAGAGAACCAAAGACTTAAACTACTTCAGTCTGTGTGCACTGAATTTATTTAATACACAAGTTTCACAATTTGAGTTGAATTACTGAAATAACTTTTTCACGATATTCTAATTTATTGAGATGCAACTGTGTGTGTATATATATATATATATATATATATATATATATATATATATATATATATATATAAATAATAAACTAAAAGGGATTTAAACTTTTTTCAGTAATTAGCAATTAAACGTTTTTAAACAGCAAAACGAATGAGCACCATATAGAGGAGAAAACTATTCATTATTATGATATTGATGATGATATTATGGGGTGACTGCAAGCACAAGTTGGCACGAAAATAAAAGAATAAAATAAACAAAAAATGACAATTGCTTGCAAATAGTGTGTTTGCGTAAAAATAACCCCACACAGCACTGGAGTAAGACTTTCACAACTAAACTTGGTATACATTAATGAGGTGAGAGTGCTGGATGGAATGCGGAGGTCAGCACTCTTCTAAACCTGCGTCAGACCTGAGTCCAGCCAGTGCTGTGAGCTGCAGCCCTCACACCCATTTCCCTCACTGCCGTCTCTAATGAGACGTTTCCCTCTCCACCTCCCAGGAGCAGCCGGCAGGGAGGAAGAGGGTGTAAATGAGACTACTATTTTTGTCGCTCTGTGTATGTGTGTTAGTCATAGTGGGAATGAAGAAATCTGGGTATGATCAGACTGCAGGCATTTCAACCTGATATGACTTCCAATATAGTCTTCAAGGTGCTCTTTTATCAAATGAAACAAAGCAAATTGTTCGTTATTGCTGAAATTATAATCAGTGCCAAATACAATATGTGGGGTTATGCTAGGGGATATAAAATATCTAAACTCTAATGTTTATCTGTAACATTGTACAATAAGGTCTTGTTATGTTTGGTAACATTCGTTAACTATATTAACTGTAACATGAATTATCCGCTATAATACTTCTACAGCATTTAATAATCTTAGCATATGTCAGTTATAGTAATTTCAATATTTACCATTACATTTTTTTAGATAAAAAGTTATATCTTATAAAAAGTTAAATAACTTATATAAATAACTAAATAAACAAATAACTTATAATAAACAATTAACAATATTAATATTTTTATTAACGTATATTAACAAAGGCTAATAAATGCTGTTATATATATACATATATATATATATATATATATATATATATACATATATATATATATATATATATATATATATATATATATATATATATAAAATAGTTCAGGTTTGCTAATGCCATTTGTAAGGTTAGCTAATCTTCCCAATGGGTCTCCCATTCCTGCTAAGCTGTAGTGTTTTGGTAGTTGAAATATAGTGTGGTGTGAATGCATACTAACAAGATCTATGGTCTTGGCTGTAGTTTTGGAATTGTCATCACACCAGGTCTCACACCACAGCCACTCCTGAGGTAAGGACTTGATGGCTACTTGATGGATCATGTTGTTGGGAAGGTCCTGTTAGCATCAAAACCCACAGAGAACATTTAAATGACATTAAAGTCTTCTCTAATGGTCAACATGGTTCTGTAATGTCAAGCACATACCTGGTCCAGGTTGGACAGACTGTTGGGATCTTGGCTTAAGGCTTGGTACTGCCCTCTGAGACGGTCTCCAGCTGCGATCTTCCGGAATTTTTTTAAGTCCACCACATATAAAGCACTGAAGAAAAAGGGCAACATTTATTAAATATTACACATATCACAATATATCATATACATAACAGAATCCTCTCAATTTTTTTTAAATGTTACAGCAAATTTATAATCTATCAAGACGAAATTGACATTCTGTGATTTCAACATACGTTATTGTGATTTGTTGTGGTCTAACCTGATGTGGTATTTCCTGTGTCCAAGATGAGAAGCCCAGTAGCCAGTCTTCCAAAAACGGTAGCCTTCCATCTCTTTCCGGCTGTCGCAGAATGGTGTGTACCCATAGGGGGCGCCCTCTAGATCCAGATCTCTCAGCTCCTTCAAATCTGCCCTGACAATCTAAATATAAAGTATGCCGGGTTATGTTTTGCAATAAGAATGTATCACTATTTGCTAATGTGCTAAAAGGATGAATTGTTGGAGAAGTGCCTGTGAATTCTCTTGGCTGCTATTAATAAAAAAAATGGCAAACTGTAAGACATGTATTGTTAAATCAGATTCACAGGTTGGAAATGGATGCATATCAACATGTAAAAACAAACACACTATTTTGTATATCTACAACTAAATCTGCTAAAATGTGCAGCATACAACAGAGAACACTGTACAGAGTACTGTATCCCACAATGCAACAAGCTCTGCATGCCCTTCATGTATGCACGTCATAGTATGGATAAACTGGAAGTAATATCAGCCATGATTTTTATTATCTTTTTCTTGACTCATTTTTTGATCAGACTGCCAAGAATTAAAGTGCCCTTATTATGGGTAATGAAAGGTTCATATTTTGGTTTTGGGAGTCCCCAACAACAGGTTGACACGCATGCAAGGTCAAAAAACACTTTTATTGTCTTATAATATGTATTTGTTTTTTTTACCTTACTTGCTCAATGACCCCCAAATGATTCGCTCAATGATTCATTTTTCCAAACCCCTCCTTTGCGTGACGCTATTCTGCTGTGATTGGTCCGATCGGTCTCATTGTCATTTCATGATGCCTGTAATGCCTGAGCAGCATTTGTGAGCGGAGCGCTGCTTTGTGTACAGCGTTACCGGGGAAAGCGGCACATAGTGGCAAAGAATGAATTTGCATTTTCATTCGGACCAACGCGAAGAGACCAACAAGTGGGTGGGCAATATGCTAATGTTTCATGCTGACGTCAACCTATTCGAAAGATGCCACAGTCCTGCACAGAACTGCTCAACGGCTCTGTTTTTTTATTTTTTATTTTTTTTATTATTATTGCAAAACTTGCACAAACATACACAAACAGGGAGTGAAACATGAACACATTACAACAAAGAGCAACCACAAAAATAAGAACAGAAAACAAATATTCTGATTTGTGCGCGCCATACCATGGCATTATCTATACATACAAGTACAAAAATAAAATTACATCCTTTTAGAAAAGTTGTCATAATACATCAAAAATTTGGCACTCTTTTTGTTATTTGTAAGTCTAAGAGATGAAACAAGAGAGTCCAATTCAACAAGAAAAAGGGGGAAAGATAAACGTGATTTAATCCATTTTTGTTTATGACTGAAGAATTTTGCATTCAATATAAGAAAATTAACAACATATTCAGCAGATAAAAGCTTTGGATTTTCATAATAAAAAATAACATCTTTGAGGACGAAAGTATGGGTCACATTTGTAAGGTTAGAAACAGGTGCTTAAGTCAACCCATAATTTGTTGGTAACACCACAATCAAAAAACAAATGGGCAGCTGTTTCTTCAACAAAACCACAAAAAGAGCAAGACTCATAAACATCAGAATATTTAGAAATAGACAAATTAACGGGATAAATTTTATGAAGGATTTTATAATGAATCTCCTTAACCTTGTTAGATATGCAAAATTTACTTGGCAAAAGCCAGGCCTTTCTCCCATTTATATTTGTTATAAAGGAACCCCAGTAGAATTTCCCTCTTGGAGTAATCTTTCTCTTTGTCTGAAATATTTTGCGAATATGTCTGTTATTACATTTCCGATCTAAAATATCGATACCACCCAAACATAAAGCCGGATAAACACTGTTGCCTTTACTGAATTTAAGGTGACTTTTAATTAACTGGGTTAAGCCTACCGGGATGGCTCTCATCAAAGTATTATATTCTTTTGGTGGGACTGGAAAATTATGGAGATTCATAAATTGTTCATATGTTAAAATATTACCAAACTCATCAAACACAGATAGAATACAGTTCAAGTTGTTATTAAACCATCTAGGGAAAAAAAGAGACTTATTTCTAACAGTTATATTAGCATTATTCCAAAGGAGAACTTTGTGGGGGGAGAAACCATGGACAAAACAAAACTTCCACGAAAGAAGACATTGCTGATGGAAGTTAGATAAGGAGATAGGTAACTTGCCAGGCAAGAAATTACACTTTAGTAAGAAAGACAGGCCACCAAGCTGGTCAAATATCTTATTTGGAATAAAAAACCACATTGACATTGGATTCTTAAGGCATCTTCTCAGCCAGTTTACTTTAAAGGTGTTTACAGTATCTGCGAAGTCCAAAAAATCAAGGCCACCTTCGCTTCTGGAATTAGCAAGCACTTCTCTTTTTAATTTGTAAGGTCTATTTTTCCAAATAAAAATAAAAATCCAAAAATATTTTATTAATTTCCTTTATAGCTTTATCATTGACAAAGAAAGAAAGAGCAGAATATACAAAGTGAGAGAGCCCTTCAACTTTAGATAAAAGAACTCTATCGTATAAAGAAAGATCTCTCTGAAGCCAGATGTTAAAGATCTGTTTCGTTTTTATCATTTTATCAGAAAAGTTCTGATGTCTAATGATTGAATTTTTAGAGATATGAATTCCTAAATATTTTACACTTTTTTTTTTTTAACTAAGATACCTCCTAAGAATATTTCATCCATATCATGAACTGACATAATTTTACATTTCAAAGTATTAAGTTTTAGACCTGAAGCACATGAAAATTGTTCAACCAATTCCAGACCTTTTGGTAACTGATTTTTTGTCCTCCAAAAACAGCGAAGTGTCATCTGCTAGCTGCGCCATTTTGATCTCTCTGTCAAATATTGAAATTCCTTTCAAATTTTCATCATGGTTAATTCTTAGACAGAGTAATTCTGTGGCTAAAAGAAATAAAAATGGGGAGATTGGACAGCCCTGTCTGACTCCACGATATGTGTTAAACCTCTTAGAAGTTTCAAAGTTTACGATCACTGAGCTGTTAATACCTCTATAAAACATGGTTACAGTCTCTATAAATGCTTTTCCAAATCCAAATAATTCTAGAGTACGAAAAATAAATTTGTGTTCTATGGAGTCAAAAGCTTTATGAAAGTGAAGGAAGAGTATGAGACCATCTGAATAAATTAGATCTGAATAATCCAGCAAGTCCAGTACTAATCTTATGTTGTTAGAAATGTGACGGCCTTTCATGAAGCCAGATTGAGATTCTGAAATAATATTGTCTAAACCATAACTTAATCTATTAGCATACACAGAGGCTAATATTTTATAGTCTAATGTTAAAGTAATAGGTCGCCAATTATTGATTATTAAAGGATCCTTGTCTTGCTTAGGTATAAGAGAGATGACTCCCTGTTTCATAGTAGCGGTCATATCTCCCTGACTGATGCATTCGTTATACCTATGAAATAAAGGTATTTTAATAAACTCCCAAAAATGGAGATAAAATCCTACCGAAAGCCCATCGATCCCAGGGGATTTACCTTTTTTCATTTTATGTAGAGCTTGCTTGATTTCATCAATTGATAAAGGAGAATCACAAATTTGACTATACTCTAGATAAATAACTTTAATACGGTGTTTAATTAAATCAATATTTTTTTTCTGAAATATTATAGTTGAAATTAGAGGTATAAAGAGTGCTATAAAATTTAGCAACAAAGTCTGATATTACTTTTTGGTCTTTGGAAATGACTCCGTCAATGTTAAGTGCGGAAAGAGCTTTCCTCTGACCATTTCTTTTTTCCAGGGCAAAAAAATAGCTAGAAATTCTTTCCCCCTCCTCCAGCCATTTTGCACGAGACCTTGTATATGCACCTTTATCCAAATCTAAATAGGCTTCATCAAGCTCCAAATTTAACCTTTTTATTTCTAAATTTTCCTCTTCTGTAATTTTACTTTTAGTTAGTAATGCATTAAGTTTATTAACCAACTCTGGATCAGTTTGATGTTTACTCTTTTTAATTTCTTTACTTCTTTTAACTGCTGTATGTCTAGCTTTATATTTGAAGAACTCCCATGTTTTTTTATAATCTCCATTTAAGTCAGTGAATAATTCTTTGATAAACTTGATGATACTATCATCAATTTTTTTTTTATCTTTTAACAAGGTATTATTAAGTTTCCAATAGCCCCCTTATCATGGATGTCACTCATCTTTATACAAACTAATTTATGATCAGATAAGGGGGCAATGGTGTGAGAAATATTTTTTACGTGGTTGAGGATAGAAGAATAGATTAAAAATAAATAAATCCTAGATCTAAGAGACAAAGTTTTATTTGACCAGGTAAAATCTTTTGTGTAAGGGTTAAAGAACCGCCATGCATCAGTCAGGGAGAGATTCATGCAAAGAGACAAAATTAAATCATTATTCATTCCATCGTCAAGTCTAAGGGGGTATCTATCCAGACAATCATCCATACATTTGTTGAAATCTCTTCCAAGAATAAAATAAGCATCAATATATTTTCTATTTACCTTCCTAAGTTTATCCACTAAATGAGAGAACATTACTCTGTTGGATGCGCGAGAGTTTTGACCATATCACTGTAAACGATTTCTATAATTTGAACAGTATTTTACTGTAATATGTACAGTAAGATACTGTAAAATGTGTGTACAGCATTTTACTGTAAACAGCAAAGGGTTATGGGAAAATATACGGTCACTATGGTATTTCTAAATCCATTTACAGTAAGCTACTGTAAATTTACAGTAGTGAACTTGCCCGCGAAAAACTGACCAATGACAAGGAAGAACCACCCTTTTCTTTTTTCACTGTTTGGTGTAAGTGGTGGTAAAAGGACAAAACAGAAATGTTATACTGGCATTAACTCGACAAAAAGGTTAGTAAATTATTTCTGTTTTATGGAAAACTGAGATATTTTAAGATGTTTTCACTTGTTTACAGTTATCTAACATTATTCATTGTGTCGTTTTTCATGTCGGGAGTCGAGCCAGTGATCTATATATAATGTTCTCTATTATAGATCAGTGGTTGGAGCCTTTTTTCTGACGGCCGCCGTAACGGTGATAACGTCGACTGGTGAGTAAGTTAAGGTCACCTATACTAGTCGAAATAAACCTTAGTTAAACCGATAAACACGTTTATACGTTCTACTGTCCTGTAATGCAAGTTAACTAATCTGGCGAGTCGTTAACCTTAACAGCAAACTAACGTGAAATACTGAGGTAAAGTGCGTTAGGCAGCACCACTGTTTCAGTGCAGATTTTAAACAGTATTTGCAAGTACTTCTTTTGTTTGTTATTTTCAAGTTTCTAGTCTGGATGTCGTCTTCAACGTTGGAGGTGTATTTTGGAGCCTCTTCTTGTGAATGCCATTGTATCGATGATAACATCAACTGGTAAGTTAATGTCAATTAGCCAAAGTTAACTAACTTAGTTGAACACAGAGAAGCATAATAACTTTTCTACACTGCCTCTTTATTGCAAGTAAGGTAATTCTCTTTAAATGCTATCTAAGTTTAGTGACAGACGTAACGTAACATAAACCAGCCAGCTAACGTGAAATACTGAGGAAAACTGAGTTAAGAACACCACTGTTAAGAATATCTTTTGTATTTTATTTTCAAGTTTCTGGTCTTGTGGTCATCTCGTCTGCATCGGAGGTGTTTTGGAGTCTTTTCTTGTGATTGCCGTCGTAGCGGCGCTAACAACAGGTGAGCTTCCATCAACTTAACTAAAGTTACTAAAATAGCCAAATTAGCTCCACTAACTCACAGAACGGGTTGACTTTTAAAGAGAGGAACGGGCTAGCAATATCTTAATATAGCAAGTTTTGCTAATAAATATTATGCGTTTATTAAACGTAAATTATATTATTCTGTTGATTAGAGTGATCAGGTTTTAAACTTTTAATGTTTTGTTTCGTTTGTATGACTATGTAATGATGCTGGAAAGCACTTTGGTCAACGGCAGTCGTTTTAAATGTGCTATAGAAATAAAATTTGTATTGTATTATTGAATGGCTGTTGTGACTATGTCTGTTACAGGAGATTTCTCCAATCAAAAACAGGATGCTGACTTTGAGGGGCAGAATCATCATACAACCAGCTGTCCATTTTACAGAAATGCAGAATTAGGTAACCTAAAATACATTTTGTTTTACATTGCATTTACATTCATGCATTTACCAGATGTTTTTATCCAAAGCAAGTTCCCTGGGAATCAAACAGGGGTGGCGCTAGGGGTGGTTAAGGGGGCTGAAGCCCCAAATGTTTTCAGTGAAGCCCCAAATGTTTTCAGTGAAGCACCAAATGTTTTCAGTAAAGCCCCAAATGTTTTTATTACCTTGTCTTGTGCGCATCAGGATTGAGTTTTCATGCGCATTAAAATTATTTCTATTAAAGGGATAGATCACTCAAAAATGGAAATTCTGTCATTAATTACTCACCCTCATGTTCTTCCAAACCCGTAAGACCTTCGTTCATCTTCAGAACTCAAATTAAGGTATGTTTGATGAAATTCGAGAGCTTTCTGACCCTGCATGGACAGCAACACAACTGAAATGTTCCTAAGCCCAAATGTAGCAAGGACATCGACAAAATAGTCCAAGTGATACAGTGGTTCAATTGTACTGATATGAAGCTACAAGAATACTTTTTGTGTGCAAAGACAACAAAAATAAAAACTTTATTCAACAATTCTTCTCCTCCTCATAACATCTGCAGCGGCACGCCGCCATTGTGGAGAGAGTATCACGACGCATGCGCTTGCTTCTGCTTGATGTAAACAACGCATGTGCATGGTGCTGCTTACGTTAAACACACATGCGTCAGCATGCGCATCCACTGCAGACAGTATGAGGAGAAGAATTGTTGAAAAAAGTTGTTATTTTAGTTTTCTTTGTGCATAAAAAGTATTCTCGTAGCTTCATAACATTACGATTGAATCACTGATTTCACATGACTATTTTACCGATGTCCTTGCTACGTTTCTGAGCCTGGGAACATTTCAGTTGTGTTGCTGTCTATGCAGGGCCAGAAAGTTCTTGGATTTCACCAAAAATATCTTAATTTGTGTTCCAAAGATGAATGAAAGTCTTAGGGGTTTGGAACAACATGAGGGTGAGTAATTAATGACAGAATTTCATTTTTGGGTGAATTAACCCTTTAAATAGCAAAATGCAGCTGCTTCAGGTATCTTTAACTTACTGTAGCCTATAAATTCATAATACCGATCTCACCATCTGTCAAAATGAGATTATTGTTTCTGTATAGCAACAAATATAGATTTTTTTTTTTTTTTTATCATGGTACACCTATTATTTGAGCAGACTTTCTAGTACACACATACGCATTTAGAATGATTATTTGAACAGATTGGTTAGCATTTAGCATGGTCTATGGCAGAGTTTACTTGGTGTCAGGGCAACAAAATTCAATAAACGAAGTTAATATTAAGTGATTTAAATCGTAGAGAAAATATTGTCTTTTTGCTCTATTTCACGAAAATGGTTCTAAACAAAGCCATGTTGTGCATCTCTGCACTCAGCAGCGTTTCATTACTGAATGAATTTAACTTTTTTGAACGCCTTGAATCAGCGATTCACTGACCCATTCATAAAAACAGTTTCTTCCTTCCTTCCTGAATGAATCAGCAGTTTTGAATGAATTGATTGAATAAATGACTGACTCAGTCATTAAGGTAGTGGTTTGCTGCCACCTACTGGTAATTTTAGTATCATTTTTAGAAGTATCATTCTATTTTTTTGTCATTTCATATTTGTGTGTTCTAAATTTTATATTTAAAACATTAATTTCATAATATTTATGCAATTTGTAAGTGCAAATTATAATGAATTATACTTCTCTTAAAGAAACCACTTAGCCAATGTAAGTTTTCAGCATAGCCTATTTTATTTGAAGCAGGGATGTGCGCTACGACTAATTTGACTGTCGTTTAAACGGAAGTTTTGTATCCGACTAGTCGACTAGTCTAAAAGCTAGAAACCCCCAAAAAAAGGCAAAAGAAAAAAAACTGTGCGCGTCTATATAACAGCCTACACTTGAAATACTTAATCTTTGAATCACACTGTCAAATCCCTCAATGATTTCTGCTAAAAATAGGTCACGATTATGCCGTATGCTTGCCTTGCGTTATCTTAATTTAATTTTAGGCGGTCGTTAAACAGAAAAAAAGGAAGAGCATACACTCAACATAAACCAGTGCATAGCTTATTTATTCAGATCGGCTGGAGCAATGCAGAAATGGAAAATCAATCAATAGACTGACAGAATTCTTCATTTTCATATAACGTTAGCCAACATATTAAAACACAAGTCAAAAACTAGGAAAGTTTATCAAGGAATAGCATTAAAACGGCTTTTAAAAATGTACTTCATGTTGGCTATATTGTCTAAAAACAAAACAATGCAACGTTTTACGTACTCAGACCATGTGCATTTGTTCAGTGAATTTAACATGTTAACATGGTCTGGTGAAAGACGGGACTAGAGGCGATTCTACACTTGAAAAAACCCTGCGCTCGGCAGGAACTGAAGTCACAAGCACGCAGAGAGATAACTACAAGCAAATAGACAGTTTCGAAAAGAGCCTGGAAATCCCGCACCACCACCGAAGTGGGTCTTCGTTTAGAGGAATAGACATTACACAGTTTTCACAAAACTTGTCCGTTTCCTTCTAATTCAAAATAATCCCACACCTTGCTGTTTCTTTGCGTGGTCATATTTGAGCTCGCCGCAACTGACATGAAGAAAACGTATGCGAGGTCTGAGGTAAACATTTAGTTTCCGCCCAGATACGCTTTTAAAAATATTTATATATTTAAATATTTTGATATGTATTCTTTTTTTCAAAAGTTTTATTTTAACTTATTTAAAATGTTTAAATGTAACGTTAAATTATGGTAATTTGAATGATAAAATCATGTTTTTTTTCTCTCTCGTGTAATCGACTACTGTTTTCAGTGTCGACTAGCAGGAGCTGTACCGTTTAGTCGACTAGACCTGCACATCCCTAATTTGAAGTGTATCCTGTGTATCTCTGTGCTAAACCGTGGATATCCACTCACTCTGTCCCTGGAATCAAACGCATTAGTTTGGTATTCCAGCACTTTGCTCTACTGATTGAGAATGTATTGTAAAAATGGAGCTTTAATAATTTGAATGTGATGAATTATCAACTAATTATGTACCTTCCTTGTAGGTGCATTCAGATGTAGTATATGACATTTTTATTAACGTCAAAGTGCATACAGCACCAAGTTTGACAGTTGAGGCAAATTCTGTAAACACTGCTTTGAAAAAACGGCTTTTTTATTTTTCTTGTGCTTGCATCATTCACACCATCAACTTTTGTGGCACCAAATGCACTGAAAGTCACAGATCAGATGGAATTCTGGAAAGAGGGTGCAAAGAAAAAGCATCAGCCTGAATCCCCTCTTGGTGTTTCTCATCGGAGTGCTTGTCAACTTTGACTGGCAAAATTACTGAAATTTAACACAACACCACGAACTAATTTTTACTGTATTATTTTATTTTATTTACTTTATTTTTATTTTTTGTAAGGCCTGTTTTGCTTTTCAGTATGTGTATGTCTTGCCCAGGGGACTGTGGTGATGCCATTTTCTCAGCTAGTGCATCCTAGAGGTCAAGATTTGTAATTTATACTTTTAAAAAGAAAATGTTCAACAATTAAATAATATTATCAGAACTAATTCTCATGAGTTATTGTGATTTTTATGGGGTTGGGGTGGTAAAAATCATGGATTACAGTGCTGTAAGGCAGTTGGATCGTTTTTTACATGTAAAAAATGTTTAAAATAAATGAAAATAAACTCTACAGTACTGATACTGTAAATGACAATACGGTAATAATACTGTAAATGAAAATACAGTAAGGACATTATAGTACTGTAAATGAAAATGCAGTAATCATACTGTAACCAATTTTACAGTAACTTACTGCCAGCTGCCAAATTTACAGTAATCTCTTTACAGAGCACAGCAAGCTATGAAGGTGGCATTATCTTGTTTGATTACAGCAATAACCCATCTACTCTCATTAGAACTCAAAGTTTCTAAAACAGTTCCTTTAAAACGGTGTAACATAATAGCAGTCCCAGCCAAGCGATTGCTGCCATGACTAAAGAAAATTGAGTTTCCCCATTGATTCCTCCAAAACCTAACATCCGTTTCCCCTGAGTGAATTTCTTGAAGAAAGATAAGATCAACTGCACTTCTTTTACAAAATAAAAAAATATCTTTTCTTTTCAAACTGTCTCGCAAACCTTGAACATTCAACGTTACAACAAAGATTTGAACTTGTACTCCATAAGAAGAACCACCAAACAATTTAAACAAAAACAACAAAAGAATAGCTTTCTTTAGCTTTACCATAAATGTAAAGGGAGAGGTAGTTAATAACCTAGTAGAGTATATTGGCTTCAAGGTGAAAAACAATTAAAGAAAAAAAAAGATTAATATTAAGCATAACAACAATTAAGGAGGATCAAACATAATAACTTCCATGTTACACACAACTTAAAAGAGTTTTTATGCCGATAGTGTTACCCGTTTTAGGCGTTTTAGAATATTGTATGAGAAAGGTATCCAGTGCAGTCAGTAACACTGCTTAGGTAACATCCGATTAGAAGACTTGCTTCCCATCAATCAAAGCAAAAGAACTGCGGAAGCTTGCTCTCTTGCCCTCCTCGCGTGCCTTCTTCACGAGAGGCCATAGCTTGTCCTGCGCTGCTCGATCGTCGGGAGATAGAGGCTCCGAAAGACGCAGTCTGTTGTCAGTTAGAAATTTGCAGCCTTTGGAAGTGCCCCAAATCATGTCACGGATGCGATGCAGTGAGAAGAGGATTATGATCGATCTGGCCTCACTATCCGCTCATTTCAGTCCCAGATGGTGAGCGACATCGACACTGTCCTGGAGCCCGTCTACGATTCCAGGAGCGATCTTCTCTAGTATGTTAAGAGCCACGCTTCGGACATCCTCTCCGTCTTTTTCTGCAACGCCGTGCAACTTTAGACATCATCTCCAACTGTAAAAGCTACATTCCTGTATACTTGCTTTCAATGATTTGTTTTCCTTTCTCACAGCGTGGACCTCTGATTCCAGATGATTAAGAGCTTCTTTATGAACGCCGACATCCACATTGAGCTGTTGCACCGTCGCTCTCAGACTCTTGATTTGTTTCGAGGTTGCTTCGGTGGTAGTTTCGATCGCTGAAATTTTTTGAAAAGTCTTGTGCTTTAAAGCCAGTTCGCGTATTGCAGCCAAGACATCTTCATTAGTATTTCCACTAACGTTAGATTGCGCGCGTTTCGTTTTTTTCGCTGCTGGCTTCTGAGGAGTATCAGAAAGGGTAGCGACAATAACCTCATTATCAAAGTCTGGACATGTGTCAAACCATTGTGATTCCGTATCTCACTGAAACTTCAGTCTTGTGCTACTAGAGGTCGATGCTGAATCCTCAAACTGATCAACCGTATCAGACCTGTTGGAAGCCATATTATCAAGCCAAGCTTGTTTAATTTTCTTCTTTCCTCTTTTTCCCATGCATAAAGATTACATGACTTTTTTTTTCTTTTTTCTTTCCCTTACTTATGTCCACGTTATCACCAGTCTAAGCAGTTGGTTATATCACCACTTCACCTTTATTTCCCTGTAGAGCAAACACACAACCGCCTACATCGCTGCCATCTTAGCCTCTGTCTGCTCAACGGCTCTGTGCGAACCTACTGTATGGTGAATGATGTCAAGTAGACCTTTCCAAGATGGCGGCCGCATCTACTTGCCTGGAGCGGTCAAATAGGGCGTCTATAAGCTGTGTCTCATTTAGAAGGCTGCGTCCTCCGGAAATCCTGTATTATCTAACCAGTCCGATGACGACTTCAAAACTCCTGAAGTGTTTCCACTTTTGTGTGCCATATGCATCAGACGTTTAGCCAGCGGTCCGTGAGTGTGATGACTGAAGCTGAGACTACAATGATTCAGAGTCGACTCTTTTTTGAGAGACAATAACTTTATACATGGTGCACTTTCAGATTTAAAACTTTTCAGGATGTTTTCATTCACTTAGAGCTGTGTTACACACTGCATGAAAGGTCATTTTCAAAAATCCATAATAGGGGCACTTTAAGATTCACCCAAAAATGAAAATTGTGTTATTTACTCTCCCTCATGTTGCTTGAAACCCTTAATACTTCCGTTCATCTTAAAAACTATTGAAGCTGTTTTCAATGAAATCTAAGGGATTTCTATCCTTTCATTGAAAGTCCACTCCCCCAAAACTTTGACGCTTCAAAAAGTTCACAAATACACTGTAAAAGCAATCCATTTGTGAACGGTTCGGAAGGGACACGATCATCTATATGAACAAGGCTTTCATTCACATTTAAATATGGATCAACACACATACATAAGGCACATCAAATATGTGCTTGACATGCAACAACAAACCTCACTATTGTGAAGAGGAATCAAAATCTTGAGCATTTGAAACAACATGAGGATGAATAAATAGCAACAGAACTTTCATTTTTGGGTGAACTAACCATTTAATATGAAATTAGATAAAAAAAAGCAAAACCGCTGTAATTATTTCTGAAATGCCACTCGCTGAATTTAATTGAGATCATTTACAGTGGGGCAAAAAAGTATTTAGTCAGCCACCAATTGTGCAAGTTCTCCCACTTAAAAAGATGAGAGAGGCCTGTAATTTTCATCATAGGTATACCTCAACTATGAGAGACAAAATGAGAAAAAAAATCCAGAAAATCACATTGTAGGATTTTTAAAGAATTTATTTGCAAATTATGGTGGAAAATAAGTATTTGGTCAATAACAAAATTTCATCTCAATACTTTGTTATATACCCTTTGTTGGCAATGACAGAGGTCAAACGTTTTCTGTAAGTCTTCACAAGGTTTTCACACACTGTTGCTGGTATTTTGGCCTCTAGAGCAGTAATGTTTTGGGGCTGTCGCTGGGCAACACGAACTTTCAACTCCCTCCAAAGATTTTCGATGGGGTTGAGATCTGGAGACTGGCTAGGCCACTCCAGGACCTTGAAATGCTTCTTACGAAGCCACTCCTTCGTTGCCCGGGCGGTGTGTTTGGGATCATTGTCATGCTGAAAGACCCAGCCATGTTTCATCTTCAATGCCCTTGCTGATGGAAGGAGGTTTTCACTCAAAATCTCATGATACATGGCCCCATTCATTCTTTCGTTTACACGGATCAGTCGTCCTGGTCCCTTTGCAGAAAAACAGCCCCAAACCATGATTTTTCCACCCCCATGCTTCACAGTAGGTATGGTGTTCTTTGGATGCAACTCAGCATTCTTTCTCCTCTAAACATGACAAGTTGAGTTTTTACCAAAAAGTTCTATTTTGGTTTCATCATTCTCCCAATCCTCTTCTGGATCATCCAAATGCTCTCTAGCAAACTTCAGTCGGGCCCGGACATGTACTGGCTTAAGCAGGGGGACACGTCTGGCACTGCAGGATTTGAGTCCCTGGAGGCACAGTGTGTTACTGATGGTAGCCTTTGTTACTTTGGTCCCAGCTCTCTGCAGGTCATTCACTAGGTCCCCCCCCCGTGTGGTTCTGGGATTTTTGCTCACAGTTCTTGTGATCATTTTGACCCCACGGGGTGAGATCTTGCATGGAGCCCCAGATCGAGGGAGATTATCAGTGGTCTTATATGTCTTCCATTTTCTAATAATTGTTCCCACAGTTGATTTCTTCACACCAAGCTGCTTACCTATTGCAGATTCAGTCTTCCCAGCCTGGTGCAGGTCTACAATTTTGTTTCTGGTGTCCTTTGACAGCTCTTTGGTCTTGGCCATGGTGGAGTTTGGAGTTGGACTGTTTGAGGTTGTGGACAGGTGTCTTTTATACTGATAACGGGTTCAAACAGATGCCATTAATACAGGTAACGAGTGAAGGACAGAGGAGCCTCTTAAAGAAGAAGTTAAAGGTCTGTGAGAGCCAGAAATCTTGCTTGTTTGTAGGTGACCAAATACTTATTTTACAGAGGAATTTACCAATTAATTCTTTAAAAATTCTACAATGTGATTTTCTGGATTTTTTTTTCTCATTTTGTCTCTCATAGTTGAGGTATACCTATGATGAAAATTACAGGCCTCTCTCATCTTTTTAAGTGGGAGAACTTGCACAATTGGTGGCTGACTAAATACTTTTTTGCCCCACTGTATGTTGCTAAATGTACAAATATGCTAGCATTTCATTCAGAAGCACTGTTTTTCTCATGTGTAATGTCACCTGATCAGCATCTACAAAGATGATCTTGTCCACAGCCAGGGGGAAAAGCACATCCAGGAAAAGGATCTTATAACCCCAGATGATACGTTGCTTTTCTGTCTGCTGGTGAAGCCAGCGGGGCCACTTATACTGGACCAGCTCATACTGGAAACCATAAGTTTTCGCCATGTGAGAGATGGTGTCCTGTATACACACAAGCAGAAAGGGATCAACTACAGAGGACGACACACTATATTTGGCAAAGTGCATCTGTTAACACATTCATGGATAATCTCCGCCCCCCATTTGCATTGCTAAGATTATAATAAAGCATTAATTTAATCTTTAATGTTGGAGCATCCATTGCATAGCATGATTTCTTTTCTGCTCATTGTTTAATGTTTGAAAATTAATTTAAGGCAGGAATAAATGTATTATTATTGCAATTATACAGATTTATTATTAGATTATTTTTCTTAAATATTTGATTTTTAAATTCTACAGTGAAATATTGCAGTAGTAATATTTCTTATTTTGTTTATAATATTATTTGTTTGTAATATTATTACTATTAATTTATAATCATATTGACATGTAAATCACAAAATGTTAGGCCAAATTGTGTAGCCTTACAAATAAGCATAAACAAAACAAAAATTGATTTTTTACACAAATTGTGCAGCCACTATATTAAAAGGTGTATAATTAAAACTGAAATCGGACATCACACTGAGAGCAAAGCATCAGAAAACAAAACTTACATGTCTAATTAAAAAAGTAAACAACTAAAAAAGTTTTAAAAAATGTATTAAAAAAATCTGATGCCATAAACTTTGTAAAGTCAGTCAAAACCAACTGTGCATACTGACTCTCAAAAATAACCTCAGCCAGGCAAATTGGAAATAGTCATTTCAGCCAGCTCTTGCTATGTTTGTGTACAAAATGCATCAGTCAGTCAGTGAATGGCCAGGTGAGCGCCTAGAGCATGCTGGGAATGATAGCAATCTTACCTTAAATGAGGGGGAGAGGTAGTTTTTGAGGAACCAGAACTTGACAGGGGTTTTGGTGTGTTGAAGAACAGAGAGCATCATTATTCTATAAGGGGAAAGATGGGAAGTAGAAATACGTGAGGAGTTGAAGATGACACTGACATGGGTGCATTCATACAAGTGGTGGTCCTACCTCAGGAAGCGCTCATATAAATGTCCAGAGGCCACTGAGAAAATATTGAGAACATCTTTTTTCTTGTCATCCTTGTTCACACTTGGGCCACCGGCAAAGCTGCAAGACACTTATCTTAAAAAACTCGACACTGCAACAGGGATATAGCTCTGCTAATAATCTGTCATAACAGGATTATGTAGACTATTTGTCGATTACAAAAGCTGAATTTTCAGTAGCCATTGCGCCAGGCTTCAGTGTCACATGATCCTTTCAAAATCATTCTAATATGCTGATTTGCTACTCAAGAAACTTTTTTTTTATTAGCAAAGCTGAAAACAGTTGTGCTGCTTAATATTTTTGTGGTAACTGTGATACACTTTTTTCAGGATTCTTTTAAATAGTTCAAAAGAACAGCATTTTTTAAATAGATTTTTTTAAATAAATTAGGTAACAAAATATGAAACTAAATAGAATCTTCAAGTAAATGATGCTAGACCATTTCTTGGCAATAACTTGCCAAGTTGTTGGTTCAGCCTAATTGGTTCAGTTTTGAGACAGCACAAGTGATTTTATTTCATTTTATTTCATGTCGACAAAGAATACTGTATGTATGTTCTGAGGTGGTTCAGATATTTCTGAAGATCTCAACATCCATCATTACCACAAAACAAAACCAAGTGCCATCTGTAGCTTTCCACAACCACCCTAGACAAGATCTCACCTACTGCTGCCTCTGCAATGAGACATTTTTTTTTTTAGATAGCAAGCATTACACCTTTGGAACATTTCGGTCTCCTGTTTCCAAGCTGCATATTTCCCAAGAAAAAAGGCAAGATGAGGTTTGTTTAATAATGTGGAATGGAGGTGATGTAACACTGCTGAGACAAGGTGGAATTTTGAAACAACCTGGCAAACTATTTCTAAATAGCCACGTACACACTACAAGTTTCAGGAGTGACAACCGCATTTAAATGCGGAAGTGAGTCCCGTAAATTATTGTTCCATGTGTGTACAGAACAGCACTCACTCCCGCATTTGTAACCATAGCAACATTTTGTCGTCTTGCGGGAGTGAATAAAAGTTTAGTCGTTTGTTATCTGCCATTTTTTGACTAAAGACTCTTTTTGTACGTCGATTTTAACTAAACTATCACTGATAGACGTGCCGCGCTTTGTTTATGCTCGGGAGGCTGCTTTAGACAGCGCTGTCTTGCAGTGTTGCAAGACATGTCCATGTCGTATTATGTCCATGTCGTATTATTTACAAGCCCTTTAGGCATGTTGTTTGGTCTTATCTCATAAAGATAGGCACTTATATATGCTTTTTAGTGTTAAAAAACATGAAGCATTTGGGTGTTTTAGTGTTTTTTGTGCTTGTCCTTGTTTGTTAGTTGTTTTTTTTTTGTTTTTTTTTTAATATGAAGATCTGGCAACACTGACCCTTTGCCGCAGGGCTCATGAGCGCAGCTAGCCCCGTGTCAAAATGTGTTAAGTTAAGACTTCTTTTACTGTTATTTTCTTGCATCTCACATACAGACGAAGACACATTTCAGATGCATGTTAAAATACGTCTAGTTTTTCTAGTTGTTCAGTTCCGTACACACTGCGTAGAATTTCTGTAAATGCGGTTGTCACTACCTGTATTTTTCGGGAGTTAATGCAGTTGTAGAATGCGGTTGTCACTCCCGTATTTTAGTGAATTATGCGTGTACAGAACGCGATTAAGGAGTAAAAGGTGAACTGACAACTGAATTTAACTGCAGTGTGTACGTGGCCAATGTGGAGAATGATGTGTAAAAATTAAGTTGAGGGGAAACTCAGTGAAAAAGATAGAGCACAGATTACTAACTGAAATTCTGCTGTCACTTACTGACGCAAGTAAAAGTGAGTAAGAGAAAAAAAGTGGAAAAAGTAGAGATCAAGTTCCCTACCTTTTCTCCAAAGAACTCCACACACTTCTCAAAGACAGCAATGAACAAAGGAGACAGATCACAAAACGTAATAAACAGAGGTGTTAATTAAAATGCAAACCCTCTGCATTTTAATATGCAAAATATACACTCCTGTTCAAAAGTCTGGGGTCAGTAAGTTTTTATAAAGAAATTAATACTTTTATACAGAAAGGATGCATTAAATTGATCAAAAGTGTCATTTATACTGTTAGAAATGATTTTTATTTCAAATAAATGCTGTTCTTTTGAACTTTCTATTCATCAAAGAATCCTGAAAATGTATCAGTTTTCACAAGTATCATGTGACATTGAAGCCTGGAGTAACGGCTGTTGAAATTTGAGCTTTTGCTATGAAATTGAGCTTTGCTATGATAAATTACATTTTACATATGTATTAAAACAGAAAACACTTATTTTATACAGGAATACCTTTATTCACCTTTATTTTATTTATATAGCGCTTTTTAATATTTCATAACAGTACAGTGTTTACTGTATTTTGATCAAATAAATGCAGCTTAGATGAACATGAGAGGTTTCTTTCAAAAACGTACAAATTTTAGAACCCCCAAATTTTTGAATGGTAGTGTGTGTATTTACATAGAGACAAACAGTCATATACAGGCCTACCCAGAATCTGCAGATCTTTTTTTCACACTGGTTCTAGAGAATTTTGCAGAACTTGATGAATGAGTCTGTTATCAAACTATCCAAAAAAATTATTTAAAAAAAAAAAAGGTAATTGTAGAACTTTGGACTTTCACATTCTGTAGAAAACTGTAGATTAGAAATCTTGCAGTCTGTTTTTCTGTGACTGTTTTTTGTGATTATTTAGAAATTTAAAGCGTTGTTCCCCTCTAGCTTTTTAAGAAGTGATCTAAGATGTGATTAGTGCTTCAAAAATCAGACTCACCTGGTTATGGAATCCCACAAGCCTTTGGATTCTGTTCCTTCACTTAGAAGATCCTCATTGAGTTTGTCAGGCTTTTTCTGGACCTAATATTTGCACAGATGTTACTTTTTCATTGGTCCCATCAGCTGGTGTTTTATATGGAGACAAAGTCTGTAAATGCTTGTTAGCATAATAGATTGTGAATACTATAATAACATTACAAACTTACTCTAACTTTGATGATCTTGCTGTGGAAGCTGTTGAGCACCACAATGACATTACCAGCATCAATAGGGGAGTCCGTGCCATCATGCCTAAAACATAGATACACAACACTATATGAGCACAAACATACTATATCTGCACACCCTGAAGGAAATATCAGTGCTTACAATTCAGCAAACGAAGCATGCTAAAAGTTACAGACCTGTAACTCTAAATACACAAGACTTACTTTATCTACAAAAGTTTGAATGGTGTCTATAGGTTTTACAGTTGAATTAGAGATTAATTAAATTGCATTAAACTTAAGAAGATGAACAAAAACAATTCAGAAGAAGAAGGGGAAGAACAACAACAATAGAAAAACAATAAAATGACAAACTAAAAGAACTAGAACAAGTACAAACGATAAACAGAATAACCACAAGAACAATATAAACAGAAGAACAAGAAAACGAACAATAACAAGGATGAAATAAACAGAAAAAGAACAATAATGACAAAATAAACAAACAAAACAAGAAATAAACAAGAACAACAAGAAAAAGATGAACAGAAAAACAATACCATCAACCAGGAGAAGATAAACAGAACAATAACGATTACAAGATATACAGAAGAACAAGAGGAGAAGAAAACAATGAACAAAACAAAAATGACAAGAAAGAACAAGGACAAAAGAATGAATATGATTAAGAAAAACAACAAAAAAGGGCAAGAACAAGAAGAAGAGGGACATAAAGAAGAACGATAAGAACACAAAGGATGAAAAATGATGAAGAACAGCTAGTAAATAATTTGAGGAATATCAATAGTGCTGCCTTGCAATCACTGTAATTACTCTGATTCCTCACCAATGACTCACAATTCAATACTGGATTTATTTTGAGCGTTCCTTTTGTCAAGTTGTTCATGTCTCAGAACGAAGTTGTGATGACATGAGAGCATAATAAATGTCCAGTGATACACAGGGTGCCATTAGTTTCAGCATCATAAATGAAACCCTGGATCCATTAGGCTGCACTTCCTCAGAACAGGATATCAGTGAATTGCACACTGACAAAACACTGCTTTTCCATTCATTTAGCAGTCAGCAGTGTGTGTGTCTGAGAGATACTTTCTTTTTCTCTCTCACACACTCTCTCAGTTGGTTTTGTTTTGTGCCAGATCTCAGACTGTATGAATAATCACACTAGCAGTGTGAAAAATGACACTGCGCTCTAACTTTAACCTGCATGAATGGAGTATAAATTTACTGTCTTCCATAATTCTCAAAGAAACCACAAATGTGTTTCCTTAAAGAACTGCTAAATGTGCACAATCAGAAGGAGGAATGAAAACTGATGACAAGCATTTTAGAGAGTTTTGATGTGGACTATTAGTTTGAGTGTGGCCATTTCTTTTTGTCCTTTATTTTGGATGGTATCTGTATTCCTCGTACAGCCTATTGCCAGCAGACCCAAGATGAAAGGTTTGACTCACAAAGAATGTATGCGCTGATAAAATCCATAACTTGAAAGGATTTTAAATCATTGTGGAAACAAGATAAGCCAACTGTAACTTAACTTTCAAACATTTGGGGTCAGTAAGATTTTTTTTTTTCTGAAAGAATTTAATATCTCCAGCAAGGATGCATTAATTTAAAAAGTGACAGCAAAAGACATTTATAAAGTAACAAAGATTTCTATGCATATATAGTAAATGCTGTTCTTATGAACTTTATATTCATCAAAAAATTATCGTCCAGCCTGAAAATCGATGCAAAAATCTGGGCAAAAGTAAATTCATTCCAGCTTTTAGAATGATTTCTGAAGGATCTTGTGACACTGAAGACTGAAAACTTATCTTTACCACGACAGGAATAAATGCATGATTGTTAAATATGACATAAAAAAAAAACAACAACAACAAAAAAATCTTACTGACCACTAAACTTCTGAACATTAGTATATAAATGTAAATCTGTGAAGAGAAAAAAACCTCACGCTTGTATCTGATAGATGTCCTCTGAGCGGCCCTCACGCAGCCTCAGGATCCAAGCACCGGGGTTGGCCTTCAACTGGAAATAGCCCTGTGAAATGCGGTGGGTTAGCTTTTGCTTTTGTGTTCCACAGAAGAACATCAGTCATACAGGTTTGGAAGGACATGAAGGTGATGAGAGAAATCTCATTTTGAGTCCATGTAACTCTTATCAAACTAGGAAAACTCCAAGTACAATAAATATAACATATACTCAGGAAAAAGCAAAGAAGAGAGAATAAACTCACCAGGTTGGCCATGACAATGGTGTCATGCATGAGAGGTTCCTGTCTCATGCCCAGTGTAAACTGAAGTCCTCTGGGAGGCTGACCAGTGGACAGGTCAAAACAGTGGCCCTCCAACAGCAGATACTCAAGCTCATACTCTGCATTGACTACACCGCTGACCTGACAATACAGTAGGAGAAGACTCATTTATCCATCCAAATCCATCATACTAAGCATCTTTTTCTTGGAGATTCTGGCTGATCAAGACAATGCAATCAGTTACACGTAACAATAAAGTTTGTTAGTGAAACATGAACCAGACCATGAACTATGTATCATAAAAATGTCAACATAGCACTATTGCAGCAGCTGTGCAGTCTGAACTACAAAAAAATAATCACGTGTACTGCTCAGCACTGGTAAATGTATAAATAAATACTGCATTTAGAGTTAGAATTCATACCTCCTGAAGGTGGATGTTATCTAGATCATATGGGCTTCTGACTGCCTCTACCATCCAGCTCTCTGGTGTGATCATATTAAGAGTGAGCAGAGGGGATTCTGGGATTTCAGTAAAGCGGGCCATAGGGCCAGGGGAAAGGGAGTTGTTGCCAAAGAATGAAACATCTGGTTCCAAAACATATCGATAAAAGCTGCCAGAAAGACAAATGAAATGTATTAGACATCAATCTTATGAACTAAACTGGTGGTCTGTTGTTATTTGGGAATAGCTAGAAATTCCATGACTGAATATTTTCAGTATACTTCTAACTTCTAAATCTGACTTTTTTGGGGAATAAACCAAGTATGGTTAGTTATTAACTAATTTTTTACCTTTATTTTTATTACTGATTTTTCAGTAAAATTGTTTAATATTAAAAGGACAAGGGATATACAATCCATTTTTTTTAGGTAAGTATAGGTTAACAAATTCAGTCATTGATTATGGTTTGCATTACAATACTCCACCCATTTTTTCCAATATTAATTAAAAAAATATATTTATTTTCTTTCCTGCAGCATGAGATCACAACAATTTCTGAGTTTCATTTTATTTTCTATGAAATGCAGGTGTCTCAAATCAGTCCAGCTGCTAAAATGTTTCACCACATCTTTTTTTTATACTTCAGCTAAGAGACAGTCCACAGAAAATACAAAATTCACAGATCAGGGGCTATCAAACTCCAAAAAGGAGCTTCTAAACTGGTGCATTAAATTATGTAGATTATTAAAAAAATGTGCCTTGTATTGAAAACATGACTGCATGATATTGAAAACATGACCGCATGATGAAAACATGATGTTCTGCATTCTGACTTCACATTAACCATTTTAACCACTGAACTCTGTTAAAACAACAAAAAAACAAGATAATACCTGCAGAACAGCACTAGATGCTATATGAGTGTGTGTGTGTGTGTGTGTGCACATGCGTGTCCCCCGACCCTCTCAGAGCTGAAGTTTAATTAAGCTTTTGCTCTCACCTCTTCAGGGGCATCTCAGACAGCTTGGCTCGACAGTTCATGAACACCTGCACTTTCATATTGACCACTTGACCAAGCACCTGCAGCACACACAGAGGAGAAGGCCTGGTTATTAACCACTCACACACTCACAAACAACAGGATTCAGGAGGGAAGGCTCCAGGTCACGCTCCACAGGACCGCATACAGATGAGCCAACTGCTCTCATTTCACATTCTAGATCTATATAAAAATGTTCTTTAAGGATCCAGACCATAAAAAATAATGAAACGAATAGGAAGTTGGATATTAAGAATGATTTTGGAAGCCTCTGCAATGACAAAGCTCATTGTCTCGCAGCTGAATCACAGCGCAAACAAGGCCAGAGGAACAATAAGCACTTAGACGTGACCAAAGTCATACGTACAACTAATAAAGGAGCCAACTTCTGTGCATCTCTGGTGAGAGGATCCACAATGGCAACCACATCATAGAACACCTCATCTTCCCGCTGTGCCAGCTGAAGAACGCTGTTAAAAGACACATCTGGTCAGCTTGATTCATTGGTAGTATTGCATTATGAGAAAAACTGAAGTAGAGGCTTTTAACATACTGATAACGCAAATGGACTACTTCAGTGTCACAAGTAGCTGTGAATATGCATAAATAATAAGAGGAGCTGATCATAGCCATGGAAACCCAGTCGGGTGGCAGGGGTTTATGTTTGAATATGCAGCTGACTCACACTTTCATTGAGTGAGTAGTCTGACCAATTTGTGATTTAGTTCCAGACCCATTTGTGAACCGGTTAGAGTGATTAATTGAAAAGAACCGACTCAAAGGATACATTTACAAAGCAGACATCATCACTGAGACACTTATGCAACCATGTTATTTTCTATGGTCTGCAATCACAAAAGTAGCAAAAGGGTCTGGTGAAATGCATTGGGGTGAAAGTATTTATTTTCTTTTTAAAATACGGACACTCTTAGTACTGCACCTGTGTTTGTCCTTCAGAAATTTGACATCTTTTCTGGCCTCTCCTTTAGGTGATGCAGTGAGGAGAGCGTCTACTTTCATGATTAGATCACTGGCCCTATGAAGAGCAATAACAGGTTTCGGTTTTCCTCACACAAACAAATAATATTACATCTACGGTCATATCGGCTTGGGGTGACAAGCAAAAACATAGCATACTTTTGGGCATTCAAGTTCATCTGCTTGATCTTAGATTTAATCTTTTCTGCTGAAGTGCGAAGTGTGATCTTCTCTAGCAGATGGAAATCTTCCACACTGAACTCTTCTTCCTCATCCAGTAGGCTCAGGATCTAGTGAAGACATTAACCTCATTGTTAGTCGTAAGTGAAGTTCAGGGGAAGTCGCGGGCTGAATTTCAGTCTGCATCTATCAGCACCACGGGTCTAAAGTGTCAGAGCATGTGTGCTTACTATTGTACAGCGGCTCAAACTTCTACACCCAGAACCCTTCAAAACCCCCCATATCCAAATGAGAGAGACAGTCATTTATATGCATGTCCACGGTAGAATATTTTTAATGCTAATCAAAGCAAGGCGACTGCCAGACTGTCGCCTTGGATTTTAATATCAACATGTTTTTTTTTTTTCACGCTGAATGTACTCTCAAGTTTTTTAACACAGAATATGCAAGTTAACCAGCTTGTTATTTCTTGCTAATTTTGTTTTGCATCTTTTCATTTACATTTGGCTAGTGGACCATGTCATCTGCAGGGCAAAACCCTTTAATGGTTTAGAGCCAATTAGACTGGAGCTAAAAGAAATGAATGACAAATACCTCTCATGCCTCAAAAGTGAGTATAATATATATTTATATATATATATATATATATATATATATATATATACACACACATACACACACACACACAGGTGCATCTCAATAAATTAGAATGTCGTAGAAAAGTTCATTTATTTCAGTAATTCAACTCAAATTGTGAAACTCGTGTATTAAATAAATTTAATGCACACAGACTGAAGTAGTTTAAGTCTTTGGTTCTTTTAATTGTGATGATTTTGGCTCACATTTAACAAAAATCCACCAATTCACTATCTCAACAAATTAGAATATTGTAACATGCCAGTCAGCTAATCAACTCAAAACACCTGCAAAGGTTTCCTGAGCCTTCAAAATGGTCTCTCAGTTTTGTTCACTAGGCTACACAATCATAGGGAAGACTGCTGATCTGACAGTTGTCCAGAAGACAATCATTGACACCCTTCACATGGAGGGTAAGCCACAAACATTCATTGCTAAAGAAGCTGGCTGTTCACAGAGTGCTGTATCCAAGCATGTTAACAGAAAGTTGAGTGGAAGGAAAAAGTGTGGAAGAAAAAGATGCACAACCAACCGAGAGAACCGCAGCCTTATGAGGATTGTCAAGCAAAATCGATTCAAGAATTTGGGTGAACTTCACAAGGAATGGACTGAGGCTGGGGTCAAGGCATCAAGAGCCACCACACACAGACGTGTCAAGGAATTTGTTAAGCCACTCCTGAACCACAGACAACGTCAGAGGTGTCTTACCTGGGCTAAGGAGAAGTCCAACCAAAGTCACTGCACCCGTTTACAAAGAAATTTTGGAGCACTTCATGCTTCCTTCTGCTGACCAGCTTTTTAAAGATGCTGATTTCATTTTCCAGCAGGATCTGGCACCTGCCCACACTGCCAAAAGCACCAAAAGTTGGTTAAATGACCATGGTGTTGGTGTGCTTGACTGGCCAGCAAACTCACCAGACCTGAACCCCATAGAGAATCTATGGGGTATTGTCAAGAGGAAAATGAGAAACAAGAGACCAAAAAATGCAGATGAGCTGAAGGCCACTGTCAAAGAAACCTGGGCTTCCATACCACCTCAGCAGTGCCACAAACTGATCACCTCCATGCCACGCCGAAATAGTACTTAAAGCAAAAGGAGCCCCTACCAAGTATTCAGTACATATACAGTAAATGAACATACTTTCCAGAAGGCCAACAATTCACTAAAAATGTTTTTTTTTTTTTATTGGTCTTATGAAGTATTCTAATTTGTTGATATAGTGAATTGGTGGGTTTTTGTTAAATGTGAGCCAAAATCATCACAATTAAAAGAACCAAAGACTTAAACTACTTCAGTCTGTGTGCACTGAATTTATTTAATACACGAGTTTCACAATTTGAGTTGAACTACTGAAATAAATAAACTTTTCCACGACATTCTAATTTATTGAGATGCACCTGTATATATATATATATATATATATATATATATATATATATATATATATATATATCAAATATTTTTGTAGTAATATATAATTTTAGATAACCGTATATATAAATATCAAAATATGGGCATTACAAAACCATTGTGCCTGTGTTAGAAATGTCTATAATTTAGCTTATATTTTAATATTTATTTAAAAAAAAATTAATATAAATTTTTATATCAGTTACAAAACCAATGTGCCTGTATTAGAAATGTCTATTATTTAGCTCATATTTTAATATTTATTAAAAAAAATATTTAATATAAATTATTATATCAGTTACAAAATCATTGTGCCTGTATTAGAAATGTCTATTATTTTGCTCATATTTCAATATTTATTAATAAATAAATAAAATAAATAAACAAACAAACATATAAAACATTAAATGTTATATAAATATACTAAAAAATGTTATAAAAATATTAAATATATATTTTAGCCCTGTTTTATATTAAAGGTGCACTAAGTGATTTTTGAAAAATGCTTTTGACCACAGCGTCGGACCGAGTCCCAAAACACACTTGTAGCCAATCAGCAGTAAGGGGGCGTGTCTTGCAATGATAGAAAGAAGAGAGAGCTCAATTTGAGTGCACAGGACGGATATTAGCAGATCGACTATAGATAGAGAGAGATGGCAGATAAAAAAAAAAGAGGAAAATATCAGAGGAAAAAAATCATTAAAAAGAAGGGTTACGATCAGGCAAATTTCGGAGCAGCTTTCCAGCGGTGGAGAGAACTCAAGGAGCGGGAAGGGATTGAATTGGACGTTGATGTTGCGTTGTTTCTTCTTGATAGGCAAGTAACATTGATTTTGCTTTGTTTCACACAGCTTATCTGTGTTGGCTTTTGTTTGAATATACTTGTGTGTCATCTTCACTTGTTTCTCCGATCGTCATTGCCATGGTTGCGTACGTACGTGTGGGATGGAAATTTCAAAATAGGGGCGAGGTCCTGTTGGGGTATGGGCGTGTTTTTTTTGGTGCTTTCAAAATATCAACATTGTTTGGCAAAAATCGCTTAGTGCACCTTTAATTATCTAATAAACCCAGAGAAAATAGCGGAAGTTATGAAACCATAGCTTTTTTTAGGATGAAGAAAAATTCTGGGGATCACTTTGGTGTGTTGAATGATGGAATGTCACTGATGTTTCAGGCTG